>CM062291.1:485519889-486119889 GCA_031216915.1 Pictodentalium vernedei | reverse complement strand
TGCCTTAGTACACAGCGTCATCGTCCCCCCATGTAGGCAATCGGAGTTAAGTGCCTTGCTCAAGGACACAACGCGGGAGCGTGAATCAGTCACTGAAATGGTCACCCATCCAGCTACTAATCGTGCTCGACATTGCTTAACTTCAGTGATCTGACGAGAACTGGTTACCGTGACGCCATCACGACCCCAACAAACTTCATTTTGTGGGGGTATAATAAACTTGTATCACCCCCAACCCTGTGGATGCTGTGTACCAGTATCATTGGATTCTAATCAGTGCTTCAGGAGAAGAATTTTTTTAATACTGGTCCTTGGGAGGCTTCATAACATGTAACAGTTCTCTGTTCCACGTGGTTTGGAAATTATGGGCATTTGAAAATATTTCTATTTTAAGCTTCTCAGGTTCCCATGGGAACCAGGGACATTTTATTGGTAACATTCAAGTACAGTGGAGCCCACTTAATTGGATATCTCTTAATTGTATATCCCTGTTAATTGAATATAATTTTCAAACACAAAACCATTTACCATACCTTCAGTACAAATTTGATCTGTTAATTGCATATGGGTTGTAGAGTAAACTCCTGTTAATTGTATATAAATTTTTATAATATGTCAAAAACATTACTGTGACACGCACCAAATTCCTCTTATTTATCAAACTTTTTGGCCTCACTACATCCAATACAGGCATTTATTCTATTATATCTTGTTTGACAGAGCTCTATGAGCTCTGTCAAACAAGATATAATAGAATAAATGCTCAGTTTACCTCCAGAACACAGGAAACTGACCAAATCCCTGTTAATTGTATACTCCTGTTAATTGAAGAATTTTCACTGGCAAAATGGATATTCAATTAAAAGTATTCTACTGTACTCAGGACTCAATAATGCCAACTAACAAATTTGGTTCAAATTGGACTATTGTTTCAGCAAATAGAAATTATGCCCTTCCCATAACAAAAGCAAACTATTGCTCCACAAACTTGATTCTACACCTCAAAGGAAGCTCCATACCAAATATCAAGTCATTGTACCAACTGGTTCATGAAAAGATTTTTTTAAAAAGCACCTCCCCCTCCCTTAATGGGGTTGGGCCCTCACTGATCTGAACAAAAACAAAATGCAATGTCAGAACAAGCAAACACCTCAAATTTAAATCAGTTCAACAGTTTTGGAGAAGATGTAAACACTATGTTCAAAGTCGACAGCCGATGGACGACGGATGGTGAGTGATCACAATACTTTATCCTGACTTTCAGTCACATGAGCTAACAAAATGTGATGTCAGAACAAGCAATCACCTCAAATTTAACAGAAAAAGGTTTGGCTGTTTTGGGGAAGAAGATGCAAACACCATGTTCATGGACAATGGTCGACGGATGGTGTGTGATCACAACAGCTCATCCTGACTTGTCAGGTGAGCTAATTAGGTCGTAAATTTCAATACAAACATTCAAAACTCAATAGTTTGCGTTTCGCATGAGACATTGGAAATTATGAGCTCTGAAATTTGTTTTGAAAAGTATGTGTGTGTGCAGACATCATTATATCTGGAGGATGGAAAATGTACAAGAATTGTCAATACGGTCAGAACTGGTCACTTGTTTAAATTTCGTGCTTTTTATCTGGATGAGGGCTGGATTGTTTTTCATGGTCTGAAATTGTTATTCAAAACTGATTTTATTACAAATTATAGGAGAGTGCATGTAGTCACTCTCCAATAATTTGTAATAAAACAAATTTAGGCCACACAAAGTAGAGCTTCTGTTTCTCAGGCCATTATTTGTGAAATTGCATGCGGGCGAGCCGTTTTTTATTTTATTTTTTATTTCAGTAATTACTTCTTAGCCATCAAAAGCTCATGTTCTTGGTTCAAATTTTAGGCCTCATAATCTACAGAATAGCAGGGGTGGTGGTGTATTTCATCCCTGGAGTGCAAGAAGGCTTTGCAATGCTAAAGCATTGCAAAGCCTTCTTGCACTCAAGGGACAAATTCATCAATTTTTTCAACCTGGGTAAAATATCATACATAAATCATTTAATTTTTATTTTTTTTAGTTTAAATTGGTTATAAAAAGAGAGCATGCGGCAGCCAAAAGGACCATGCGGGAGGGCCTGAGAAACAGATTTTTTATTTATTTAGGCCTTATATAAACAAAATATTAATTGTGTTTGAACTGAATATGAAACATTAGCAAGGAAAATTTGGGCTTTTGATAAAGCCCTGATAGTGACTTCTAGCATTAAACTAGTTAAACTAAAATTAAAAAAGAACTTGGATTAGTTGTGCATTAGGCTTATTGTTTGTGGATATCGGTCATTTCTGTTTTTGTACTGTAACACACACTGGGCAACGAAAGACATTTTTGTGCAATAATTACCTTTCCAGGTTAATTCATCTGATTATTTAGTTTAATTACGGCTCTTTGTGATTCCATTATCGATGAACTACAGTAAAACCTGTCTTGAGAAACCACTGTCTTGAGGGACCACATCTACCAGGCACCGATTGGTTTTACTCTATAATGGACCTGCTACGGGAGAGCACCTGTCTTGAGAGACCACCTGTCTTGAGAGACCACTGTGACCTGGTACCAACTTGTATTTTTATGCCATAATGGACCTGTCTTGAGAGACCGCCCCTTTGAAGACTGAAACCACGACAAAAAACTTTCCACCTGTTCTGGAATTGGAAAATCCATTGTGGTTATACTAACATAATTAAAAGTATTAAAAGCTCTTAATTGGGTTTCAATTCATTACAGATTGAGATGTTTTTATAAGACCCCTGTGAAAAGATTAGGGTTATTGCTGAATAAACAATTTCATACATACCTGAAATGTGACAGATAGGAATAAAAATAAATTTGTGTTGAAAATCTTTTTGTAACAAATTGAAATGGGCTGTTATAAAAATTATAAAAATAAATTAGTGTTGAAAATCTTCAATGAAGAATTTCAACACTAATTTATTTTTATAATTTTTATAACAGCCCATTTCAATTTGTTACAAAAACTTCATAAAAAAGAACTACAAAGTAATTACAAAAATCCATTCTTCTGCATTTCTGAATTTTGTGGTTGGCTATTCACTGACTTGAGAAAACCTGAAACCTGTTATGAGAGACCACCTGTCTTGAGAGACCACTTTTGTGTGGCCCAAAGGGCAGTCTCTCAAGACAGGTTCTACTGTAATGGGAAGTTAACACTTTATTTTTTCACTATAAAGTTTCTGATTTGAAATTTAGCCTTCTTTTTTTTACCTCAAGTCTTGATGACCTTTGTTTGAAATGGACTGTACGAGGCCAAAAAAATTGAGAGGAATGGTTTTATCATTCCTCTGGTGGTTATCTAAATGAAAAAACAGATAACCGAAAAGTTGTTCATCTGGAACTACAAACAGTTCATCAAAAAGTTGTATCTCATCACCTTATTTGAAAGCACTGTTTTAAAATTTTCCGGGAAAGACCCCTCTCTTCAATTCTCAATTTCCCTAAGACAGCTGACGCTTCCCCCCTCCCTCTGTGGTAGCCGCAGATGCTTTCGAAATCTGTGAACTGTCATACCGTACGGCCATCAGGAATTCGTCAAAATCCATATAATTAGGGGTAGATCTGCTATGGCATGTAGCAAAATTTCCACATTACCGCGGTACTTTATTGGGAGAAATTTCGCTAGGTGTTATAGCGGATCATCTCGGAATTATATGCATTGAAACGATGCCCACCCATAGTTTTTGACCCGTTCATGATAGTTCTACTGTAATCGGTCCTCTTTATTATATCCATATGAACGGTAAATATAAATTATCATGACCATATGCATGTCCTGTAATTTGTATCAAATTTGAGGTCGTGTTTATAATCAGATCGGAACGAGCCCGTCAGGGTTAGAGCTGTAGGTTTTTAAATTTCTTGTTCGTTTCGGTTTTGATTTTTCAGGTGGAATAAAACCTAGGTTCGGTTCGGTTTTTGGTTTGTTCATGAGGCCAAATAAAATTCAATAAAACTCATTCTTATGTCCAGAGTCATAACTGAATGGCAGTGAAACTGAGTGAAACTCAATGAATGCCCGAAATAAGCGATAATACATGAAGAATCAGGAAGGCCAATATAATAATTACCTAAATATACAGAACTTTTATTGTGCTTGGCCATTTTTCGAGGTCTGACACCTACACGCAACTTGAAGAAAGCTGCAAACACAACTCAACTGAAATGTCGGAAATTCACAGAATGTAGCCATCCCAGAGTAGTGAGAGTACCCAGACACTGCCATTGGCAGTGTCTGGGTACTCTCACTACTCTGGGATGGCTACATTCTGTGAATTTCTGCAGCAAGAGAGTATTTAATAAAAAACGAAAAACCTTAGATTTCGGGATGTCGACGGTTTCGGTTTCGGTTTTTAAAAAAAAACTAAAAACCTTGGTTTGGTTTCGGTTAACCTACAGCTCTAGTCAGGGTGAGTTGTGATCCGATTGTAAACACGACCGAGAATCTGATACAAATTACAGGACATGCATATTTGGTCATGATAATACATTTATCTAACAATCCCGTTACATAAAACCCATTTTTCCGTTTTTCAGTTTAAATTGGGTTGGAATTGGTCAAAATTCTGAATTTCATATTTTAGTGCATAATAACAATGCAAAAAATGATATTATTTGTCATAGCATGGTGCTTACCGGAAGTTGATCTATATGATACGGAATCAGAATGAGTCGTCTATATGATACGGAATCGGAACACATTGTGTGATACGTACCGTTTCTCGTGGTTTTCAGGCCAAAATCTATGTATGATTGTTAGATAAATAGTTTATATCCAAATTTTAGATTTTATTCTCTGCTGTACTTACAATATACGCTTTAGTCCACATTTCCAACATACAAAGCAAGAAATATATTGTAGGATCACGTCCCATCAGACAACATTTTCTCAAACGCTCTCTAAATGATTATCATGGAAGTCTTAGTCGAGGGGGAGGAAAGGGGGGGGGATGATCTCACCGGTCAGACCCAACTTATTGGTATTGATAATATTTTAAAATTTAATAAAAATTTAATTTTGGAGGAAGCCGAAGTACCCGGAGAGAACCACCGAGCAATGACAAGCAACTGTCAGCTCCTCAACATACTAACTCCACACAAGCAGGGTTAGCTTTGGTTGAAGACAAGTGCACCATCAACATGCAGTATTCCTTAGTACACAATGCCACCACATACAATGGGCAATTATGATGAAGTGCCTAACTCAAGGACACAATGCAGTTACGCCTAAGCACACAGCACCACCGTGCCCCCATGTGGGCAATTGGGCGAAGTGCCTTGCCCAAGGACAGAATGTGGTTGCCACAGATGGAGCTCGAACCGAGAACCCCCAGCCCCTGTAATTAGTCCTCGGCAAAGGCAATTGCCAACGAGTTGCCGAGGGATTTTAGATGTTTCCTCGTCAGTATTTTCGCTGAGGGCAATTTCAGTGCTGTCAGTAATGACGGGGCCGAGCAAATTTCTCGTCGTTCTTGAACATGTTTGTGGCCTTTATGTGGATATACTGGAGTGTATGTGGCACACTATTATACACCTTTGAGATATCTCTTTAAAATGTGAGTGTATTACCCGGAAAAAACATACAACATCTCCAAGACGCACCCGGTCGTACATCCGAGAACGCATACAGACACACAGTCCTTCCCCAGTAGTTATTTACATGAAATAGTCATTTTGTAAAAACTGCCGAGGAAAACTCGATTTTTGTCGAGGATACTCATGTATCGTCGGCAAAGTTTTTGCCGGGGGAATTTTTGCTAATTGCCGGGGCTGGACCTCTCGGCTTGTAGCCCACACCTCTACCTACTGAACCACAGCACCCCCTGTAACTATGTTACATATTCAGATGATCAATAGTTTAAAATGATGTTGAGCATCAACCAATCTTCAGCTGCGTAGGTGTTTGCATCTGCCTGAAGTGTAGCTGCTCTGTTGGCCAGTTATTGGCCAACAGAGCAGCTACACTTCAGGCAGATGCAAACACCTACGCAGCTGAAGACTGGTTGATGTTCAACAGCATACCGCTATTCATTTGTTCTAGATCATTCAACTTAACGAAAATATTGCGTGACCCTGTGACAATTTTTGGCCAATGCGTTTTTTTTTTCATTTTAGGTAACCTCCAAGCGACCCAAACAGCTGTTCGCCTCAAGTTAAAAGGCCTGGCCAGTAAGTTTTGTTATTGTCTCTTCTGGGCCGAGTAGCACCGGTTTATGGGATGACCTCTGTGGTGGTAAATTTGTAGCCTCACTTTTCATGTGTATGAGAGAGATCATTGTAACTAGAGACTGAAATGTATAAATTAAATCTTACCGTTCAAATACTCTTAACGTGACAGCTGGAGCATCCTCATGTTTAAAATATCCAAGTTTAAATAAACAACAAATAAATATAACAAATGCCATTTCATGTCCTGAAAATAAATTAATAAAAACTGTTTGTACACAGCCTTAACACCCACTCCTAAAACAAAATTTAACTTTAACCATCTCTCGTGTTTGCTTGTACAGTAAAACCTGTCTTGAGAGACCACTGTCTTGAGAGACCACCTGTCTTGAGAGACCACATCTGCCAGGCACTGATTGGTTTTACTGTACAATGGACCTGCTATGGGAGACCACCTGTCTTGAGATGCCACTGTGACTTGGTACCAACTTGTATTTTTATGCCATAATGGACCTGTCTTGAGAGACCGCTCCTTTGAAGACTGAAACCATGACAAAAACTTTTTACCTGTTCTGGAATTGGAAAATCCGTTGTGGTTATACTAACATAATTAAAAGTATTAAAAGCTCTTAATTGGGTTTCAATTGCTAACTCATTTCAATTGCTCTCTCAAGACCACAGGTACTCGGCACAAGCTGAGAACTCGAAAAAATGACATTTAATAAGGATTTTTGGATCGACTCTCTTCACCCCCCTTAATAGACCAATATATAGAACAAGGTAAACAACATTGAAATCCTCGACAAACCAACCGACCTTCGTTTCATTCGTCTCAAATCTTAACTACGTGGTGTTTTACCAAATACCCGGTGTCATTTGAAAGGTGAGACAATAAGCTTTACGCTGATGTATAACTTGGCCGTTGGGTGTTCTGGGCTTATTCATAATTACTTGGAATTTCGGGATAAAACACGAAAATCATCAGGTCGACATCGATTGCGTTCAAGTGAATAAGTAGGACATCACCTGAACTGCCTGATTTACGATCAAACCTGAAGGTTTCATGTTCCGATTGAAGCATATTCTTAAATGGCATGTTTCGTGGTGCTCAGTTTTGATCGTGAATTGAATTTAATTCACACACCATGGTCGCAAGTCTCAGATTTACATTATTCTCCGAATAACATTGACAGAGATTTTTCCAGGCCAGCCATGAATAAAGTCTAGAACGCACTCATACATCAACGCTCTCCTATTGGCTACTATTTGCCCAGGGTAAAAATTAACTTGTATTTATACTTAGTTTATCAACGCTTTTGTGTTGCCTAAAATAGTAGCCAATGGGAGAGCGTTGATGTATTGGGGTGATAAACGAACAACGAAAGACAGACGGACAGAGCCATAACATAATACGTCCGTTTTCCAAACGGGCGTATAAAAAGGTTACTTGACGCCAGTACCTGGCAAATTAACATTTGGTATTCGACAAGGTGGGTTATCCTTGGGTTGGATAGCTCACCAAACAGCGAGTCAAGTTTGCATTTGAATTTCCCTGCCGTGTGCATCCAACCTCTCGAAAATATGGCGATAACCTTTCCCCTCTCATACTTAACACACGTCTGTGCCTATTTACCTGTTTATTTGTTGGTTTTGGGCCTTAAAACCAATGTGCCCTTTTCAATTTCCCTGTTTCCCATTTTCGTGCAATGACAGTCCAAATAAAAAGGCCCAACACGGGCCATTTATTTCAACACGGCGGTGCCTGAGAATCAATTCCTTTTTTTTTTTGCCTAAAATAATAAATTTTGATATCGTCTGCGTTGGGTAAAGGGTTAATACACATAAGTTCTCAGAGTATGCATATTTAGTGCTCGGCAATAAAAAATAGGCCTAAAAAAATAAAAAGTCTGTTTCTCAGGCCCTCCCGCATGGTCCTTTTGGCTGCTGCATGCTCTCTTTTTATAACCAAGTTAAACTTAAAAAAATATAAAAATTAAATGGTTTATGTCCGATATTTTACCCCAAGTTAAAAAATTGATGAATTTGTCCCTTGAGTGCAAGAAGGCTTTGCAATGCTTTAGCATTGCAAAGCCTTCTTGCACTCAAGGGATGAAATAAACCACCACCCATGCTATTCTGTAGATTATGAGGCCTAAAACTTGAACCAAGAACATGAACTTTTGATGCAAAGAAGTAATTACTGAAATAAAAAATAAAATAAAAAAACGCTCGCACGCATGCAATTTTACAAATAATGGCCTGAGAAACAGAAGATCTACTTTGTGTAGCCTTAGCCAAATAATATTTGCATTTTTGTTGGGGTGTGGGTAAAAGATCATTATTAACGATACAATCACACGATATTATTCTCATGAAGATTGTGTTGTATTCCGGTAAATAGTGTTAATACGGTTTTGTGTAAGGATACAATACACTTGGCTGTATTAACCAGGAATATACTGAGCACACATACTTTGTGTTTTAAATGAATAATAATTTTGATGTAAATGTGTGTTTTGAAGTCGTATGACGAATGCTTTACACGTATGTCAGAATGTATTATTCAATGTTCTTTTTTTCAACTTGTTACCTCCCTTGATGTGTTTCTTCAATGTTACATGAACTCTACAATCTACGGGAAATGGTTGCAATCTCGTACCGATTGCAGTTGGTAAATTCTGTAATATCTCTGCTCTGTAAATCCCTAAATTTCCTGCTATGCACTACACACGTTTGGGGAAACTTTATTGAAATGACCAGATATCAAAGGGATTTTTAATAGTCAGCGATAAATATAGAATAACTGGGAACTGTCGTTATTATAACCGGCCGATGCCCCACAACCGGCCGGTTCCGATTGCCGATTCCGATTATCTGTTCATCACTAACTACAAATGGCTCAGATTCACTGTTTGAGAACTAAATTTTGCAAAATTTTCACATGGGTGGGGTGGGGAATAGTCCTAACTAGGACCCCTGGTCACTGTCTCCTCCTCCCACTACCTTCTAGGGTTAATTACTGTACCAGACATTCCACAACCAAGGGCACAATATTTATATTGTAGCTTATTTAATCACACAACCTGTCAGAATGAATAAACTATCATGTCCCAAGTCAATCGATGATTTTATGTATTAAGAATAAAACACGAGACCCATGGTATTCATCCAGTTGACGGGTGAGGATAAGTCCTAGGCCTTTATCTAGGTGGATAACCATGGCTGAGTGTATTCCTGGAGAGAACTATTGAGCGGCTGTCAGACTCCCAACATACTAAGTCCACACAAGCATCGGTTGAAGACAAGTGTGTCAATGATATACAGTACACCTTAGTACATGGCGTCACCGTGCCCCCACAAGTGTGCCAATGATATACAGTACACCTTAGTACATGGCATCACCGTGCCCCCACAAGTGTACCAATGATATACAGTACACCTTAGTGCATGGCATCACTGTGCCCCCCACAAGTGTACCAATGATATACAGTACACCTTAGTGCATGGCGCCACTGTGCCCCCACAAGTGTACCAATGATATACAGTACACCTTAGTACATGGCATCACCGTGCCCCCACAAGTGTACCAATGATATACAGTACACCTTAGTACATGGCGTCACCGTGCCCCCACAAGTGTGCCAATGATATACAGTACACCTTAGTACATGGCGTCACCGTGCCCCCACATGAGTACCAATGATATACAGTACACCTTAGTACATGGCGTCACCGTGCCCCCACAAGTGTACCAATGATATACAGTACACCTTAGTACATGGCATCACCGTGCCCCCACATGAGTACCAATGATATACAGTACACCTTAGTACATGGCGTCACCGTGCCCCCACAAGTGTACCAATGATATACAGTACACCTTAGTACATGGCATCACCGTGCCCCCACAAGTGTACCAATGATATACAGTACACCTTAGTACATGGCGTCACCGTGCCCCCACAAGTGTACCAATGATATACAGTACACCTTAGTACACGGTGTCACCGTGCCCCCACAAGTGTACCAATGATATACAGTACACCTTAGTACATGGCGTCACTGTGCCCCCACAAGTGTCCCAATGATATACAGTACACCTTAGTACATGGCGTCACCGTGCTCCCACATGAGTACCAATGATATACAGTACACCTTAGTACATGGCATCACCGTGCCCCCACAAGTGTACCAATGATATACAGTACACCTTAGTACATGGCATCACCGTGCCCCCACAAGTGTGCCATTGATATACAGTACACCTTAGTACATGGCATCACCATGCCCCCACAAGTGTGCCAATGATATACAGTACACCTTAGTACACGGCGTCACCGTGCCCCCACAAGTGTACCAATGATATACAGTACACCTTAGTACATGGCGTCACAGTGCCCCCACAAGTGTGCCAATGATATACAGTACACCTTAGTACATGGCGTCACCGTGCTCCCACATGAGTACCAATGATATACAGTACACCTTAGTACATGGCATCACCGTGCCCCCACAAGTGTACCAATGATATACAGTACACCTTAGTACATGGCGTCACCGTGCCCCCACAAGTGTACCAATGATATACAGTACACCTTAGTACATGGTGTCACCGTGCCTCCCACAAGTGTACCAATGATATACAGTACACCTTAGTACACGGCGTCACCGTGCCCCCACAAGTGTACCAATGATATACAGTACACCTTAGTACATGGCGTCACTGTGCCCCCACAAGTGTGCCAATGATATACAGTACACCTTAGTACATGGCGTCACCGTGCCCCCACATGAGTACCAATGATATACAGTACACCTTAGTACATGGCGTCACCATGCCACCACAAGTGTACCAATGATATACAGTACACCTTAGTACATGGCATCACCGTGCCCCCACAAGTGTACCAATGATATACAGTACACCTTAGTACATGGCATCACCATGCCCCCACAAGTGTGCCAATGATATACAGTATACCTTAGTACATGGCGTAACCGTGCCCCCACATGAGTACCAATGATATACAATACACCTTAGTACATGGCGTCACCGTGCCACCACAAGTGTACCAATGATATACAGTACACCTTAGTACATGGCGTCACCGTGCCCCCACAAGTGTACCAGTGATATACAGTATACCTTAGTACATGGCGTCACTGTGCCCCCACAAATGTACCAATGATATACAGTACACCTTAGTACATGGCGTCACTGTGCCCCCACAAGTGTATCAATGATATACAGTACACCTTAGTACATGGCGTAACCGTGCCCCCACAAGTGTACCAATGATATACAGTACACCTTAGTACATGGCTTCACTGTGCCCCCCACAAGTGTACCAATGATATACAGTACACCTTAGTGCATGGCGTCACTGTGCCCCCACAAGTGTCCCAATGATATACAGTACACCTTAGTGCATGGCGTCACTGTGCCCCCCACAAGTCTACCAATGATATACAGTACACCTTAGTGCATGGCATCACTGTGCCCCCCACAAGTGTACCAATGATATACAGTACACCTTAGTGCATGGTGTCACTGTTCCCCCACAAGTGTACCAATGATATACAGTACACCTTAGTGCATGGCATCACTGTGCCCCCACAAGTGTACCAATGATATACAGTACACCTTAGTACATGGCGTCACTGTGCCCCCCACAAGTGTACCAGTGACATACAGCAGAGGTCCTCCGACTGGGCGAAAAGGGCGAAAAAGGCGATTTTTGATTACCAATTTCACCCTGTTCAAAGAAAAAGGCGAAGTCAACTCGCTCTCAAATTTTGCCATCATATGCAGATTTTTTCGAAGTTATTTCTTCAATTTTTTTTTAACTATCGTTCCCAAACTTAGCCAATTAAAGTCAATCGTTTTCGGATTTACAACATTCAGAATCAACTCTCTTGTCGTTGTTTACTCTATACCTCACGACTGAAATGGCATTCTGTGAGATTTGATTTGAACCGGATATTTATTAAGGCTTCACAAACTTCAGTCTTTTTTTTCCCGTTCAAAATAATGTTGAGGTAAAATATATAAATACTTGATTCACTTGAATGGGTTATTCGCTGTTGTTCTGTTGCGAAATGATGATTACACATACGAAAAAGAGTTCAATGTAGTGTTTGAATGTCTTTAAAAAAAAACGACACATTTTCTTTGCACTTAAGTGACTTCATTCCAGTTTTCATAACAAACACACGTGTGATGTGAAAAACAGCTTTTTGACTGCCGGTAAAGCATTATTTGCAATCAAAATGTGCTGCTATCGTACAGTCTGACAAAAAATAAATTATGTCTAAAAATGGTATTGGGTTTTTATGTCCAATTTCTAATTGTCGCGGGTTATTTTGCCACAAGTTGTGTGATAAAAAACAAATCATGTCTGAAATTGGTGTTGGGTCATTTCATCCCGATTTCCATTCACACTGGTCATTTCGCCCCAAGACCAAATAGCATTCATAGATAGAATGAAATGACCAGGACAATCCAACCCTCCCAAAACGACCCACGGGGGGCTCCAATGACTAGCAACAATTTTGTGTTTGTCTGTGATGGAGATGTGTGTGTGGTGGGATGGTGGTGGGGTGGTGTTCTTATAGTCGTTAAAAAATTTTGGCGTTTAAAACAACCACAGGATAAGGCCACACAAAGTAGATCTTCTGTTTCTCAGGCCATTATTTGTGAAATTGCATGCGGGCGAGCGATTTTCTATTTTATTTTTTATTTCAGTAATTACTTCTTTGCCATCAAAAGTTCATGTTCTTGGTTCAAGTTTTAGGCCTCATAATCTACAGAATAGCATGGGGGGTGGTGTATTTCATCCCTTGAGTGCAAGAAGGCTTTGCAATGCTAAAGCATTGTAAAGCCTTCTTGCACTCAAGGGACAAATTCATCAATTTTTTTAACTTGAGTAAAATATCAGACATAAACCATTTAATTTTAATTTTTTTAAAGTTTAAATTGGTTATAAAAAGAGAGCATGCGGCAGCCAAAAGGACCATGTGGGAGGGCCTGAGAAACAGATTTTTTATTTTTTTAGGCCTAATAAATGTCTTTCTATCTCAAAGTTTTCTTCACTCTTTTTCCTCCTAATTTACTATTTAGTATCTGAATAACGAGTCACACGATTCAACATTTCTGGTCACGTCTCCCTCTTTACTCTCCACTTCTCCCTATTTTTGCTCCAGGGAGAAGTCACTTCTCCCTAAATTAGCTACACAGGAGGACCTCTGATATACAGTACATCTTAGTACATGGTGTCACCGTGCCCCCACAAGGTACCAATGATATACAGTACACCTTAGTACATGATGTCACCATGCCCCCACAAGTGTACCAATGATGTACAGTACACCTTAGTACATGATGTCACCGTGCCCCCACAAGTGTACCAATGATATACAGTACACCTTAGTACATGGCATCACCATGCCCCCCACAAGTGTATGAATGATATACAGCATACCTTAGTACATGACGTCACCGTGCCCCCACAAGTGTATGGATGATATACAGTATATCTTAGTACATCATGGCGTCACTGTGCCCCCACAAGCGTATGGATGATATACAGTACATCTTAGTACATGGCGTCACCGTGCCCACACAAGTGTACCAATGATATACAGTACATCTTAGTACATGGCATCACCATGCCCCCCACAAGTGTATGAATGATATACAGCATACCTTAGTACATGACGTCACCGTGCCCCCACAAGTGTATGGATGATATACAGTATATCTTAGTACATCATGGCGTCACCGTGCCCCCACAAGTGTATGAATGATATATAGTATATGTTAGTACATCATGGCGTCACTGTGCCCCCACAAGCGTATGGATGATATACAGTACATCTTAGTACATGGCGTCACCGTGCCCACACAAGTGTACCAATGATATACAGTACATCTTAGTACATGGCATCACCATGCCCCCCACAAGTGTATGAATGATATAGAGCATACCTTAGTACATGGCGTCACCGTGCCCCCACAAGTGTACGGATGATATACAGTATATCTTAGTACATCATGGCGTCACCGTGCCCCCACAAGTGTATGAATGATATACAGTACACCTTAGTACATGGCATCACCGTGCCCCCACAAGGTACCAATGATATACAGTACACCTTAGTACATGGTGTCACCGTGCGCCCACAAGTGTACCAATGATATACAGTACACCTTAGTATATGGCATCACCGTGCCCACACAAGTGTACCAATGATATATAGTATACACCTTAGTACATGGCGTCACCGTGCCCCCACAAGTGTATGAATGATATACAGTACACCTTAGTACATGGCATCACCGTGCCCACACACGTGTACCAATAATATACAGTACACCTAAGTACATGGCGTCACCATGCCCCCCACAAGTGTATGAATGATATACAGCATACCTTAGTACATGGCGTCACCGTGCCCCCACAAGTGTATGGATGATATACAGCATACCTTAGTACATGACGTCACCGTGCCCCCACAAGTGTATGGATGATATACAGTATATCTTAGTACATCATGGCGTCACCGTGCCCCCACAAGTGTATGAATGATATACAGTATATCTTAGTACATCATGGCGTCACTGTGCCCCCACAAGTGTATGAATGATATACAGTATATCTTAGTACATCATGGCGTCACTGTGCCCCCACAAGTGTACCAATGATATACAGTACATCTTAGTACATGGCATCACCATGCCCCCCACAAGTGTATGAATGATATAGAGCATACCTTAGTACATGGCGTCACCGTGCCCCCACAAGTGTACGGATGATATACAGTATATCTTAGTACATCACGGCATCACCGAGCCCCCACAAGGTACCAATGATATACACAACACCTTAGTACATGGTGTCACCATGCGCCCACAAGTGTACCAATGATATACAGTACACCTTAGTATATGGCATCACCATGCCCACACAAGTGTACCAATGATATACAGTACACCTTAGTATATGGCATCACCATGCCCCCCACAAGTGTATGAATGATATAGAGCATACCTTAGTACATGGCGTCACCGTGCCCCCACAAGTGTATGAATGATATACAGTACACCTTAGTATATGGCATCACCGTGCCCACACAAGTGTATGAATGATATACAGTACACCTTAGTACATGGCATCACCGTGCCCACACACGTGTACCAATAATATACAGTACACCTAAGTACATGGCATCACCATGCCCCCCACAAGTGTATGAATGATATACAGCATACCTTAGTACATGGCGTCACCGTGCCCCCACAAGTGTATGGATGATATACAGCATACCTTAGTACATGACGTCACCGTGCCCCCACAAGTGTATGGATGATATACAGTATATCTTAGTACATCATGGCGTCACCGTGCCCCCACAAGTGTATGAATGATATACAGTATATCTTAGTACATCATGGCGTCACTGTACCCCCACAAGTGTATGGATGATATACAGTACATCTTAGTACATGACGTCACTATGCCCCCACAAGTGTATGAATGAAATACAGTACACCTTAGTACATGGCAGCACCATGCCCCTACATGAGTTATCAGGATTAAGTGCCTTGCCAAACGACAAAACATAGTTACCCCCGGCAGGGATCGAACCGTGGACCAATGATATGGAGCACACCTTAGTACATGGCAGCATGAAGTCCAATGCCATAACCCATGAGTCACCGTGCACCTAAGGGAGAATAAAAATTGAAAATGTAAATAATTCTGAACGGTGAGTCATTATTCGGGATAATTCATCAAACTTGAGCTGGGGGGGGGGGGGGGGGGGGGATCCAGGAATTTTTTGGCGACTTCTGATTTTCAATTGAAGATGTCCCCAAATAAATTGAGATGTATAACTACAGATGATTAGACCACTGCATGTGTCTTGAAGTGTTTTTTGTCTGTTTTTGTCACTGCATGTGTATAGATTTCTACTAAATATTGGAAATAATTGCTCCAAACTGGTAGATTTCGAAGCTGAATATTTTCCTACAGCAATTTGGGGACATTTGGGCACCCATACCCATAACATGCATCAAATTGCCTCTGGATCCGTTTCTGAACTTGAGGTAAAAACTGAATCAGATCAGGTTAAATGTTTGTACTAGAACAAGCGAAGCTAACGACGTCCATATCCTCCACCGGCTTTTATGTTATGATAGGAATAAGCATATGAGGGGATAAAGACAAATGAAAAGATGGATGAACAAACACTAGGATGGTGAATGGACTTCAACTGGACAAAGTTAAACACCTCATTTGCATCATTGCAACTGAAGGAATCATATGGATCGCAAATGAAGATATCTTCCAAAACTTGCAATTTTAGTAAATTCAATTATTTGAATCACAACTTCCTTTTCATATGCACATGAACACATCATACTCATACTGCACACCAAGTTTCATAAAAAGCCAATAAAAAATGCAGGAGGAGATAAGCAGGCAAGCATTTGTGATGGAAATTTTGTTATTACCAAGGGCTGTAACCACGTAAAATTTGTCGCATCGAAAATTCCTGACCACATGTCCATCTACACTTAATACTCCCCATACTGCAGACCAAGTTTAGTAAAAATCCAATAAAAACAGTAGGAGAAGTTAAGCAGACAAGCCTTTGTAATGGAAATTTTGCTATTTCTATGGGCTGTCTGTATATACACAAATTTATCGCATCGTAAATTCCTAACCACAGGCACATCTACACTTGATATTCATACTTCAGATCAAGTTTCATAAAAAATCCAATAAAAAATGTAGGAGGAGTTAAGCAGACAAGCCTTTGTGATAGAAATTTTGCTATTTCCATGGTCCATAACTACGCAAAATTCGCTGCATCGAAAATTACTGACCACATGCACATCTACACTTGATACTGATACTTCAGACTGAGTTTCGTAGAAATCAACTGAAACCTGTAGGAGGAGTCAAATGGACAGATTTTATGATGGACGGACAATCACCATTTCAATATCCCCGTACCGACTTTCGTAGGTGGGGAATAACAATAACTGTGTAGTTTTTTTTTAAAAAAATATCCTTTTAAGAATGCCTACTCACTCTTGAATATAATGTTAACCCATAGCAGTAAAAATGACCAGGAAATTGGCCAAAATAAACCTACCACGGCCAAAAATAACTTATATATGTAATAAAATAATAATAATAAATAATTTTATACAGTCGAACCCACTTAATTGTATATCGCTTAATTGTATATTTCGGTTAAATGAATATTATTTCCAAAACCCGATCCATTTGCCATTCAGACAATACAATTTTCAAACATCCGGTTCAGTCGAAAGCAAAATGATTATACAGTTAAATCTAGAAGTCCTGTCACGAATTGTGTGCTTATCTAGGCTTAATTGCGTGTAGGAAATGCGCGCAATTGCCATATCGAATGATATCCAAAGCACGGCAGGCTCTCCTGGTTACTCATGGCAAACACAGGCAATGTTTCTGCCAATGGACCTCCGGGTTACCCGGAGGTCCATTGGCTGAAACATTGCTTGTGCACAGGCCATATGAACTGAATTTGATAGCCTAACTATGGTCATAACGCATAGATTAACGCGCAGATCGACATGCTATTTGCGTGCATTTCAGGACAGGACTTCTAGTTTTAACTGTAATTTCATTAAATATTATCACCTACAATTCAAAATCAGTTGATGACCCAATGTCGATAAAATGCTATTTTCTCACTTTTTATTCAATTATCTGATCTTGGATACATTTTCACCCCAAAATCCACATACAATTAAGCAGGATATCCATTTAGCCGATATACAAATATCCGATCAACTTTGTATTGTCTGAATGGCAAATGGATCAGGTTTTGGAAATAATATTCAATTAACCGACATATACAATTAAGCGATATACAATTAAGTGGGTTCGACTGTGTAGCGTAAAACCACCTCGGGTGCTCTAAAACGCTTTACAATAAGATGACCTAAGAGTCAATCCATATAGAAAACTGAATTAAATAAATATGTTTTAAGTTGTCATTTGAAAATAGGTAAGCTTGTCTGTTATCTGCTCGATAGAGCTGTAGGTTTTTAAATTTCTTGTTCGGATTCGGGTTTGGTTTTTCAGGTGGAGTAAAACCTCGGTTCGGTTCAGTTTTCGGTTTGTTCATGAGGCCAAATAAAATTCAATAAAACTCATTCTTATGTCCGGAGTCATAACTGAATGGCAGTGAAATTGAGTGAAACTCAATGAATGCCCAAAATAAGCTATAATACATGAAGAATCAGGAAGGCCAATATAATAATTACCTAAATATACAGAACTTTTATGTGCTTGGTCATTTTTCGAGGTCTGACACCTACACGCAACATGAGGAAAGCTGAAAACACAACTAAACTGAAATGTCGGAAATTCACAGAATGTAGCCTTCCCAGAGTAGTGAGAGTACCCAGACACTGCCAATGGCAGTGTCTGGGTACTCTCACTAGTCTGGGATGGCTACATTCTGTCAATTTCTGCGGCTAGAGCGTATTTAACAAAAAACAAAAAACCTTAGATTACGGGATGTCAACGGTTTTGGTTTCGTTTTTTTAAAGAAACTAAAAACCTCGGTTCGGTTTCGGTTAATCTACAGCACTACTGATTGAGGGAGGTAACTCCTTACATAGTCGTGGACCTGCGACTGAGAAAGCCCATTCGGTCGCAAACACAGACTTAACAAAAGGTATAGTCAGTGAAAGGTGGTTAGATAAACGCAAACTTTGACAAGGTACATGACGGATGATGAGCTCTCTCAAGTAGGCAGGTGCCAGACCATTGATACATTTAAATATTAACAAGAGGATTTTGAAATGAATTCTACTTTTCACTGGAAGCCAGTGGAGACTTTTCAGGACGGGTGTGATGCGGACGTGAGGCTTAACACCACTAATAATTCAAGCAGCCGTGTTCTGAATTCTCTGCAACTGTTGTAACAGTGAGGATGGCAGACCAAGGAAAAGGGAGTTACAATAATCTAGATGGGATGTTATAAACAAATGAACCAGTTGTTCTAGAGCTTTACGAGTAAGGTATCGGCAAAGTTTGCCTAGTTTTCTGAGTTGCCAATAGCAGGTTTTATAAATCTTTTTGATATGTGATTCAAACGTATAATTCTTATCAAAAATGAGACGGATATTTCTTGCACTGTCGGTGACCATAAACAAATGTCTCAATAAAACAATACAAATATGGATATCATTAGAACCGGCTCACTGAGCCGGTTCTAAAGATATCCATATTTGTATGGTTTTATTGAAAAATTCTGAAAATTGTTTTCAAAAAATGCCAAATTTAATTTATTTTTTAAACAAGAGGCCCCAAGGTGCCTTAATCGCTCACCTGCCAAAGTGGTTCAAAGAAGTGTTTGGGGTCACATTCAGTTAAACATGGCTCATGAACACTAGAAAGGAATGAAGGCATGAATGGCAAATTTAATGGAAAAACACAAAGGAATGGATTTTAACAAATCTGAACCTAATCTGCTCCCGTCCAAATGCCCCTCCCTACCCCCTCCCTACTATTTATTATTTATTTATTGGTGTTTAAGGTCACATACTTATGCACAATGGCTAATTGTGACCGTGACAGTTTTACGGGTGGAGGAAGCCGGAGTACCCGGAGAGAACCACCGAGCAACGACGAGCAGCTGTCAGCTCTCCAACATCGTAACTCTGAACGCTGCACCGCAGCACAGGCAGGGTTAGATTGGTTGAAGACATGCGCACTATCGACGTGCAGTACGCCTCAGTACACAGCGTCATCGTGCCCCCATGTAGGCAATCAGGGTGAAGTGTCTTGCCCAAGGACACAACACGGTTGCCGCAGGTGAGATTCGAACCGAGGACCTCTCGGCTTGCAGCCTGCACCTCTACCAACTGAGCCACCGCGCCCCCACCCCCTCCCTACAGAGACCAAATAGCAAGCCAGGGACTCAAATTGAACAAACTTGAATCTGATGCCTCTTGAGATGTTATATGCCAAATATGAAAGAATTCTAACTGTTGGATTTGAAGAAGAAGGTTTTTAATGAAATGTCCTCACACTGCACTAAGTTAAAATTTGGGCTCCAACATACAGCCAAAATAGTAAACCAGAGAGACGACTTGAACAAACTTGAATCTGAACCACGTAAAGATGTTGTATGTCAAATATGAAAGGATGCTGACTGGTGGATCTAAAGAAGGTTTCCAAAAAACTGCCCTCATATTGCACTAAGTTAAAATTCAGGATCCCAGAGGTAGCCCATATTAATAACCCAGGGGCTTGATTGAACAAATTTGAATCTGACTCCCCTATAGATGTTGTATTCTAAATATGAAAGGATTCTGAAAGGTGGATCGGAAGAAGAAGATTTAAAGAAATTTCCTCTTATTGCACTAAGTTAAAATTCAGGCTCCTATAGGGAGTCTCAACCCAGGGATCTGATTTGAACAAACTTGAATCTGACCTCTCTAGAAGATTTTTTTAAAATATTGCCTCGTATTGCATTAAGTTGAAATTTGGGCTCCAACAGAGAGCCGAAATGTTAACCCAGTGACGCAATTTGAACAAACTTGAATCTGACCCTGAGAGATGTCTTATATCAAATATTATTTAATCTGACCCTCCTGGAGATGTCCTATAACAAATATTATTTATTATTTATTATTGTTTAAGGTCACATAGTTTTGCCCAATGGCTAATCAGGACCACTACATGGAGATAAAGTCAAGGTCTGTCAATCATTTATACCCCATGTTGCCTATTTTAGAGGACTCACACGCCAAGCATTAGTGACTGGGTTCTATTTTACCCATGAAACACAGCTTATTTACCACAGTAAACAAGCACTACTTTACTTCCTGGGGTTCCCATGGGGGCTTATATCAAATATGAAAGCATTCTGACTGGTGGATCTGAAGAAGATTTTTAAAGAAATTGTGGTCATGGCAATTTTTTTTAAAAAAAACTTGAATCGACATATAAGGAACATGCATATCAATTTGGTCCAGTGCTTTATGAGGAGAAGTCAATAATGTAAAGTTCACGGCGGACTGACACTGGATAGACAGAAAGTGATCACTTTAGTTCCGAACTTACAGTCAGGTGAGCTAAAAAGCTGTTTTAGGAAAAGAGTTAACTAATTTTTTTCCTGACAGTCACAAGGTAATTATTAGCAGTAAGTTTCAATCTTATGATAATTACCCGACAGTCACAAGGGAATTATTAGCAGTAAGTTTCAATCTTACTATAATTACCTGACAGTCACAGGGGAATTATTAGCAGTAAGTTTCAATCTTATGATAATTACCCAACAGTCACAAGGGAATTATTAGCAGTAAGTTTCAATCTTACTATAATTACCTGACAGTCACAAGGGAATTATTAGCAGTAAGTTTCAATCTTATGATAATTACCTGACAGTCACAAGGTAATTATTAGCAGTAAGTTTCAATCTTATGATAATTACCCGACAGTCACAAGGTAATTATTAGCAGTAAGTTTCAATGTTATGATAATTACCTGACAGTCACAAGGGAATTATTAGCAGTAAGTTTCAATCTTACTATAATTAGCGACAGTCACAAGGTAATTATTAGCAGTAAGTTTCAATCTTACTATAATTACCCGACAGTCACAAGGTAATTATTAGCAGTAAGTTTCAATCGTACTATAATTACTTGACAGTCACAAGGTAATTATTAGCCGTAAGTTTCAATGTTACTATAATTACCCGACAGTCACAAGGTAATTATTAGCCGTAAGTTTCAATGTTACTATAATTACCCGACAGTCACAAGGTAATTATTAGCAGTAAGTTTCAATCTCATGATAATTACCTGACAGTCACAAGGCAATTAATTATTAGCAGTAACTTTCAATGTTATGATAATTACCCAATGGTCACAAGGTAATTATTAGCAGTAAGTTTCAATCTTACTATAATTAGCGACAGTCACAAGGTAATTATTAGCAGTAAGTTTCAATCTTACTATAATTAGCGACAGTCGCAAGGTAATTATTAGCAGTAAGTTTCAATCTTATGATAACTACCTGACAGTCACAAGAGAATTATTAGCAGTAAGTTTCAATCTTACTATAATAACCCGACAGTCACAAGGGAATTATTAGCAGTAAGTTTCAATCTTATGATAATTACCCGACAATCACAAGGTAATTATTAGCAGTAAGTTTCAATCTTACTATAATAACCCGACAGTCACAAGGGAATTATTAGCAGTAAGTTTCAATCTTATGATAATTACCTGACAGTCACAAGGGAATTATTAGCAGTAAGTTTCAATCTTATGATAATTACCCGACAGTCACAAGGTAATTATTAGCAGTAAGTTTCAATGTTATGATAATTACCCGACGGTCACAAGGTAATTATTAGCAGTAAGTTTCAATCTTACTATAATAACCCGACAGTCACAAGGGAATTATTAGCAGTAAGTTTCAATCTTATGATAATTACCCGACAGTCACAAGGGAATTGTTAGCAGTAAGTTTCAATCTTACTATAATTATCTGACAGTCACAAGGGAATTATTAGCAGTAAGTTTCAATCTTACTATAATTACCTTACAGTCACAAGGGAATTATTAGCAGTAAGTTTCAATCTTACTATAATTACCCGACAGTCACAGGGGAATTATTAGCAGTAAGTTTCAATCTTACTATAATTACCCGACAGTCACAAGGTAATTATTAGCAGTAAGTTTCAATCTTATGATAATTACCTGACAGTCACAAGGTAATTATTAGCAGTAAGTTTCAATCTTACTATAATTACCCGACAGTCACAAGGTAATTATTAGCAGTAAGTTTCAATCTTACTATAATAACCCGACAGTCACAAGGGAATTATTAGCAGTAAGTTTCAATCTTATGATAATTACCCGACAGTCACAGGGGAATTATTAGCAGTAAGTTTCAATCTTACTATAATTACCCGACAATCACAAGGGAATTATTAGCAGTAAGTTTCAATCTTACTATAATTACCTTACAGTCACAAGGGAATTATTAGCAGTAAGTTTCAATCTTACTATAATTACCCGACAGTCACAGGGGAATTATTAGCAGTAAGTTTCAATCTTACTATAATTACCCGACAGTCACAAGGTAATTATTAGCAGTAAGTTTCAATCTTATGATAATTACCTGACAGTCACAAGGTAATTATTAGCAGTAAGTTTCAATCGTACTATAATTACTTGACAGTCACAAGGTAATTATTAGCCGTAAGTTTCAATGTTACTATAATTACCCGACAGTCACAAGGGAATTATTAGCAGTAAGTTTCAATCTTATGATAATTACCTGACAGTCACAAGGGAATTATTAGCAGTAAGTTTCAATCTTACTATAATAACCCGACAGTCACAAGGGAATTATTAGCAGTAAGTTTCAATCTTATGATAATTACCCGACAATCACAAGGGAATTATTAGCAGTAAGTTTCAATGTTATGATAATTACCCGACGGTCACAAGGTAATTATTAGCAGTAAGTTTCAATCTTACTATAATAACCCGACAGTCACAAGGGAATTATTAGCAGTAAGTTTCAATCTTATGATAATTACCCGACAGTCACAAGGTAATTATTAGCAGTAAGTTTCAATGTTATGATAATTACCCGACGGTCACAAGGTAATTATTAGCAGTAAGTTTCAATCTTACTATAATAACCCGACAGTCACAAGGGAATTATTAGCAGTAAGTTTCAATCTTACTATAATTACCCGACAGTCACAGGGGAATTATTAGCAGTAAGTTTCAATCTTACTATAATTACCCGACAGTCACAAGGTAATTATTAGCAGTAAGTTTCAATCTTATGATAATTACCTGACAGTCACAAGGTAATTATTAGCAGTAAGTTTCAATCGTACTATAATTACCTGACAGTCACAAGGTAATTATTAGCAGTAAGTTTCAATCTTACTATAATAACCCGACAGTCACAAGGGAATTATTAGCAGTAAGTTTCAATCTTATGATAATTACCCGACAGTCACAGGGGAATTATTAGCAGTAAGTTTCAATCTTACTATAATTACCCGACAATCACAAGGGAATTATTAGCAGTAAGTTTCAATCTTACTATAATTACCTTACAGTCACAAGGGAATTATTAGCAGTAAGTTTCAATCTTACTATAATTACCCGACAGTCACAGGGGAATTATTAGCAGTAAGTTTCAATCTTACTATAATTACCCGACAGTCACAAGGTAATTATTAGCAGTAAGTTTCAATCTTATGATAATTACCTGACAGTCACAAGGTAATTATTAGCAGTAAGTTTCAATCGTACTATAATTACTTGACAGTCACAAGGTAATTATTAGCCGTAAGTTTCAATGTTACTATAATTACCCGACAGTCACAAGGGAATTATTAGCAGTAAGTTTCAATCTTATGATAATTACCCGACAGTCACAAGGTAATTATTAGCTGTAAGTTTCAATGTTATGATAATTACCTGACAGTCACAAGGGAATTGTTAGCAGTAAGTTTCAATCTTACTATAATTATCTGACAGTCACAAGGGAATTATTAGCCGTAAGTTTCAATGTTATGATAATTACCTGACAGTCACAAGGGTATTATTAGCAGTAAGTTTCAATCTTACTATAATTACCTGACAGTCACAAGGTAATTATTAGCAGTAAGTTTCAATCTTATGATAATTACCTGACAGTCACAAGGTAATTATTAGCAGTAATTTTCAATCTTACTATAATTACCCGACAGTCACAAGGGAATTATTAGCAGTAAGTTTCAATCTTATGATAATTACCCGACAGTCACAAGGGAATTATTAGCAGTAAGTTTCAATCTCATGATAATTACCTGACAGTCACAAGGGAATTATTAGCAGTAAGTTTCAATGTTATGATAATTACCCAACGGTCACAAGGTAATTATTAGCAGTAAGTTTCAATCTTACTATAATTAGCGACAGTCACAAGGTAATTATTAGCAGTAAGTTTCAATCTTACTATAATAACCCGACAGTCACAAGGGAATTATGAGCAGTAAGTTTCAATCTTATGATAATTATCTGACAGTCACAAGGGAATTATTAGCAGTAAGTTTCAATCTTATGATAATTACCTGACAATCACAAGGGAATTATTAGCAGTAAGTTTCAATCTTACTATAATTACCTGACAGTCACAAGGGAATTATTAGCAGTAAGTTTCAATCGTACTATAATTACTTGACAGTCACAAGGTAATTATTAGCCGTAAGTTTCAATGTTACTATAATTACCCGACAGTCACAAGGGAATTATTAGCAGTAAGTTTCAATCTTATGATAATTACCCGACAGTCACAAGATAATTATTAGCTGTAAGTTTCAATGTTATGATAATTACCTGACAGTCACAAGGGAATTGTTAGCAGTAAGTTTCAATCTTACTATAATTATCTGACAGTCACAAGGGAATTATTAGCAGTAAGTTTCAATGTTATGATAATTACCTGACAGTCACAAGGGTATTATTAGCAGTAAGTTTCAATCTTACTATAATTACCCGACAGTCACAGGGGAATTATTAGCAGTAAGTTTCAATCTTATAATAATTACCTGATAGTCACAAGGGAATTATTAGCAGTAAGTTTCAATCTTACTATAATTACCTGACAGTCACAAGGTAATTATTAGCAGCAAGTTTCAATGTTATGATAATTACCTGACAGTCACAAGGAAATTATTAGCAGTACGTTTCAATCTTATGATAATTACCCGACAGTCACAAGGTAATTATTAGCAGTAAGTTTCAATCTCATGATAATTACCTGACAGTCACAAGAGAATTATTAGCAGTAAGTTTCAATGTTATGATAATTACCCAACGGTCACAAGGTAATTATTAGCAGTAAGTTTCAATCTTATTATAACTACCTGACAGTCACAAGGGAATTATTAGCAGTAAGTTTCAATCTTATGATAATTACCTGACAGTCACAAGGTAATTATTAGCAGTAAGTTTCAATCGTACTATAATTACTTGACAGTCACAAGGTAATTATTAGCCGTAAGTTTCAATGTTACTATAATTACCCGACAGTCACAAGGGAATTATTAGCAGTAAGTTTCAATCTTATGATAATTACCCGACAGTCACAAGATAATTATTAGCTGTAAGTTTCAATGTTATGATAATTACCTGACAGTCACAAGGGAATTGTTAGCAGTAAGTTTCAATCTTACTATAATTATCTGACAGTCACAAGGGAATTATTAGCAGTAAGTTTCAATGTTATGATAATTACCTGACAGTCACAAGGGTATTATTAGCAGTAAGTTTCAATCTTACTATAATTACCCGACAGTCACAGGGGAATTATTAGCAGTAAGTTTCAATCTTATAATAATTACCTGATAGTCACAAGGGAATTATTAGCAGTAAGTTTCAATCTTATGATAATTACCCAACGGTCACAAGGTAATTATTAGCAGTAAGTTTCAATCTTACTATAATTAGCGACAGTCACAAGGTAATTATTAGCAGTAAGTTTCAATCTTACTATAATAACCCGACAGTCACAAGGGAATTATGAGCAGTAAGTTTCAATCTTATGATAATTACCCGACAGTCACAAGGTAATTATTAGCAGTAAGTTTCCATCTTATGATAATTACCTGACAGTCACAAGGGAATTATTAGCAGTAAGTTTCAATGTTATGATAATTACCCAACGGTCACAAGGGAATTATTAGCAGTAAGTTTCCATCTTATGATAATTACCTGACAGTCACAAGGGAATTATTAGCAGTAAGTTTCAATCTTACTATAATTACCTGACAGTCACAAGGGAATTATTAGCAGTAAGTTTCAATCTTATGATAATTACCTGACAATCACAAGGGAATTATTAGCAGTAAGTTTCAATGTTATGATAATTACCCAACGGTCACAAGGGAATTATTAGCAGTAAGTTTCCATCTTATGATAATTACCTGACAGTCACAAGGGAATTATTAGCAGTAAGTTTCAATCTTACTATAATTACCCGACAGTCACAGGGGAATTATTAGCAGTAAGTTTCAATCTTATGATAATTACCTGACAGTCACAAGGTAATTATTAGCAGTAAGTTTCAATCTTACTATAATTACCCGACAGTCACAGGGGAATTATTAGCAGTAAGTTTCAATCTTATGATAATTACCTTACAGTCACAAGGGAATTATTAGCAGTAAGTTTCAATCTTACTATAATTACCTGACAGTCACAGGGGAATTATTAGCAGTAAGTTTCAATCTTATGATAATTACCTGACAGTCACAAGGTAATTATTAGCAGTAAGTTTCAATCGTACTATAATTACTTGACAGTCACAAGGTAATTATTAGCCGTAAGTTTCAATGTTACTATAATTACCCGACAGTCACAAGGTAATTATTAGCAGTAAGTTTCAATCGTACTATAATTACTTGACAGTCACAAGGTAATTATTAGCCGTAAGTTTCAATGTTACTATAATTACCCGACAGTCACAAGGGAATTGTTAGCAGTAAGTTTCAATCTTACTATAATTATCTGACAGTCACAAGGGAATTATTAGCAGTAAGTTTCAATGTTATGATAATTACCTGACAGTCACAAGGGTATTATTAGCAGTAAGTTTCAATCTTACTATAATTACCTGACAGTCACAAGGTAATTATTAGCAGTAAGTTTCAATCTTACTATAATTACCCGACAGTCACAAGGTAATTATTAGCAGTAAGTTTCAATGTTATGATAATTACCTGACAGTCACAAGGGTATTATTAGCAGTAAGTTTCAATCTTACTATAATTACCCGACAGTCACAAGGTAATTATTAGCAGTAAGTTTCAATGTTATGATAATTACCTGACAGTCACAAGGGTATTATTAGCAGTAAGTTTCAATCTTACTATAATTACCTGACAGTCACAAGGGTATTATTAGCAGTAAGTTTCAATCTTACTATAATTACCTGACAGTCACAAGGTAATTATTAGCAGTAAGTTTCAATCTTATGATAATTACCTGACAGTCACAGGGGAATTATTAGCAGTAAGTTTCAATGTTATGATAATTACCCGACAGTCACAAGGTAATTATTAGCAGTAAGTTTCAATCTTATGATAATTACCCGACAGTCACAAGGGAATTATTAGCAGTAAGTTTCAATCTTACTATAATTACCCGACAGTCACAAGGTAATTATTAGCAGTAAGTTTCAATCTTATGATAATTACCTGACAGTCACAAGGTAATTATTAGCAGTAAGTTTCAATCGTACTATAATTACTTGACAGTCACAAGGTAATTATTAGCTGTAAGTTTCAATCTTATGATAATTACCTGACAGTCACAAGGGTATTATTAGCAGTAAGTTTCAATCTTACTATAATTACCTGACAGTCACAAGGTAATTATTAGCAGTAAGTTTCAATCTTATGATAATTACCTGACAGTCACAAGGTAATTATTAGCAGTAAGTTTCAATCGTACTATAATTACTTGACAGTCACAAGGTAATTATTAGCTGTAAGTTTCAATCTTATGATAATTACCTGACAGTCACAAGGGTATTATTAGCAGTAAGTTTCAATCTTACTATAATTATCTGACAGTCACAAGGGAATTATTAGCAGTAAGTTTCAATGTTATGATAATTACCTGACAGTCACAAGGGTATTATTAGCAGTAAGTTTCAATCTTACTATAATTACCCGACAGTCACAAGGTAATTATTAGCAGTAAGTTTCAATCTTATGATAATTACCTGACAGTCACAAGGGAATTGTTAGCAGTAAGTTTCAATCTTACTATAATTACCCGACAGTCACAAGGGAATTATTAGCAGTAAGTTTCAATCTTACTATAATTACCCGACAGTCACAAGGTAATTATTAGCAGTAAGTTTCAATCTTATGATAATTACCTGATAGTCACAAGGGAATTATTAGCAGTAAGTTTCAATCTTACTATAATTACCTGGCAGACACAAGGTAATTATTAGCAGTAATTTTCAATCTTACTATAATTACCTGACAGTCACAGGGGAATTATTAGCAGTAAGTTTCAATCTTATGATAATTACCCGACAGTCACAAGGTAATTATTAGCAGTAAGTTTCAATCTTACTATAATTACCTGACAGTCACAAGGTAATTATTAGCAGTAAGTTTCAATGTTATGATAATTACCTGACAGTCACAAGGGAATTATTAGCAGTAAGTTTCAATCTTACTATAATTACCTGACAGTCACAAGGTAATTATTAGCAGTAAGTTTCAATGTTATGATAATTACCTGACAGTCACAAGGGAATTATTAGCAGTAAGTTTCAATCTTACTATAATTACCTGACAGTCACAGGGGAATTATTAGCAGTAAGTTTCAATCTTATGATAATTACCCGACAGTCACAAGGGAATTATTAGCAGTAAGTTTCAATCTTATGATAATTACCCGACAGTCACAAGGGTATTATTAGCAGTAAGTTTCAATCTTACTATAATTATCTGACAGTCACAAGGGAATTATTAGCAGTAAGTTTCAATGTTATGATAATTACCTGACAGTCACAAGGGTATTATTAGCAGTAAGTTTCAATCTTACTATAATTACCCGACAGTCACAAGGTAATTATTAGCAGTAAGTTTCAATCTTATGATAATTACCTGACAGTCACAAGGGAATTGTTAGCAGTAAGTTTCAATCTTACTATAATTACCCGACAGTCACAAGGGAATTATTAGCAGTAAGTTTCAATCTTACTATAATTACCCGACAGTCACAAGGTAATTATTAGCAGTAAGTTTCAATCTTATGATAATTGCCTGACAGTCACAAGGTAATTATTAGCAGTAAGTTTCAATGTTACTATAATTACCCGACAGTCACAAGGTAATTATTAGCAGTAAGTTTCAATGTTACTATAATTACCCGACAGTCACAAGGTAATTATTAGCAGTAAGTTTCAATCTTACTATAATTACCCGACAGTCACAAGGTAATTATTAGCAGTAAGTTTCAATGTTATGATAATTACCTGATAGTCACAAGGGAATTATTAGCAGTAAGTTTCAATCTTACTATAATTACCCGACAGTCACAAGGGAATTATTAGCAGTAAGTTTCAATCTTATGATAATTACCTGATAGTCACAAGGTAATTATTAGCAGTAAGTTTCAATGTTATGATAATTACCTGACAATCACAAGGGAATTATTAGCAGTAAGTTTCAATCTTACTATAATTACCCGACAGTCACAAGGGAATTATTAGCAGTAAGTTTCAATCTTATGATAATTACCTGATAGTCACAAGGTAATTATTAGCAGTAAGTTTCAATGTTATGATAATTACCTGACAGTCACAAGGGTATTATTAGCAGTAAGTTTCAATCTTACTATAATTACCCGACAGTCACAAGGTAATTATTAGCAGTAAGTTTCAATCTTATGATAATTACCTGACAGTCACAAGGGAATTGTTAGCAGTAAGTTTCAATCTTACTATAATTACCCGACAGTCACAAGGGAATTATTAGCAGTAAGTTTCAATCTTACTATAATTACCCGACAGTCACAAGGTAATTATTAGCAGTAAGTTTCAATCTTATGATAATTACCTGACAGTCACAAGGTAATTATTAGCAGTAAGTTTCAATGTTACTATAATTACCCGACAGTCACAAGGTAATTATTAGCAGTAAGTTTCAATGTTACTATAATTACCCGACAGTCACAAGGTAATTATTAGCAGTAAGTTTCAATCTTACTATAATTACCCGACAGTCACAAGGTAATTATTAGCAGTAAGTTTCAATGTTATGATAATTACCTGATAGTCACAAGGGAATTATTAGCAGTAAGTTTCAATCTTACTATAATTACCCGACAATCACAAGGTAATTATTAGCAGTAATTTTCAATCTTACTATAATTACCTGACAGTCACAGGGGAATTATTAGCAGTAAGTTTCAATCTTATGATAATTACCCGACAGTCACAAGGTAATTATTAGCAGTAAGTTTCAATCTTACTATAATAACCCGACAGTCACAAGGGAATTATTAGCAGTAAGTTTCAATCTTATGATAATTACCTGACAATCACAAGGGAATTATTAGCAGGAAGTTTCAATCTTACTATAATTACCCGACAGTCACAAGGGAATTATTAGCAGTAAGTTTCAATCTTACTATAATTACCCGACAGTCACAAGGGAATTATTAGCAGTAAGTTTCAATCTTATGATAATTACCTGATAGTCACAAGGGAATTATTAGCAGTAAGTTTCAATCTTACTATAATTACCCGACAGTCACAAGGTAATTATTAGCAGTAAGTTTCAATGTTATGATAATTACCTGACAGTCACAAGGGAATTATTAGCAGTAAGTTTCAATCTTATGATAATTACCCGACAGTCACAAGGGAATTATTAGCAGTAAGTTTCAATCTTACTATAATTACCTGACAGTCACAAGGTAATTATTAGCAGTAAGTTTCAATCTTACTATAATTACCTGACAGTCACAAGGGAATTATTAGCAGTAATTTTCAATCTTACTATAATTACCTGACAGTCACAGGGGAATTATTAGCAGTAAGTTTCAATCTTATGATAATTACCTGACAGTCACAAGGTAATTATTAGCAGTGAATTTTAATCTTATGATAATTACCTGACAGTCACAAGGGAATTATTAGCAGTAAGTTTCAATCTTACTATAATTACCTGACAGTCACAAGGTAATTATTAGCAGTAAGTTTCAATCTTACTATAATAACCCGACAGTCACAAGGTAATTATTAGCAGTAAGTTTCAATCTTATGATAATTACCTGACAATCACAAGGGAATTATTAGCAGTAAGTTTCAATCTTACTATAATTACCCGACAGTCACAAGGTAATTATTAGCAGTAAGTTTCAATCTTATGATAATTACCTGATAGTCACAAGGTAATTATTAGCAGTAAGTTTCAATCGTACTATAATTACCTGGCAGTCACAAGGTAATTATTAGCAGTAATTTTCAACCTTACTATAATTACCTGACAGTCACAAGGGAATTATTAGCAGTAAGTTTCAATCTTATGATAATTACCTGATAGTCACAAGGTAATTATTAGCAGTAAGTTTCAATCGTACTATAATTACCCGACAGTCACAAGGTAATTATTAGCAGTAATTTTCAACCTTACTATAATTACCTGACAGTCACAAGGTAATTATTAGCAGTAATTTTCAATCTTACTATAATTACCTGACAGTCACAGGGGAATTATTAGCAGTAAGTTTCAATCTTATGATAATTACCTGATAGTCACAAGGGAATTATTAGCAGTAAGTTTCAATCTTACTATAATTACCTGACAGTCACAAGGTAATTATTAGCAGTGAATTTTAATCTTATGATAATTACCCGACAGTCACAAGGTAATTATTAGCAGTAAGTTTCAATCTTATGATAATTACCTGACAATCACAAGGGAATTATTAGCAGTAAGTTTCAATCTTACTATAATTACCCGACAGTCACAAGGTAATTATTAGCAGTAAGTTTCAATCTTATGATAATTACCTGATAGTCACAAGGTAATTATTAGCAGTAAGTTTCAATCGTACTATAATTACCTGGCAGTCACAAGGTAATTATTAGCAGTAATTTTCAACCTTACTATAATTACCTGACAGTCACAAGGGAATTATTAGCAGTAAGTTTCAATCTTACTATAATTACCTGACAGTCACAAGGGAATTATTAGCAGTAAGTTTCAATGTTATGATAATTACCTGACAGTCACAAGGGAATTATTGGCAGTAAGTTTCAATCTTACTATAATTATCTGACAGTCACAAGGGAATTATTAGCAGTAAGTTTCAATCTTATGATAATTACCCGACAGTCACAAGGTAATTATTAGCAGCAAGTTTCAATCTTACTATAATTACCCGACAGTCACAAGGTAATTATTAGCAGTAAGTTTCAATCGTACTATAATTACTTGACAGTCACAAGGTAATTATTAGCCGTAAGTTTCAATGTTACTATAATTACCCGACAGTCACAAGGGAATTATTAGCAGTAAGTTTCAATCTTATGATAATTACCCGACAGTCACAAGGTAATTATTAGCTGTAAGTTTCAATGTTATGATAATTACCCGACAGTCACAAGGTAATTATTAGCAGTAAGTTTCAATCTCATGATAATTACCTGACAGTCACAAGGGAATTATTAGCAGTAAGTTTCAATTTTATGATAATTACCCAACGGTCACAAGGTAATTATTAGCAGTAAGTTTCAATCTTACTATAATTAGCGACAGTCACAAGGTAATTATTAGCAGTAAGTTTCAATCTTACTATAATAACCCGACAGTCACAAGGGAATTATTAGCAGTAAGTTTCAATCTTATGATAATTACCCGACAGTCACAAGGTAATTATTAGCAGTAAGTTTCAATCTTATGATAACTACCTGACAGTCACAAGGGAATTATTAGCAGTAAGTTTCAATCTTATGATAATTACCCGACAGTCACAAGGGAATTATTAGCAGTAAGTTTCAATCTTATGATAATTACCTGACAGTCACAAGGGAATTATTAGCAGTAAGTTTCAATCTTATGATTACCTGACAGTCACAAGGGAATTATTAGCAGTAAGTTTCAATCTTATGATAACTACCTGACAGTCACAAGGGAATTATTAGCAGTAAGTTTCAATCTTATGATAATTACCTGACAGTCACAAGGGAATTATTAGCAGTAAGTTTCAATCTTATGATAATTACCTGACAGTCACAGGGGAATTATTAGCAGTAAGTTTCAATCGTACTATAATTACTTGACAGTCACAAGGTAATTATTAGCCGTAAGTTTCAATCTTACTATAATTACCTGGCAGTCACAAGGTAATTATTAGCAGTAATTTTCAATCTTACTATAATTACCTGACAGTCACAGGGGAATTATTAGCAGTAAGTTTCAATCTTATGATAATTACCTGACAGTCACAAGGTAATTATTAGCAGTAAGTTTCAATCATACTATAATTACTTGACAGTCACAAGGTAATTATTAGCCGTAAGTTTCAATCTTACTATAATTACCTGGCAGTCACAAGGTAATTATTAGCAGTAATTTTCAATCTTACTATAATTACCTGACAGTCACAGGGGAATTATTAGCAGTAAGTTTCAATCTCATGATAATTACCTGACAGTCACAAGGGAATTATTAGCAGTAAGTTTCAATTTTATGATAATTACCCAACGGTCACAAGGTAATTATTAGCAGTAAGTTTCAATCTTACTATAATTAGCGACAGTCACAAGGTAATTATTAGCAGTAAGTTTCAATCTTACTATAATAACCCGACAGTCACAAGGGAATTATTAGCAGTAAGTTTCAATCTTATGATAATTACCCGACAGTCACAAGGTAATTATTAGCAGTAAGTTTCAATCTTATGATAACTACCTGACAGTCACAAGGGAATTATTAGCAGTAAGTTTCAATCTTATGATAATTACCCGACAGTCACAAGGGAATTATTAGCAGTAAGTTTCAATCTTATGATAATTACCTGACAGTCACAAGGGAATTATTAGCAGTAAGTTTCAATCTTATGATAATTACCTGACAGTCACAGGGGAATTATTAGCAGTAAGTTTCAATCGTACTATAATTACTTGACAGTCACAAGGTAATTATTAGCCGTAAGTTTCAATCTTACTATAATTACCTGGCAGTCACAAGGTAATTATTAGCAGTAATTTTCAATCTTACTATAATTACCTGACAGTCACAGGGGAATTATTAGCAGTAAGTTTCAATCTTATGATAATTACCTGACAGTCACAAGGTAATTATTAGCAGTAAGTTTCAATCATACTATAATTACTTGACAGTCACAAGGTAATTATTAGCCGTAAGTTTCAATCTTACTATAATTACCTGGCAGTCACAAGGTAATTATTAGCAGTAATTTTCAATCTTACTATAATTACCTGACAGTCACAGGGGAATTATTAGCAGTAATTTTCAATCTTACTATAATTACCTGACAGTCACAGGGGAATTATTAGCAGTAAGTTTCAATCATACTATAATTACTTGACAGTCACAAGGTAATTATTAGCCGTAAGTTTCAATCTTACTATAATTACCTGACAGTCACAAGGTAATTATTAGCAGTAATTTTCAATCTTACTATAATTACCTGACAGTCACAGGGGAATTATTAGCAGTAAGTTTCAATCTTATGATAATTACCTGACAGTCACAAGGGAATTATTAGCAGTAAGTTTCAATCTTACTATAATTACCCGACAGTCACAAGGGAATTATTAGCAGTAAGTTTCAATCTTATGATAATTACCTGACAATCACAAGGGAATTATTAGCAGTAAGTTTCAATCTTACTATAATTACCCGACAGTCACAAGGGAATTATTAGCAGTAAGTTTCAATCTTATGATAATTACCTGACAATCACAAGGGAATTATTAGCAGTAAGTTTCAATCTTATGATTACCTGACAGTCACAAGGGAATTATTAGCAGTAAGTTTCAATCTTACTATAATTACCTGACAGTCACAAGGGAATTATTAGCAGTAAGTTTCAATCTTATGATAATTATCTGACAGTCACAAGGGAATTATTAGCAGTAAGTTTCAATGTTATGATAATTACCTGACAGTCACAAGGGAATTATTAGCAGTAAGTTTCAATCTTATGATAATTACCCGACAGTCACAAGGGAATTATTAGCAGTAAGTTTCAATCTTATGATAATTACCTGACAATCACAAGGGAATTATTAGCAGTAAGTTTCAATCTTATGATAATTACCCGACAGTCACAAGGGAATTATTAGCAGTAAGTTTCAATCTTACTATAATTACCTGACAGTCACAAGGGAATTATTGGCAGTAAGTTTCAATCTTACTATAATTACCTGACAGTCACAAGGGAATTATTAGCAGTAAGTTTCAATCTTATGATAATTACCCGACAGTCACAAGGGAATTATTAGCAGTAAGTTTCAATCTTACTATAATTACCCGACAGTCACAAGGTAATTATTAGCAGTAAGTTTCAATCTTATGATAATTACCTGACAGTCACAAGGTAATTATTAGCAGTAAGTTTCAATCGTACTATAATTACTTGACAGTCACAAGGTAATTATTAGCTGTAAGTTTCAATCTTATGATAATTACCTGACAGTCACAAGGGTATTATTAGCAGTAAGTTTCAATCTTACTATAATTACCTGACAGTCACAAGGTAATTATTAGCAGTAAGTTTCAATCTTATGATAATTACCTGACAGTCACAAGGTAATTATTAGCAGTAAGTTTCAATCGTACTATAATTACTTGACAGTCACAAGGTAATTATTAGCTGTAAGTTTCAATCTTATGATAATTACCTGACAGTCACAAGGGTATTATTAGCAGTAAGTTTCAATCTTACTATAATTATCTGACAGTCACAAGGGAATTATTAGCAGTAAGTTTCAATGTTATGATAATTACCTGACAGTCACAAGGGTATTATTAGCAGTAAGTTTCAATCTTACTATAATTACCCGACAGTCACAAGGTAATTATTAGCAGTAAGTTTCAATCTTATGATAATTACCTGACAGTCACAAGGGAATTGTTAGCAGTAAGTTTCAATCTTACTATAATTACCCGACAGTCACAAGGGAATTATTAGCAGTAAGTTTCAATCTTACTATAATTACCCGACAGTCACAAGGTAATTATTAGCAGTAAGTTTCAATCTTATGATAATTACCTGATAGTCACAAGGGAATTATTAGCAGTAAGTTTCAATCTTACTATAATTACCTGGCAGACACAAGGTAATTATTAGCAGTAATTTTCAATCTTACTATAATTACCTGACAGTCACAGGGGAATTATTAGCAGTAAGTTTCAATCTTATGATAATTACCCGACAGTCACAAGGTAATTATTAGCAGTAAGTTTCAATCTTACTATAATTACCTGACAGTCACAAGGTAATTATTAGCAGTAAGTTTCAATGTTATGATAATTACCTGACAGTCACAAGGGAATTATTAGCAGTAAGTTTCAATCTTACTATAATTACCTGACAGTCACAAGGTAATTATTAGCAGTAAGTTTCAATGTTATGATAATTACCTGACAGTCACAAGGGAATTATTAGCAGTAAGTTTCAATCTTACTATAATTACCTGACAGTCACAGGGGAATTATTAGCAGTAAGTTTCAATCTTATGATAATTACCCGACAGTCACAAGGTAATTATTAGCCGTAAGTTTCAATCTTATGATAATTACCCGACAGTCACAAGGTAATTATTAGCAGTAAGTTTCAATCTTACTATAATTACCTGACAGTCACAAGGGAATTATTAGCAGTAAGTTTCAATCTTATGATAATTACCCGACAGTCACAAGGGTATTATTAGCAGTAAGTTTCAATCTTACTATAATTATCTGACAGTCACAAGGGAATTATTAGCAGTAAGTTTCAATGTTATGATAATTACCTGACAGTCACAAGGGTATTATTAGCAGTAAGTTTCAATCTTACTATAATTACCCGACAGTCACAAGGTAATTATTAGCAGTAAGTTTCAATCTTATGATAATTACCTGACAGTCACAAGGGAATTGTTAGCAGTAAGTTTCAATCTTACTATAATTACCCGACAGTCACAAGGGAATTATTAGCAGTAAGTTTCAATCTTACTATAATTACCCGACAGTCACAAGGTAATTATTAGCAGTAAGTTTCAATCTTATGATAATTGCCTGACAGTCACAAGGTAATTATTAGCAGTAAGTTTCAATGTTACTATAATTACCCGACAGTCACAAGGTAATTATTAGCAGTAAGTTTCAATGTTACTATAATTACCCGACAGTCACAAGGTAATTATTAGCAGTAAGTTTCAATCTTACTATAATTACCCGACAGTCACAAGGTAATTATTAGCAGTAAGTTTCAATGTTATGATAATTACCTGATAGTCACAAGGGAATTATTAGCAGTAAGTTTCAATCTTACTATAATTACCCGACAGTCACAAGGGAATTATTAGCAGTAAGTTTCAATCTTATGATAATTACCTGATAGTCACAAGGTAATTATTAGCAGTAAGTTTCAATGTTATGATAATTACCTGACAATCACAAGGGAATTATTAGCAGTAAGTTTCAATCTTACTATAATTACCCGACAGTCACAAGGGAATTATTAGCAGTAAGTTTCAATCTTATGATAATTACCTGATAGTCACAAGGTAATTATTAGCAGTAAGTTTCAATGTTATGATAATTACCTGACAGTCACAAGGGTATTATTAGCAGTAAGTTTCAATCTTACTATAATTACCCGACAGTCACAAGGTAATTATTAGCAGTAAGTTTCAATCTTATGATAATTACCTGACAGTCACAAGGGAATTGTTAGCAGTAAGTTTCAATCTTACTATAATTACCCGACAGTCACAAGGGAATTATTAGCAGTAAGTTTCAATCTTACTATAATTACCCGACAGTCACAAGGTAATTATTAGCAGTAAGTTTCAATCTTATGATAATTACCTGACAGTCACAAGGTAATTATTAGCAGTAAGTTTCAATGTTACTATAATTACCCGACAGTCACAAGGTAATTATTAGCAGTAAGTTTCAATGTTACTATAATTACCCGACAGTCACAAGGTAATTATTAGCAGTAAGTTTCAATCTTACTATAATTACCCGACAGTCACAAGGTAATTATTAGCAGTAAGTTTCAATGTTATGATAATTACCTGATAGTCACAAGGGAATTATTAGCAGTAAGTTTCAATCTTACTATAATTACCCGACAATCACAAGGTAATTATTAGCAGTAATTTTCAATCTTACTATAATTACCTGACAGTCACAGGGGAATTATTAGCAGTAAGTTTCAATCTTATGATAATTACCCGACAGTCACAAGGTAATTATTAGCAGTAAGTTTCAATCTTACTATAATAACCCGACAGTCACAAGGGAATTATTAGCAGTAAGTTTCAATCTTATGATAATTACCTGACAATCACAAGGGAATTATTAGCAGGAAGTTTCAATCTTACTATAATTACCCGACAGTCACAAGGGAATTATTAGCAGTAAGTTTCAATCTTACTATAATTACCCGACAGTCACAAGGGAATTATTAGCAGTAAGTTTCAATCTTATGATAATTACCTGATAGTCACAAGGGAATTATTAGCAGTAAGTTTCAATCTTACTATAATTACCCGACAGTCACAAGGTAATTATTAGCAGTAAGTTTCAATGTTATGATAATTACCTGACAGTCACAAGGGAATTATTAGCAGTAAGTTTCAATCTTATGATAATTACCCGACAGTCACAAGGGAATTATTAGCAGTAAGTTTCAATCTTACTATAATTACCTGACAGTCACAAGGTAATTATTAGCAGTAAGTTTCAATCTTACTATAATTACCTGACAGTCACAAGGGAATTATTAGCAGTAATTTTCAATCTTACTATAATTACCTGACAGTCACAGGGGAATTATTAGCAGTAAGTTTCAATCTTATGATAATTACCTGACAGTCACAAGGTAATTATTAGCAGTGAATTTTAATCTTATGATAATTACCTGACAGTCACAAGGGAATTATTAGCAGTAAGTTTCAATCTTACTATAATTACCTGACAGTCACAAGGTAATTATTAGCAGTAAGTTTCAATCTTACTATAATAACCCGACAGTCACAAGGTAATTATTAGCAGTAAGTTTCAATCTTATGATAATTACCTGACAATCACAAGGGAATTATTAGCAGTAAGTTTCAATCTTACTATAATTACCCGACAGTCACAAGGTAATTATTAGCAGTAAGTTTCAATCTTATGATAATTACCTGATAGTCACAAGGTAATTATTAGCAGTAAGTTTCAATCGTACTATAATTACCTGGCAGTCACAAGGTAATTATTAGCAGTAATTTTCAACCTTACTATAATTACCTGACAGTCACAAGGGAATTATTAGCAGTAAGTTTCAATCTTATGATAATTACCTGATAGTCACAAGGTAATTATTAGCAGTAAGTTTCAATCGTACTATAATTACCCGACAGTCACAAGGTAATTATTAGCAGTAATTTTCAACCTTACTATAATTACCTGACAGTCACAGGGGAATTATTAGCAGTAAGTTTCAATCTTATGATAATTACCTGATAGTCACAAGGGAATTATTAGCAGTAAGTTTCAATCTTACTATAATTACCTGACAGTCACAAGGTAATTATTAGCAGTGAATTTTAATCTTATGATAATTACCCGACAGTCACAAGGTAATTATTAGCAGTAAGTTTCAATCTTATGATAATTACCTGACAATCACAAGGGAATTATTAGCAGTAAGTTTCAATCTTACTATAATTACCCGACAGTCACAAGGTAATTATTAGCAGTAAGTTTCAATCTTATGATAATTACCTGATAGTCACAAGGTAATTATTAGCAGTAAGTTTCAATCGTACTATAATTACCTGGCAGTCACAAGGTAATTATTAGCAGTAATTTTCAACCTTACTATAATTACCTGACAGTCACAAGGGAATTATTAGCAGTAAGTTTCAATCTTACTATAATTACCTGACAGTCACAAGGGAATTATTAGCAGTAAGTTTCAATGTTATGATAATTACCTGACAGTCACAAGGGAATTATTGGCAGTAAGTTTCAATCTTACTATAATTATCTGACAGTCACAAGGGAATTATTAGCAGTAAGTTTCAATCTTATGATAATTACCCGACAGTCACAAGGTAATTATTAGCAGCAAGTTTCAATCTTACTATAATTACCCGACAGTCACAAGGTAATTATTAGCAGTAAGTTTCAATCGTACTATAATTACTTGACAGTCACAAGGTAATTATTAGCCGTAAGTTTCAATGTTACTATAATTACCCGACAGTCACAAGGGAATTATTAGCAGTAAGTTTCAATCTTATGATAATTACCCGACAGTCACAAGGTAATTATTAGCTGTAAGTTTCAATGTTATGATAATTACCCGACAGTCACAAGGTAATTATTAGCAGTAAGTTTCAATCTCATGATAATTACCTGACAGTCACAAGGGAATTATTAGCAGTAAGTTTCAATTTTATGATAATTACCCAACGGTCAGAAGGTAATTATTAGCAGTAAGTTTCAATCTTACTATAATTAGCGACAGTCACAAGGTAATTATTAGCAGTAAGTTTCAATCTTACTATAATAACCCGACAGTCACAAGGGAATTATTAGCAGTAAGTTTCAATCTTATGATAATTACCCGACAGTCACAAGGTAATTATTAGCAGTAAGTTTCAATCTTATGATAACTACCTGACAGTCACAAGGGAATTATTAGCAGTAAGTTTCAATCTTATGATAATTACCCGACAGTCACAAGGGAATTATTAGCAGTAAGTTTCAATCTTATGATAACTACCTGACAGTCACAAGGGAATTATTAGCAGTAAGTTTCAATCTTATGATAATTACCCGACAGTCACAAGGGAATTATTAGCAGTAAGTTTCAATCTTATGATAACTACCTGACAGTCACAAGGTAATTATTAGCAGTAAGTTTCAATCTTATGATAACTACCTGACAGTCACAAGGGAATTATTAGCAGTAAGTTTCAATCTTATGATAATTACCTGACAGTCACAAGGGAATTATTAGCAGTAAGTTTCAATCTTATGATAATTACCTGACAGTCACAGGGGAATTATTAGCAGTAAGTTTCAATCTTACTATAATTACCTGACAGTCACAAGGGAATTATTAGCAGTAAGTTTCAATCGTACTATAATTACTTGACAGTCACAAGGTAATTATTAGCCGTAAGTTTCAATCTTACTATAATTACCTGGCAGTCACAAGGTAATTATTAGCAGTAATTTTCAATCTTACTATAATTACCTGACAGTCACAGGGGAATTATTAGCAGTAAGTTTCAATCTTATGATAATTACCTGACAGTCACAAGGTAATTATTAGCAGTAAGTTTCAATCATACTATAATTACTTGACAGTCACAAGGTAATTATTAGCCGTAAGTTTCAATCTTACTATAATTACCTGGCAGTCACAAGGTAATTATTAGCAGTAATTTTCAATCTTACTATAATTACCTGACAGTCACAGGGGAATTATTAGCAGTAAGTTTCAATCTCATGATAATTACCTGACAGTCACAAGGGAATTATTAGCAGTAAGTTTCAATTTTATGATAATTACCCAACGGTCACAAGGTAATTATTAGCAGTAAGTTTCAATCTTACTATAATTAGCGACAGTCACAAGGTAATTATTAGCAGTAAGTTTCAATCTTACTATAATAACCCGACAGTCACAAGGGAATTATTAGCAGTAAGTTTCAATCTTATGATAATTACCCGACAGTCACAAGGTAATTATTAGCAGTAAGTTTCAATCTTATGATAACTACCTGACAGTCACAAGGGAATTATTAGCAGTAAGTTTCAATCTTATGATAATTACCCGACAGTCACAAGGTAATTATTAGCAGTAAGTTTCAATCTTATGATAATTACCCGACAGTCACAAGGGAATTATTAGCAGTAAGTTTCAATCTTATGATAACTACCTGACAGTCACAAGGTAATTATTAGCAGTAAGTTTCAATCTTATGATAACTACCTGACAGTCACAAGGGAATTATTAGCAGTAAGTTTCAATCTTATGATAATTACCCGACAGTCACAAGGGAATTATTAGCAGTAAGTTTCAATCTTATGATAACTACCTGACAGTCACAAGGTAATTATTAGCAGTAAGTTTCAATCTTATGATAACTACCTGACAGTCACAAGGGAATTATTAGCAGTAAGTTTCAATCTTATGATAATTACCTGACAGTCACAAGGGAATTATTAGCAGTAAGTTTCAATCTTATGATAACTACCTGACAGTCACAAGGTAATTATTAGCAGTAAGTTTCAATCTTACTATAATTACCTGACAGTCACAAGGGAATTATTAGCAGTAAGTTTCAATCTTATGATAATTACCTGACAGTCACAAGGGAATTATTAGCAGTAATTTTCAATCTTACTATAATTACCCGACAGTCACAAGGGAATTATTAGCAGTAAGTTTCAATCTTATGATAATTACCTGACAGTCACAGGGGAATTATTAGCAGTAAGTTTCAATCGTACTATAATTACTTGACAGTCACAAGGTAATTATTAGCCGTAAGTTTCAATCTTACTATAATTACCTGGCAGTCACAAGGTAATTATTAGCAGTAATTTTCAATCTTACTATAATTACCTGACAGTCACAGGGGAATTATTAGCAGTAAGTTTCAATCTTATGATAATTACCTGACAGTCACAAGGTAATTATTAGCAGTAAGTTTCAATCATACTATAATTACTTGACAGTCACAAGGTAATTATTAGCCGTAAGTTTCAATCTTACTATAATTACCTGGCAGTCACAAGGTAATTATTAGCAGTAATTTTCAATCTTACTATAATTACCTGACAGTCACAGGGGAATTATTAGCAGTAAGTTTCAATCTTATGATAATTACCTTACAGTCACAAGGGAATTATTAGCAGTAAGTTTCAATCTTATGATAATTACCTGACAGTCACAAGGGAATTATTAGCAGTAAGTTTCAATCTTACTATAATTACCCGACAGTCACAAGGGAATTATTAGCAGTAAGTTTCAATCTTACTATAATTACCTGACAGTCACAAGGGAATTATTAGCAGTAAGTTTCAATCTTATGATAATTATCTGACAGTCACAAGGGAATTATTAGCAGTAAGTTTCAATGTTATGATAATTACCTGACAGTCACAAGGGAATTATTAGCAGTAAGTTTCAATCTTATGATAATTACCCGACAGTCACAAGGGAATTATTAGCAGTAAGTTTCAATCTTATGATAATTACCTGACAATCACAAGGGAATTATTAGCAGTAAGTTTCAATCTTATGATTACCTGACAGTCACAAGGGAATTATTAGCAGTAAGTTTCAATCTTACTATAATTACCTGACAGTCACAAGGGAATTATTAGCAGTAAGTTTCAATCTTATGATAATTATCTGACAGTCACAAGGGAATTATTAGCAGTAAGTTTCAATGTTATGATAATTACCTGACAGTCACAAGGGAATTATTAGCAGTAAGTTTCAATCTTATGATAATTACCCGACAGTCACAAGGGAATTATTAGCAGTAAGTTTCAATCTTATGATAATTACCTGACAATCACAAGGGAATTATTAGCAGTAAGTTTCAATCTTATGATAATTACCCGACAGTCACAAGGGAATTATTAGCAGTAAGTTTCAATCTTACTATAATTACCCGACAGTCACAAGGTAATTATTAGCAGTAAGTTTCAATCTTACTATAATTACCTGACAGTCACAAGGTAATTATTAGCAGTAAGTTTCAATCTTACTATAATTACCTGACAGTCACAAGGTAATTATTAGCAGTAAGTTTCAATCTTACTATAATTACCTGACAGTCACAAGGGAATTATTGGCAGTAAGTTTCAATCTTACTATAATTACCTGACAGTCACAAGGGAATTATTAGCAGTGAATTTTAATCTTACTATAATTACCTGTACCATAATCTATTCGTATGTAGTTACCAATACTCTCAACCAAATAAATTGATAATTCTGTAATTGCTTTCTCATATTTATCACCAATAATGTCTTTTATAATATTATCTGCATTCTGAAATATAAAGATACAGGTGAAAACTCACAAAAATTACAATATAAAAACATAAAACAGGTGTGTATGATTGTTTTTTTTTATAACTTTCCAAAGTGTAATTTACTGGGATTTCCAGGTTTGGTTATAAATGATAACTTCACAAGTGAATTATGCAATCAACAATTGGGCCATGTGTCCGTACACGCAAAGGAAGACGCTTTGCCATGGGTTTGTGGGCTCTTCATTGTTTTTTCTTTTTTTTAACCCTTTACCTAACATAAAAAGCAGATGACACTTGCAAAAAAAATTCTTGAATAACTATTATTTTCATTTTTGTCTCAAAAACATAGGTTATGACCCCTCATTGCAACGAGCTCAACGAGCTCGTTCCAATGAGGGTCATAACCTATGTTTTAGAGACAAACAAGAGATTGTCACTTGGAAGTGACTATACCCCCAAAGTGGTAATTACCTTGATCTGTGACCTTGACCTCCACCGAACAAAAAAAGAATTTTGTGCATGACACATCGTCTCCCCATAAGCAACAAGTATGCCAAGTTTTAAGAAAATCCAATGAATCATCTATGTGATGTAGTGGACACGGAAATCTTCCTGACGGACAGACAGACAGATGGATGAACAGACAGAAATGACAATAGTTATATAGGCATAAATAAAAAAGTTTAATATTTGTTCTTTGGTTCGTTTCTGAGTTATGGGGGAGACACGAAAATTGATGATTTTCAGTGTGACCTTGAAATGTGACCTTGGCCTTGACCTTACGCACCTGGCTGTGGTGTGTGACACATCCACCCATTGTCATTAATAATTGAGCGAAGTTAGATGATTGTAGCCCTAATAGTTTTGGAGTTGTGCTTGAGACACGATTTGTGACCCTGAACATATGAAGGTCAATTGTGACCTTCACCTTGCAGATGCGGCGGAAACTATTATACACGACACACCTTCTGACTGTGCTTAACATTTGTAAAAAGTTTAACAATTGTACTATGATTCGTTTATGAGTTATGGCTGAGACACGAATATTGACCGATTTTTAGTGTGACCTTGAAATGTGACCTTGACCTCGAAGGTACGAACCCGGCTATGGTGTGTGACACATCTTCCCATGGTCCTTTATAACTGTGTAAGGTTTGATGACTGTGGCCCTAACAGTTTTTGAGTTACTGGCTCAGACACACGGACACATAGACACACACACACACGGACAGACACACGCACACTTCAATCACTATATGCCAATCGACTTAAGTCGGGGGGCATAATAATAAAAATGAAAAAATAATGAAAATTAACTGGCAATTTTTTAGAATGGCGCTGGCCGGTTTTGGCCGTTACGTTAGGTAAAGGGTTAAATAATATTTAATTATTGTTAATAATGAAAAGTAATAAACAGAGTAATCCCTTGACTGGACTAGTTACAAGAAATAATTCAATCGAGGTGAGGGACTATATTGTAAAACACTCGTGTGCATTTGTGCACTCACGTTTGTACAACATCCCTCACCTCTCATGAATTATTTCATGTAACCAGTCCAGTCAAACGATTACTCTCTATTTATCTGTCTATGAATTTGGTCACAATTTTTTATACAAGTCAGCAAACGATGATCATATACATTATGTTTATTATTTTGAATCTTCAGCTCCTAGAATTATCATGTTTTTGCCTTGTTATAATTGATGGTTGAGTGCCCGTAAGCACAAAGTATGGCAATACACTGTCCATAGGCACTCTCCCATCAACTGTAACAAGACAAAACCATACAAACTAAATAAATAATAACACTTCACAAATTATTTATAAATAAGGCGGGATTCAAATCGAGGACCTCTCAGCTTACAGCCTGCACCTTTACCTACCAAGCCACCATGTCCCCCAAACAATTCAAAAGATAATATAAAGTGAATCCAGAAAATCTGAGGTAATTAGGATATCTTATCTATACTTCAGAATAAAGACCAAATATGGGCGGCGATCACCTACACTTAAAACTAGAAGTCCTGTCATGCATAGTGCGCTTATCTAGGCTTAATTGCGTGTTGGAATTACGCACAATTGCCATATCGAATGGCATCCAAAGCACGGCAGGCTCTTGTGGTTACTCATAGCAAACACATGCAATGTTTCTGCCAATGGACCTCCGGGTTACCCCGAGGTCCATTGGCTGAAACATTGCTTGTACACAGGCCATATGTACAAAATTTGATAGCTTTACTTGGGTCATAACGCGTACATTAACGCACATATCAACATGCTATTTGAATGTGCGCATTTCATGACAGGACTTCTAGTTTTAACTGTAATCAGTTAACCCTTTGCCTAATGAATCACCACATCCATCCACATAATTAAAGACCAAATATGGGCGTCTATCACCTAATCAGGTAACCCTTTGCCTAATGAATTGCCACATCCATCCACGTAATTAAAGACCAAATATGGGCATCTATCACCTAATCAGTTAACCCTTTGCCTAATGAATGCCCACATCCATCCACATAATTAAAGACCAAATATGGGTGTCTATCACCTAATCAGTTAACCCTTTGCCTAATGGATCGCCACATCCATCCACGTAATTAAAGACCAAATATGGGTGTCTATCACCTAATCAGGTAACCCTTTGCCTAATCAATCGCCACATCCATCCACATAATTAAAGACCAAATATGGGCATCTATCACCTAATCAGTTAACCCTTTGCCTAATGAATCGCCACATCCATCCACGTAATTAAAGACCAAATATGGGTGTCTATCACCTAACTAGGGTTTCCACTAGGGGAAAATTTGTGGGTCCAGTAGTTTAAAGAGAGTAACTTCAGCGTTTGCCACACATGCCAAAGGCACTTATGTAAAGTAGGGGGTCTGGGGGGGGGGGGGAGGAGGTTTCTCCCCCAAGGAAAATTTTGATTTTTAGGTACTCTCTGGGGGCATTCTGGTCACTAAAGTGCTGAATAATTGAAGTGGAAAATATGTATTTTTTCCTCCTACAATTCTCTAAATTCCCACGGGACACACAATACTACATCTGGTCAGAGGTTTCATCAAAATACAAACCCAAAACAACACAAAATCCACGAATCCTGACAGTGACTGCGACGCTTGACCTCAATTTTTTTTATACAACCCGATATTCGAAAAGAACCATGATGCGGACATGTGACGTCATGCACTTGCAATTACATCATTTATCGCTCGAAATAAAAGCCAGTGATTTAGGACCAAACACGACAATTTGAGTCCGAAATTTTATAGGCGACGTTTAGGATTTGAACTTTGTTTCCCCCTCTCGTCTGGAGGTTATAAAGTATCATGTTGTCACCAGTAATAGTAGGGACAGTATACAACATAATTATGCCATTACATGAAAACAAAGGATCCTGAGTGTCGTTACGATACAGCATTGTACTCTACATTTTAACCACCAGCTTTTCTGACTGATCATAGTATCATCATACACTATGAGTTGGAAGTAGTTGTAGGAACAACCGTGGTATTATCAGGAATCGAAACGCGGTTGTAAACTTTCAATAAATGCTTGTATCGTTTTTTTCGCAGTTATTCTCCAGGAGTATCGTTCGACAGTTCATTTCTGTTCCCGGTTGTAAACGAAGATAAACGCATTTATCGCTTTTTTCGTGGTTATCCTCTGGGGATATCATGTAACAGTTCGTTTCTGTTCCCGATTGTAAACAAAGATAAACATTCATCTGTTCGGCAAATAACGAGTATTGGCACATGTGCTTCAACTTGAATGTACAAGAGCAAACTTAAAGAAAAGACAGCAGCACAGAAATCGCCTGCATAGCATGTAGCTATTTTATCTCACAGAAATTCCCTCCAAACATTTCGCCATATTTATCACTCAACACAATCCCCCACCTCTTACAAAAAACACCACTTTGCAATGTCCCCTCCCAAAAATGCCAATTGCCTACCTGATAGTTATATTCACGGACGAGGTCACCTGAACCACTTGTTTCGTTCACTGATAGGAATTGAACAATAATACTTTCAAGTGACAGAAAACAGGAGAATTGGTTTCATTTCAATCATTTATTCGCAATAACATTGGGGAATGTGACCCAGAGTTTTGATTTTCAAGTGAAATGACAGCGCACAATGAGCAACAGCAACGTAGACCGTACGAAACAATGCCGTTGCTCCCTACTCGATTTCACCCAGACTTTTCATTGGTTCAAATTGAAACATTTGATCGAAATTAATTAAAGCGTCCTTTTTTGCGAACTGTGAAAGAAAATCAAGTGGAACATCCATTAGTAGCATTTTCTGACGGCTCTTTCTGAAGAGTAGGCCTGCCCTTACTTGTACAGCAGTGCACAAAATTCATCGATAATGAATTGAATGAATAAATTTTTCCTTTGGTGAGTGATTCTGCCCGAACTGCATCATGTGCATCAAAAACAAATGAAAAATTATGTACTTTATCCACACATGTGTACACGGCACTTGTAATAATGGCTATTTATGTGGCTTCAAATTCCGTCACCCAAGCTGTGACACCTAATGGGTATCCAGACAGGTACCGTATCACTGTAACAGTAATTTGAAATTTTTGATTTTTTGAAAAATTTATTTTGCAAGTGTAGTCTTTAATGTGTGTGACGTGGGGGAGGGGGGGGGGGGGGCACCATTCAGTAGGGTAGGTGTGTGTGTGGGCCGAGTGGGGTGCTTAAAATTTCCGCTCCCCCAAAATATACACAATTACTAACACATCCCAAAAGGGAGCCTGGAGGTTGTGTGTTATTCGAGATAATTTCATGACAAATTATCTCTCCGCCGTGCTCTAACCGCCTCAACAAGCGGGTTTCTTTCTCTTTTCTTTATCCAACGTAATGGCCAAAGCCGCCCAGCACTTTTCACAAAAATCATAATTCATATGTTTTAATGTTAGGCTATATAGTTCAGGGGGGGGGGGGGGGAGGCGATGGTCATACGCTAGATTTTTTAGACAATGTTCACACACACTATTCTGGAAGAAAAACATTTTGTTCAGGCAGTTCCATATTTTTTCGGGGCATGTTAGGGATGACAAAATTATGAAAACGCCTCGAAAAACTCGCTTTTCGCAATGCAACTTTAGACCTTTACCAAATAGAACTTTTCGACCAAATATTCATCCAGGTACACCTCAAAGAGTAACCGATTACCTCCTCAGTTGTAATGCCGAAAAGGCAACTAGCGACTGGATCTCTTAGAATCGGTCTCAGACCATCACATTTTTCTAAATTTACCTGGGAGGCCCATCGCCCGCCATCAGCCTATGTGTGTGTGTGTGTGTGTGTGGGGGGGGGGGGGGGGGGGTCATTCTCCTATACCCACCTCGGCGTAATGTACCAGGTCTGGATGATGCCTGCAGAATCATTTCACAAACCCAAATGTTCCGCCCTACCCCACAAAAAAAAAAAAATGGCCCACACGCCCATGACTACAAGCAAGCGATCAAATTATGTCAACAAGTTTATTTGCCCCACAAAAGTTAACGACAGACCAAGAATGTAATCGGTATGTACTATCCAGTGGTATTATGAACTGTTTCCATTCTTGGTCTGTAGGACTAACCTGAGACTCAAAGTATATTGACACTCAGTCAAATTTGCCTGACAATTTCGTATGCGTGGAATTTCCACCCGGTGGATGTTTTCAAATCCACCCACGATCTGTGTACCAGGTCTGCAAAAGTACATGTAACCAGGCGACGGAAAGCTAAATATCTATAAAGGTCGCCTATGGGGGAGGGGTCGGTGTCCGATTTAAATGTAACATGTTTGGGCGAACTGCACTGGGAGTGAAATTATCTTAAACGTCATTTCTCAGACTTCTCACAAATGTATCATGTGTTCACTTTGTTGACTGTGAAATACACACTGTCCTTTTGAAAAAGGGGCTCTTCAAATGTTACTGATGAATAAATACATGAAAAACACTTGCATTGTTCTTTTTCTGTCATTTGAAAACGCTTCCCTTCATCCAATTCAACTCGATAAATGAATGCGATCTGAATATTGATTCACCGCAAAAGCCCCGCCTCTGATGAGCGGACATAATAATAGACCTGCTGACTTCACAGTTGCTGAGTAAAAGCTGGGAACACAGAACAGGGTTCATACAAAAATTTGCTCACAAAGTTCAAGGGTTTTTCAAGGGTTTTTCAAGGGCTACATATACTATTCAGCCTGTTGTATGAGCTCTAAAAATCTAAGATTCATGTGACATGGATCTGACTTTGGAAGTCAGGAAGTACTGGTACCCAAAGTGTGATCTGTGTTACAGTAATCTTGGTAAAACGTTCCATACTTTTTTATGGGTTTTTTTAACTGAGCGACACGAGCGCAACAAAAAAGTAAAAGGCAAGTACACATATATTTACAATGCCCAGGAAATAGCTTGGTATTCAAGAGTTTTTCAAGAGATTTCTGAAAGTTCAAGGGTTTCTCAAGGGCTAATGTAAAATTGCAGGGTTTTTCAAGAAAAAACTCATTTTCAAGGGTTTTTCAAGAGCTGTATGAACCCTGCAGAAAAAATGATATTTGATAATTTTTTGGTCGAACCTCTTGGGCTACCTACATTTGTTATAAGAAGGGACCAGGGGTGAAGAGGTTTGATCCTCCAAAAATGTTATCAAAATGTCAATTTTCCGAGTTTTCCACTTGGGTCGAGCACGTGGCTGACTTGTGCTGTTCCGCTGTTCGGGTGAATATTTTATTTTGCTGTGAACACAGGGACAATAACAATGACAGAAACGGCTCATGCCTGGATAATTCTGGAAAGTAAAAGCTACCTTACCATCATCAGTATGCACAAAAGGCCTGAATTATTTTTTCCTAACGAATCGAAAAACACTGGCAAAATTGTGGTGGGGGCTGCTAGGCTTTCCCTTTGTGTTGCGCGTGGAGGTGTGTTATTTTTTCTATTTTTGGGTATGGAAATAACCCTGTTATTACGTATGCTTTGCACGAAAGATAATCCTTTTTTTTTTGGGGGGGGGGGGGGGAAGGGGGTCAGGTCAATCGGAAATTTTTGAAGAAGTCACATTTCAACTCCATGTTTTGCCTCACTGCATTTTCATAATTTCTTTCCCATCCATAATGTTACGAGGCATACTGTCTCCTTTTTAACTCTCATCACTGGTTTGGCGGAATACCAATGCCTTTTTTTATCTTATGCATTTTCGTTGCATATTTAGAGGGCTTTTAAAACAGCGTGTCAAAGTCTGGCCCGACACCATGAACTTGTCTCTGAACTTCGAGGCTGCATGAATTGTGCAATTCAACTAAATGAAGTAAACGTTCAAAAAACGTTTTTTTCCGACCAACAATGTGAAAAGCTCTATCGTTTATCTGCGTTTCCCACTCCGGTTGCAAATGACTGGCAAACGCGTTTATCGGTTTTATATTTTTTCACAAACGTTACTCGCGTCTATATTTTCATTTATGACCGCAATTAAAACCGCGAAATAATTGCGGTTTTGCTACAACTACTTCTGACTCGTAGTGTAGTATGATCGGTGGGGGGAATGGGTCCGGTCGACGGACCCGCAGCCAGTCTAGCAGAAACCCTGCCTTTGCCTAATGAATCGCCACATCCATCCACGTAATTAAAGACCAAATATAGGTGTCTATCACCTAATCAGGTAACCCTTTGCCTAATGAATCAGCTACATCCATCCACATAATTAAAGATCAAATCTGGGCGTCTATCACCTAATCAGTTAACCCTTTGCCTAATGAATCGCCACATCCATCCACGTAATTAAAGACCAAATATGGGCGTCTATCACCTAATCAGTTAACCCTTTGCCTAATGAATCGCCACATCCATCCACATAATTAAAGACCAAATATGGGTGTCTATCACCTAATCAGTTAACCCTTTGCCTAATGAATCGCCACATCCATCCACGTAATTAAAGACCAAATATGGGCGTCTATCACCTAATCAGTTAACCCTTTGCCTAATGAATCGCCACATGCATCCACATAATTAAAGACCAAATATGGGTGTCTATCACCTAATCAGTTAACCCTTTGCCTAATGAATCGCCACATCCATCCACGTAATTAAAGACCAAATATGGGTGTCTATCACCTAATCAGTTAACCTTTTGCCTAATGAATCAGCCACATCCATCCACGTAATTAAAGACCAAATATGGGCGTCTATCACCTAATCAGTTAACCCTTTGCCTAATGAATCAGCCACATCCATCCATGTAATTAAAGACCAAATATGGGCGTCTATCACCTAACCAGGTAACCCTTTGCCTAATGAATTGCCACATCCATCCACGTAATTAAAGACCCAAATATGGGCATCTATCACCTAATCAGGTAACCCTTTGCCTAATGAATCAGCCACATCCATCCACGTAATTAAAGACCAAATATGGGCGTCTATCACCTAATCAGGTAACCCTTTGCCTAATGAATCGCCACATCCATCCACGTAATTTTCAAATTTAGCAGATGAAAAAAATATATTTTTAAAAAAATTCTAATAAAACCATATCATGTGACCCCTCATAGGAACAAGCTCATTTTATTGAAAAATTTGGAAAAGCAATACATAAAATAATAAATTTGGATATCGAGTAACACTTTCACCAAACAAACACGATATCAAAATTTATTATTTTAATTATTTTTTCAAAATTTTCAAATACTTTCAACAAAACCATATCATATTCCCACCCCCCACCCCTCCCCACCAACCACCTCCCTCATTAGAATGAGTTAGTGAGCACATCGCAATAAGTGGTCACATGATATGGTTTTGTTAAAATATTTTGAATTTTTTTTTTTTTTTTTGAACTGCTCAACTTGTAAATTCTTTAGGTAAATAGCTAAACATCTATCTAATTTAAAACATAATTAATAAAAATAATATTCAAGGCCTCACGAAGTAGATCTTCTGTTTCTCAGGTCATTTTTTGTAAAATTGCATGCGGGCTGGCGGTTTTTTGTTTTATTTTTGTAATTATTTCTTTGCCATTAAAAAGTTCAGGTTCTCAGTTTGTTTTATGTGTTAGGCCCCATAATCTACAGAATAGCATGGGTGGTGGTGTATTACATCCCTTGAGTGCAAGAAGGCTTTGCAATGCTAAAGCATTGCAAAGCCTTGTTGCACTCAAGGGACAATTTTATTAATTTGGGTAAAATATCAGACATAAACCATTTGATTGTGATTTCTTTACGTTTGGAATGGTTATAAAAACATTACGTGTACAGTCCCTGTAAAAGTTGTCTTCCAAATTACCCCAGTTGTTACATATGATTACATAATGCAGTCACTGTTAATCCGGTTCAATTACGAATGAAATGATTTTGCGTGCCGAAGGCGCACAGTGACGGTATGGGGAACAAGCCCCTTTCGACCCTCGGTAACTGTATATGATTGGCTGTCACATGTCTAGGCGTGTTGAAGGAGGAAAAGGTTCCGGTAGTCGGCAGGTGTCTCCTGTTGCGGCGTGGCGGTCTCGTTGACAGATGTCGGTTGAACCCTCAGGTGAGGACCAGTGTGGGAGATTGGGTCCTCTCACAAAGATACTACCTCTCCCCGAGGGTGCAGTTGATCTAGCTTTTCAGGCAAGTATAGTCTGCCACTTCGGAGATGATTTTAAGTGATGGCCATCACTGGCAAGTATAATCTGCCTCAGGCTGTCTCTGTTTGATAGGATGTCTTTGAAGGAAACAACTACGACTCCTTTCCGGTTCAATTAAGATCTCTGTGTCTATTTATAGAGGAACTTTTTATGAGTGGGCGGAGCTAATTAATGGGGTTTTCCAGCACTGGTCTGATGAAGCATAACACTTTTGAGATGTTGTTTATAACCTTTCTGACAACTTTTATTTATCAAATGTTATTAAATATCTTTTTGAAATTTATTCTGTATTTTGTTATAATTTTGGGGGAATACATATATATCTTCAATTAATTGTAATTTGTAACAAAAACAAAAAATCACATAAAAAAAAATCTTGGCATATCAAGTTCGAAAGGAGAAATATTCAAGTCAAGTCCAATTACTGTGTAATATTCATTTTTGCATAACAACACTTCACATGACATAACTGTAAAAGTCGGCCAGCGCTATACACGAAATTCGTCATTCCCATTTTTTTTAGGTTTTTATCTTAATTTTTTGCTTCCAAAGCATATCTTATGACTTCTGATTGAAACGAGTGTGTAGCATCCATTTCAATCAGGGGTCATAAGCTGTGTTTTGGAAGCCAAAAATATTTTGACAACTGTTGTCTTCTACTTTAACTAAGGTTAGATAAACGGTTTATCGGTCAACCCTTTACCCAACAGTTCAGCAGTACTGTCCAGATTCTTGCACAAAAGCCTACATCTTTGCTTCTGAAATATAGCTTATGCTCCCTCCTTTGCAACTAGTCTGGGGGACTGGGCTAGTTTCAGTTAGGGGTCATAAACTATATTTTGAAACAGAATCCTGTAAAAAGTACTGTCCCGATCGACGCTTTTTGGTCGATTTGGCCCGTGCTATAAGTTTTGCACTTTTTGACCCATGCTTTTTCGGCCTTGCCGGGTCTGGCACCCTTCAGCCTCAGGATGTTCGGATGGGTTAATGTAATAATATATAAAGAAAATAAATTAATTTTTATGATTTATTTCAAGTTATCGACTAAAACTATTCAACACATATTTACATCATCAACACAAACAAGACTGACAACAAATCGAGATACAATTAATCGCCTTCTATATCAGTTATAACCTCTTATGATCTGTCCATATTATTACTGTCGAAAATAATTTTAATGATTTTATTTGCAATGTCCAGTTTCTGTTTTTGAATGCACTCAAATTAAATTTGCGTTCCGGCAACAACATAATTATGCGGAAAAATAACTTTTAATTTTCTGTGGAACTAAAGGTGGTGTCAGTAGGCCTATCTCTGCGATAGGCGACATCTGATCCCAGATATGTGGTGGGGAGTGGGGGGGGGGGGGGGGTGTACATCTGTTATTTATGGGGGGCAGGGACTTTAAAATATAAGGGTGTCGATGCCTGTTCTTACTGGACGTCGACTCGGCACATGTACACACGGCAATCTTAGGTGGACAAGACAGCTATCCAGTATTCAGAAAACAACACTCGAACACATGGTCTCTCAGTGTGCTGCAAGACACGAAGCTGTAGAAATTGGGTTTTTTTTTCTCATTTTTTGCAACTATCTATTCAAAACACTGCTGGATGTTTTCCAATAAATTGTCGCAAAAAAAAAAATCAAGCTTTGTTGTGGTATAAAGTCTACAAAGAGTTAAATGGTGGGAAGTCGCCCCCAAATGAAGTCGCCCATGGGAGAAGTCGGCCAAAAAATAAAGTCAGCAACTGAGGTGTGTCCTTAAGTCAGTCCACAGATTAAATCGGCCCTGGGGTTTTTCGTAGTGCCAATATATATGTGCACGGTTAACTTAAGTGACAGGCCGAATGTTAGAAATTGAATTTTTTCTCATTGTGTTGCAACTATTTGTTGGAAAACACCACACGAGCGTTGTCTTTTCCTGTAAATAGATTCAAAATAATTTCAATATTTGTCGTAGTGCTAATAAAATTGTTAAATGGTAGGTCGAATGTTAGAAACAAACTTTTCTTTACAAGTCGCAGTGTAAATATAAAAGTATATAGATATACATAATTGTAATTCAGTTTAACCAGTTTCTGATGTTGGAAATCTCAAAAGAATAAACTTCATAGGAGTAATCTATGCTTTATCTATTGTCACCAGTCAGTGTTTTCATTGCGATCAGAGGCTGTTTTAGAAACAATCAGTAAGTATTGTCGGCTCTTGTTTTACATCTTTGGAAGGGTAATTAAAGGATTAGTTCGGATTAGGAAATGTTATTGCTACCAAATTTTATTGCTGCCGCGAGAACTCAATAATAGATCATGTTAAGTGTTGTGTTATATTCAGTTATATTACAACAGTCTGGGTCTACTTTTCTCAGTGGTCCAAAGCAGCAAACCTCAAGCTATACGCATCATTTTTTAATGAAATATAAAATATATGTACATGTTTCTTCTAATTTTGCTGAGTTCAGACGGGAAACTGAAAACTCTCCCAAATTATGCCAATTTATAATTTTGAACTGATCTCAGATACATTCAGACACATCACATCCCATCTCGCCACATAAAGAAGGGTCTCTGCTAAAACCCTCGAGGAGTGAGGTTTCCACTCACAAAATATGCTCTCAGCTTCGGTGGAAAAGGGACACCAAACACAATATATTTCTGCAGATGGACCGTAGGTTGTCATTCAAAGGACCCTCAGTTCAATGAAATGCTTCTTTCACATGGGTTAAGACGATATATGTGTGAAACGCAACCAAATTGTGTAAAGTTCTTTTTCATTGCCCAGAATATGTCTACCACTGCAGAATAAAAAAGGTGTGTACCGGTATTTGAATGACTCTTTTTGAAAGGTTCTTCAACCTGTTACAAATGAGATTTTTTTATTATTTCCATTTCTGGAGTAACTTCGCAAATAAGTCGGATTGTAAAAACTCAAGGACGAAACCGCACTGATTTTTATTCAATATATTCGAAACGAAACACGTTTTTAAAATTTCCCTATGATATTAAAAATAGTACTTGCCCGACTGGTTGGAAATATGTGCTAATTGGTATCCAAAAATTACGCGATCAAAGAAACACCAACATTGACAAAAAGTAACAAGAAGGTCTTCACAAATATCCATGCGAGATCGAAACTGCTCTCAGAAGTCATTTTGTACGATATTTCGAAATAAATTTTAACGATTTTATTTTTGTGTAGTTTGGGAGTGATGCACTTTTTTCCCTAATTATCAATGGCCGTTTTGTTGAGAAATGATGTTTGGAGGTCCTATTTTGGGTCGGAATCATAACCTTGTCACAACACTGGGAAACACTTCGTGCTAATTATAACCGATAGAAAGTCTTATTGAAGTCACATTGTTGGGTTTTGATACCCCACCTCATAGAGCAGTTAGTGGGGAGTTGATTGGCAGTGTTTTACAGGGAGCATACACGTAAAGAAGAGAGCATGCGACAACCAAAAGGACCATGCAGGAGGGCCTGAGAAACATGTTTTAAATTTTTTTAGGTCCAACTATTATTAATATTCTGAACTTCATCCTTCAAAATATAGCTTATGGTCCAATGAGTTTGATCCAATGAGTTGTCATAACTGTGTTTCTGAGGCCTAAAAATGAATTTATTCCAGAAAATATTGTGCAATTCTCAAATTAGGTATAGGGTTACATTTTAATTAAAGACGTCATTTCAAGGTCGATGTGTTTCATCTGTTTCCAGTTTTCTATTCCAGTTGTTTCAACAAACAGAAACAAATCGATCTGTTCTCAAACAGGTGCGAGCAATACGTCTTCCAATTCAAATTCAATACCAATTACAGAAAAAAAAAAGAATTTATGTTTCTCAGCCTCGCTTCGGCACATCTGTAAAAAGGTTAACCCTTTTATTAAGATTCAGTGAGATGTTAGAGAAATGGCTTTGATAAAGACAAATCCTACTAAATAATTATTATTATTATTTAATGGTGTTTAAGGTCACATACTTATGCACAATGGCTAATCATGACCGAGACAGTTTTACAGGTGGAGGAAGCCGGAGTACCTGGAGAGAACTACTGAGCAACGGCGAGCAGCTGTCAGCTACCCAACATCGTAACTCCACACTGCAGCACAGGCAGGGTTAGATTGGTTGAAGACGTGCAATACGTCTTAGCATACAGCGTCGTTGTGCCCCCATGTGGACAATCGGGGTTAAGTGCCTTGCCCAAGGACACAACACAGGAGTCCGAATCGTTCACTATCCTACTGAATAATTTCTCGCCATCTTTCCCCTTTTGCTTGGGACATAAACTGACTAGTTTTATTTATTATTTGAGCATGAATAACAAGTCAAAAACAATCGAATAAAGTTGACAACAAAAAATAATTCAATACCAATTTAAAAAAAACAAAAACTTACAAAAGATAGCACAATGGGGTTGAGGTTATCATGGCTCAAAAGGGTTATGCAAATTTTGTTTGCATAAACTTTGTGGGGTTATCTTAAATTTTCAATTTGTGCATCATTGTACCAGAGGGTCTTTACCACAGTAAATAAGCACTGCATACTTCCCGGGTTCATACCGGGGGCCAATCACCAACATGTAAAAAAATCTCCATACTTCCCGGGTTCATACCGGGGGGCCAATCACCAACATGTAAAAGAACTATCCTTGGACAATACTACTGAATTAGATCAAGGCTGACATGGGCTGTTTCATTTTATCAGAAATTTAGGAAAATTCTAGCCACCATTGGCTATTGTTCATAACTATATATGTCAGCACATGTGACTTTCCTGAAACTCAACTAGGAAACTAATTAAAAAAAATTAAATGAATAGGCCTAAAAAAATTAAAAATCTGTTTCTCAGGCCCTCCCGCACGGTCCTTTTGGCTGCCACATGCTCTCTTTTTATAGCCAATGTAAACTTAAATAAAATAAAAATTAAATGTTTTATGTCTGATATTTTACCCAATTTAAAAAAATTGATAAATTTGTCCCTGGAGGGCAAAAAGGCTTTGCAATGCCTTCTTGCTCTCAAGGGACAAAATACACCATCTCAAGGGACAAAATACACCACCACCCATGCTATTCAGTAGATTATGAGGCTTAAATATAAAACAATAACATGAACTTTTGATGACAAAGAAATAATTACAGAAATAAAAAATAAAATAAAAAAACGCTCGCCCGCATGCAATTCTACAAATAATGGCCTGAGAAACAGAAGATCTGCTTTGTGGAGCCATAGGTTTCTTCACATACTTGTCAACTATTTTGTTTTTCTTTCAGAGAGAAAGCAGTGTACAAAATTTGCCAAGAATGCTCAATTTGTTCGCATGGTGATTAATTACGCAAATTTAAATCTTCACGAAGAATGACCCGTGAGTTAGCCGAAAGTTGTATCTTGAATGGTAAAGTCTGAGTCATTTAACTGGTAGAGTGGTAAATTTTAAATAATGTTTTCTCAGCCTAAAGGTTTGTTCACATATTGTTGTCCTGTTACAATTTATGGGAGAGTGCCTTTAGTGCCTATAGGCACTCTCCCATGAATTGTAACAATGCAAATTGATGGAGATGAAGTAATTTCACTTCCAAGATAGTAAGAAGGAAATCCATAAAATATGATAGGTACCTGCAGTTCAGAATAAAACCTGAATATGGGCTTCCAGAACTCTATGAGTTAACCAGCCTTTCTCGAGTCTGATAGATTCTTTTGTCATGAGAGGCTATATATATTTTCAATTCCATACAACATACAAATACTTGTTGATAATAATAAAAATAATAATTTTAAAGCCTAGAATCCACACACGGTGCTCAATGGTTGTACAATAATTGCATACATACATATACATATACACACATACACATACATTCTCTCATAGATACATTGATACATGGATCACTATTATCATTAAAAAAGGTAAAAATGGCCCCACCGAGTCTCGTTAATGATAAAATGATAAAAAAAGCAGTTTGTCCTAAGTTGTTTTACATAAATGAGCATTTGGTTAGCCATCTCAAAACCACGTGAATGGTCAGTCGGTTTGAGTCATTTTTAAAATTTTGCACACTGGGAAAGGAACAAGGCAATATTTTTTATATAACAGAAAGAGACCCTGGTCGTTAAAAATGTCATTAAAATCTGTTAAACCCCCAATAAACAAACAAATGAACAGAGGTTTAAAAAACTGTGGTGGACTTACCTCTTCTAATTTTTTGAAATATGTTCTGAATGCTTTATTACCAAATCTCTGAGGCTGTTCTATTGGAGGAATTCCTTCAATCCAACCATCTAAAGTTTTAACAAGCTCTACAATATTTTCAACTTCCTGCAACAATTAATTCATACAGATTAGTTGTTGCAGCATTCATACAGAATAAGTATAACAATGTCCTAACAGATTCACTATAACAACATCCTAACAATGTCCTAACAGATTCACTGTAACAACATCCTAACAGATTCACTATAACAACATCCTAACAGATTCACTATAACAACATCCTAACAATGTCCTAACAGATTCACTGTAACAACATCCTAACAGATTCACTATAACAACATCCTAACAGATTCACTGTAACAACATCCTAACAATGTCCTAACAGATTCACTGTAACAACATCCTAACAATGTCCTAACAGATTCACTGTAACAACATCCTAACAGATTCACTATAACAACGTCCTAACAATGTCCTAACAGATTCACTGTAACAACGTCCTAACAATGTCCTAACAGATTCACTGTAACAACATCCTAACAGATTCACTATAACAACGTCCTAACAATGTCCTAACAGATTCACTGTAACAACGTCCTAACAATGTCCTAACAGATTCACTGTAACATCCTAACAGATTCACTGTAACAACATCCTAACAATGTCCTAACAGATTCACTGTAACAACATCCTAACAATGTCCTAACAGATTCACTGTAACAACATCCTAACAATGTCCTAACAGATTCACTGTAACAACATCCTAACAGATTCACTATAACAACGTCCTAACAATGTCCTAACAGATTCACTGTAACAACGTCCTAACAATGTCCTAACAGATTCACTGTAACAACATCCTAACAGATTCACTATAACAACGTCCTAACAATGTCCTAACAGATTCACTGTAACAACGTCCTAACAATGTCCTAACAGATTCACTGTAACAACGTCCTAACAATGTCCTAACAGATTCACTGTAACAACATCCTAACAATGTCCTAACAGATTCACTGTAACAACATCCTAACAATGTCCTAACAGATTCACTGTAACAACATCCTAACAATGTCATAACAGATTCACTGTAACAACGTCCTAACAATGTCCTAACAGATTCACTGTAACAACGTCCTAACAATGTCCTAACAGATTCACTGTAACAACATCCTAACAATGTCCTAACAGATTCACTGTAACAACATCCTAACAATGCCCTAACAGATTCACTGTAACAACATCCTAACAATGTCCTAACAGATTCACTGTAACATCCTAACAGATTCACTATAACAACGTCCTAACAATGTCCTAACAGATTCACTGTAACAACGTCCTAACAATGTCCTAACAGATTCACTGTAACAACGTCCTAACAATGTCCTAACAGATTCACTGTAACAACATCCTAACAATGTCCTAACAGATTCACTGTAACAACATCCTAACAATGTCCTAACATATTCACTGTAACAACATCCTAACAATGTCCTAACAGATTCACTGTAACAACATCCTAACAACATCCTAACAGATTCACTGTAACAATGTCCTAACAGATTCACTATAACAACATCCTAACAGGCTCACTATAACAATGTCCTAACAGATTCACTGTAACAACATCCTAACAACATCCTAACAGATTCACTGTAACAACATCCTAACAATGTCCTAACAGATTCACTGTAACAACATCCTAACAATGTCCTAACAGATTCACTGTAACAACGTCCTAACAATGTCCTAACAGATTCACTGTAACAACGTCCTAACAATGTCCTAACATATTCACTGTAACAACATCCTAACAATGTCCTAACAGATTCACTGTAACAACATCCTAACAATGTCCTAACAGATTCACTGTAACAATGTCCTAACAATGTCCTAACAGATTCACCGTAACAATGTCGTAACAATGTCCTAACATATTCACTGTAACAACATCCTAACAATGTCCTAACAGATTCACTGTAACAACGTCCTAACAATGTCCTAACAGATTCACTGTAACAACATCCTAACAGATTCACTGTAACAACATCCTAACAATGTCCTAACAGATTCACTATAACAACGTCCTAACAGATTCACTGTAACAACATCCTAACAATGTCCTAACAGATTCACTATAACAACATCCTAACAATGTCCTAACAGATTCACTGTAACAACATCCTAACAATGTCCTAACAGATTCACTATAACAACATCCTAACAATGTCCTAACAGATTCACTATAACAACATCCTAACAATGTCCTAACAGATTCACTATAACAACATCCTAACAATGTCCTAACAGATTCACTGTAACAACATCCTAACAGATTCACTATAACAACGTCCTAACAGATTCACTGTAACAACATCCTTACAGATTCACTGTAACAACATCCTAACAGATTCACTATAACAATGTCCTAACAGATTCACTGTAACAACATCCTAACAGATTCACTATAACAATGTCCTAACAGATTCACTGTAACAACATCCTAACAGATTCACTGTAACAACAGCCTAACAGATTCACTATAACAACGTCCTAACAGATTCACTGTAACAACAGCCTAACAGATTCACTATAACAATGTCCTAACAGATTCACTATAACAACGTCCTAACAGATTCACTGTAACAACAGCCTAACAGATTCACTATAACAACGTCCTAACAGATTCACTGTAACAACATCCTAACAGATTCACTATAACAATGTCCTAACAGATTCACTGTAACGACATCCTAACAGATTCACTGTAACAACAGCCTAACAGATTCACTATAACAACGTCCTAACAGATTCACTGTAACAACAGCCTAACAGATTCACTATAACAATGTCCTAACAGATTCACTATAACAACGTCCTAACAGATTCACTGTAACAACAGCCTAACAGATTCACTATAACAACGTCCTAACAGATTCACTGTAACAACAGCCTAGCAGATTCACTATAACAACGTCCTAACAGATTCACTGTAACAACATCCTAACAGATTCACTGTAACAACATCCTAACAGATTCACTATAACAACGTCCTAACAGATTCACTATAACAATGTCCTAACAGATTCACTATAACAATGTCCTAACAGATTCACTGTAACAACATCCTAACAGATTCACTATAACAATGTCCTAACAGATTCACTGTAACAACATCCTAACAGATTCACTATAACAATGTCCTAACAGATTCACTGTAACTACATCCTAACAGATTCACTGTAACAACAGCCTAACAGATTCACTATAACAACGTCCTAACAGATTCACTGTAACAACAGCCTAACAGATTTACTATAACAATGTCCTAACAGATTCACTATAACAACGTCCTAACAGATTCACTGTAACAACAGCCTAACAGATTCACTATAACAACGTCCTAACAGATTCACTGTAACAACATCCTAACAGATTCACTATAACAATATCCTAACAGATTCACTGTAACAACATCCTAACAGATTCACTGTAACAACAGCCTAACAGATTCACTATAACAACGTCCTAACAGATTCACTGTAACAACAGCCTAACAGATTCACTATAACAATGTCCTAACAGATTCACTATAACAACGTCCTAACAGATTCACTGTAACAACAGCCTAACAGATTCACTATAACAACGTCCTAACAGATTCACTGTAACAACAGCCTAGCAGATTCACTATAACAACGTCCTAACAGATTCACTGTAACAACATCCTAACAGATTCACTGTAACAACATCCTAACAGATTCACTATAACAATGTCCTAACAGATTCACTATAACAACGTCCTAACAGATTCACTATAACAATGTCCAAACAGATTCACTATAACAATGTCCTAACAGATTCACTATAACAATGTCCTAACAGATTCACTATAACAATGTCCTAATAGATTCACTATAACAATGTCCTAACAGATTCACTATAACAATGTCCTAACAGATTCACTATAACAATGTCCTAACAGATTCACTATAACAATGTCCTAACAGATTCACTATAACAATGTCCCAACAGATTCACTATAACAACATCCTAACAGATTCACTATAACAATGTCCTAACAGATTCACTGTAACAATGTCCTAACAGATTCACTATAACAACATCCTAACAGATTCACTATAACAACGTCCCAACAGATTCACTGTAACAACATCCTAACAGATTCACTATAACAATGTCCTAACAGATTCACTATAACAACATCCTAACAGATTCACTGTAACAACGTCCTAACAGATTCACTGTAACAACATCCTAACTGATTCACTGTAACAACGTCCTAACAGATTCACTGTAACAACGTCCTAACAGATTCACTGTAACAACGTCCTAACAGATTCACTATAACAATGTCCTAACAGATTCACTGTAACAACGTCCTAACAGATTCACTATAACAATGTCCTAACAGATTCACTATAACAATGTCCTAACAGATTCACTGTAACAACATCCTAACAGATTCACTGTAACAACATCCTAACAGATTCACTATAACAATGTCCTAACAGATTCACTATAACAATGTCCTAACAGATTCACTATAACAATGTCCTAACAGATTCACTATAACAATGTCCTAACAGATTCACTGTAACAACGTCCTAACAGATTCACTGTAACAACATCCTAACAGATTCACTGTGACAACATCCTAACAGATTCACTGTAACAATGTCCTAACAGATTCACTGTAACAACATCCTAACAATGTCCTAACATATTCACTGTAACAACGTCCTAACAATGTCCTGACAGATTAACTGTAACAACATCCTAACAGATTCACTGTAAAAACATCCTAACAGATTCACTGTAACAACATCCTAACAATGTCCTAACAGATTCACTGTAACAACGTCCTAACAATGTCCTAACAGATTCACTGCAACAACGTACTAACAGATTCACTGTAACAACGTCCTAACAATGTCCTAACAGATTCACTGTAACAACGTCCTAACAATGTCCTAACAGATTCACTGTAACAACATCCTAACAATGTCCTAACAGATTCACTGTAACAACATCCCAACAATGTCCTAACAGATTCACTGTAACAACGTCCTAACAGATTCACTGTAACAACATCCTAACAGATTCACTGTAACAATGTCCTAACAGATTCACTGTAACAACATCCTAACAGATTCACTGTAACAATGTCCTAACAGATTCACTGTAACAACATCCTAAAAATGTCCTAACAGATTCACTGTAACAACGTCCTAACAATGTCCTGACAGATTCACTGTAACAACATCCTAACAGATTCACTGTAAAAACATCCTAACAGATTCACTGTAACAACATCCTAACAATGTCCTAACAGATTCACTGTAACAACATCCTAACAATGTCCTAACAGATTCACTGCAACAACGTACTAACAGATTCACTGTAACAACGTCCTAACAATGTCCTAACAGATTCACTGTAACAACGTCCTAACAATGTCCTAACAGATTCACTGCAACAACGTACTAACAGATTCACTGTAACAACGTCCTAACAATGTCCTAACAGATTCACTGTAACAACATCCCAACAATGTCCTAACAGATTCACTGTAACAACGTCCTAACTATGTCCTAACAGATTCACTGTAACAACGCCCTAACAATGTCCTAACAGATTCACTGTAACAATGTCCTAACAGATTCAGTGTAACAACATCCAAACAGATTCACTGTAACATTCTAACAGATTCACTATAACAATGTCCAAACAGATTCACTGTAACAACATCCAAACAGATTCACTGTAACAACATCCTAACAGTTTCACTATAACAACATCCTAACAGACTCACTATAACAATGTCCAAACAGATTCACTGTAACAACATCCGAACAGATTCACTGTAACAACATCCTAACAGACTCACTATAACAATGTTCAAACAGATTCACTGTAACAACATCCTAACAGATTCACTATAACACCAAACAGATTCACTGTGACAACATCCTAAAAGATTCAGTGTAACAACATCCAAACAGATTCACTGTAACAACATCCAAACAGATTCATTGTAACTAGGGTTGAGACCATACACCAAATTCACGGTACGATATGTATCTAGGTACATGAGCCACGATACGATATGTATTGAGATACGTATCTTGATATTCATCCTGGTACTGAAGCTACAGTTAAGATCCCAGGGACAATGGTGGAGCCAGCAATTCATAGTTGGGGAGCACAGATACATTTGGGAGGGGGGATCAACTTCAGCCCCCTCCCACCCCCCACCCCCACAATTTCCTATTCTTTCTCATACTGCACTGACTGGTCATGTGTGTCTGAGCTCATACTCTGGCATAAGCCTATCCCTAACTTCACAAATGTGAGTTACCAAGTGGCCCCTCTGAGTCTTACAGTTAAAACTAGAAGTCCTGTCATGAAATGCGCACAAATAGCACGTTGATCTGCGCGTTAATGTGCATGTTATGACCCAATTAAAGCTATCATATTCTGTACATATGGCCTGTGCACAGGCAATGTTTCAGCCAATGGACTTCCAGGTAACCCGGAGGTCCATTGGCAGAAACATTGCATGTGTTTGCTATGAGTAACCAGGAGAACCTGCCGTGCTTTGGATGCCATTCGATATGGCAATTGTGCATAATTCCAACGCGCAATTCCAATGAGCAATTAAGCCTAGATAAGCGCACTATTCGTGACAGGACTTCTAGTTTTAACTGTAGCACACCCTTCTACTTTTCAGTTTTAGAATAAAGATGATTTTAGTCACAGGTGCTGATAATTACTACGAAAATAGGTAAGTAGTCATCTGATGATCATGACAAACCCTTACCAAATACATAAAAAAAGCTGAAGTACCATGGTCCTGTAGGTTGGTAATGAAAATACATCAGGGATTGAGACAAGTTCTTGCAGTTCATGGTCCCACTTCCACTTTGCAATTTTCGAATCGATTAACTCGAACGGAATGGGATGCGGTGACATCGCGGTAACCGGTTCTCGTCAGATCACTGAAGTTAAGCAACGACGAGCGCGGTTAGTAGTTGGACGGGTGATCATATAAGCGACTGATTCATGCTCCTGTGTTGTGTCCTTGGGCAAGGCACTTAGCCCCAATTGCCTGCATGGGTGCACGACGACGCTGTGTACTAAGGCATACTGCATGTCGATGGTGCGCATGTCTTCAATCAATCTAACCCTGCCTGTGCCTCGGTGCAGAGTTCAGAGTTACGATGTTGGAGAGCTGACAGCTGCTCGTCGTTGCTCGGTGGTTCTCTCCGGGTACTCCGGCTTCCTTAACCCATAAAACTGTCACCGACATGATGTGACCCTGGCTGTTAATGTGTCGTTAAAACCCTAATAAATAAATAAATAACCCGAACGAAAAAAGTCACGGAAGATGATTATGAAGAATATGGTGCACATCAAGGGGGCTAATTAATAGGCACTGACTGACATCGTAGAAAACATGAGTAAAGTTTTGTCAACTGCTTTGAAAACACTTGTAAACTGTGACTAAAAATTTATAATTACACATAACCAACGGACGTTCATAATAAATTGGTGTATTGCTACACTATTTATCTGTAGTTTTACCACTTTTGAATCAGAATGTTGGATGAGCACATAAAATATTGAATTGCAGCATGTGAGTCCATGTTTAGATCACACCTGGAAGATCTTCGTAAACAGAGATGCATACCAAAACAAAAAATACCCTGATTTAATCATTGGTATTACAGTGTACCCCTGGTTATATTCTGAATTGCGGGGTATTTGAGTTGGCCAAATCACCCAAGCCTAAAATGTGATGTGTTGAATGTATTGAGAGTGAAAGAATAGAATTAAGATTGGTGACCGACCTATATAGTGGTATCGCAATACGATGAAATTTCAAAGTCTGCACCATTATCCATATTGTAGGTTGCCATATCAGTATGTATCATCCCAAACCTAGATATGGTTTGGTTGAAATATTTTGAAAAAGTTGAAAAAATTAAAATTAAAATAATAAATTTTGATATTACTTGCATTAGATAAAGGGTTAAATTATTTTAAAATATGGAATTTCAAGCAGCAAAACTTTTCCAAAATGGATCTAAGAATTCAACAAGGCTTGAATTTTAGAATCACGACCATGTTGATCGATAGGCCTAGTGAAGTAGTCGACCAGCTGCAGGCTGATTGTTGTTCACTGAAGCCAGTTTATTTTTTACACTTGTATGTGCATATTATATTGATATTTCATGTGTATTATCTCTATGTATTGGGACAGCTAAAAATAATTATTTTCACAGGTGTTCCAATTCTTAGAAGATGGGGAAAGAACACAGCCTGGTCTTGATTTGATGCTGAATAAAGTTGTGTGTGATTCGTTTTCCATCACTATATACGAAAATCAAAGTCCAATTTTTTTTTATATTTTCATTTTTTGCTTCCAAAACATAGCTTATGATCCCTCATTGGAACGAGCGCATTGCGCACGTTCCAATGAGGGATCATAAGCTATGTTTTGGAAGCAAAAAATGAAAATTTTTAGTTACTCAAGAATTTTTTTTATGAGTGTCGTCTGCTACTAGTGACGGGCCAACTGGAAACAAATCTCCTGAATGTCCCAAACTTTGGAGCATAAAAAAAATATAGTTTTCTGGAAAAAATGTGTGTCCCAAATCATAGAGTGTCCCAATACATAGAGTAAATACGGTATGTTATTTAATTTGTTATCAAGATTAATAATTGCATCCGAAATTGCCTTTTATTAATTTGCTATGGGCTATTAACGAGGCAAGATTAATACAACGCTGATCGGTGTCTTGGCACATATTCGTGATTTAGCACCCACACTCCCATCCCTCCCTCCTTCCTGCATGTTGAAAACAAGGTGCCCTCTCCGTGTTTAAGGCTTACTCCCTCAGCTTCAAAGACTTTAAAAAGTCAGTGGTAAGCAGGTGAATTTGAAGCAGAATTTGGTGAGTAGACAGAGCAGATTTCCTTTTACATCAAATGTTCAAGAAATGGACTGTTACCTGCCTTGATATGTCAAAAGGAGGTACAGTAGAACCTGTCTTGAGAGACCGCCCTTTGGGCCACACAAAAGTGGTCTCTCAAGACAGGTGGTCTCTCATAACAGGTTTCAGGTTTTCTCAAGTCAGTGAATAACCAACCACAAAATTCAGAAATGGAGAAGAATGGATTTCTGTAATTAGGGCCTACTTTGTTGCTGTTCTTTTTTATGAAGTTTTTGTAACAAATTGAAATGGACTGTTATAAAAATTAATTGGTGTTGAAAATCTTCATTGAAGATTTTCAACACTAATTTATTTTTATAATTTTTATAACAGTCCATTTTAATTTGTTTCTTCATTGAAGATTTTCAACACTAATTTATTTTTATAATTTTTATAACAGTCCATTTTAATTTGTTTCTTCATTGAAAATTTTCAACACTAATTTATTTTTATAATTTTTATAACAGTCCATTTTAATTTGTTTCTTCATTGAAGATTTTCAACACTAATTTATTTTTTAATTTTTATAACAGTCCATTTTAATTTGTTACAAAAAGATTTTCAACAGAAATTTATTTTTATTCCTATCTGTCACATTTCAGGTATGTATGAAATTGTTTATTCAGCAATAATCCTAATCTTTTCACAGGGGTCTTATAAAAAAAACATCTCAATCTTTAATGAGTTAGCAAATGAAACCCAATTAAGAGCTTTTAATACTTTTAATTATGTTAGTATAACCACAGTGGATTTTCCAATTCCAGAAAAGGTAAGAAGTATTTGTCATGGTTTCAGTCTTCAAAAGGGCGGTCTCTCAAGACAGGTCCATTATGGCATAAAAATACAAGTTGGTACCAGGTCACAGTGGTCTCTCAAGACAGGTGGTCTCTCAAGACAGGTGGTCTCCCATAGCAAGTCCATTATAGAGTAAAACCAATCAGTGCCTGGCAGATGTGGTCTCTCAAGACAGGTGGTCTCCCATAGCAGATCCATTATAGAGTAAAACCAATCGGTGCCTGGCAGATGTGGTCTCTCAAGCCAGGTTTTACTGTGACTTTATTTTATTAAAATAAAATCCATTTCGAAGCCAAAATGGGGTTGTTTATATTTTCACAAATTCACTTTGCTGAAGATGAACAAACTTGACATCATGCACTCACACTTGTCAACTAGAGATATTCTGTCGCCCAGTATACCCCACCGTGGCATACCGCCTAGTGTGGCTGACTGAAAAGGAGCATTCAATTTTTCCAAGTACAAAAAATCCAATATGGCCACCACTTGGCCATGTTGAAACCGAGAGGGGAAAAAAATTATGTCACATACTTCCCCTCATCTGATGTTGATCATATTTGTGAAGTTTCATGAACATGCGGATAAAATTGTGGAAGTAGTTCGCTCCACAAGTTTACATGTGCAACGCACAGTAGATAACGACAGACCACCTGACAAAGTTGACTCCTATAAACCCCCCTAAACTTCATTTTGTGGGGGTATAATTACTCCCTAAACACACCCATAATATAAGTCACTTATGAATAATTAATGCATGAACCAGTACGTGTTTAGTGTATATTTTTCCAAATGAAAAGGATAATGTTCAATGTTTATGAAAGGATTATGAAATAAGACAAGAATTGTGATAATTGGGAATATGTTAATTTCTGTTCCCTGTATGCTATGTTTTCAATAAAAATAATATGAGGTGCAGACTGTACTAAAGAATTGAGGGGTGGGTTAATGTGGCCTCACAGTTAGTGTATGTTGCCCTCACAGTTAATGTTAATCAACACAAATTACCAATTTACAGTGAAATTATTCCAAAACGAGCCATCCTATTAAGTTACAATGAAATCCCTTCATAAATACGGCCTGTAGACTGTGCTAAAAGTTTTTAGGCTTCGGGCCTGTGTAGCCATCATGGTTAACCAATCGCAACCAAAAGGGGACAACCTCATCTAGACAATATACTGAGTCATCCTATCAAGTTACAATGAAATACCTTCATAAATATGACCTGTAGTCTGTGCAAAAGCTTTTCGGGTTTTGGGCTCGGGCAGCTGTCTTGGTTGAATGATCGTGAACAAAAGGGGACATTCTCATCTAGGCATTATCTTGAGTCATCACACCAAGTTACAATCAAATCTCTTCTTAAATATGACCTGTACATTGTGCTAAAGGTTTTCGGGCTTCGGACCCCTGTAGCCATCACAGTTGACCAATCGTGACCAAAAGGTGATGTCCTCATCTAGACATTATATGGAAGCAGCCTACCAAGTTATAATGAAATCCCTCTATAAATACGACCTGCAGACTGTGCTAAAGGTTTTGGGGTTTTGGGCTTGGGCAGCTGTCACGGCTGAATGATCGTGACCATAAGAGGATGTTCTCATCTGGACATTATCTGGAGTCATTCTACCAAGTTACAATGAAATCCCTTCATAAATTTGACCTATAGACTGTGCTAAAGATTTTCTCAAGTTATCTCCATTATACAGCGTTAAAATCTGGGAACACAATATCCCAAAATATGAGTTTGAAAATCATCATTATTAAGATCTTATACCAATAAGCTATTAATTGTAATTACAGGCCTGGAAATAAGTGGTCGGTCACGAACAGTGACCGGCATAAAACATCGATGTGACCGGCACTAACTGTATCCAACCGGTCATGAATGACCGGTGTATTTTTCTCCCAAGTATATTAATTTTTCACATGAGACCTTGTGTTCTGAATCATTAATTATTGATGTTGATGGTGACTAATTTCCACATTTGAATATATTCTCTAAAATAAATACAAATACAAAATCGTAAAACACAATACAGATTTATAAATGAGAGACGCTCCTTTCGCAATCGAAACTGAAACTCATTTGTACTCTATTTTTTCCGTGTATGTTCTTCAAATCAAACCAGATGATCCCCTCTTCTTTCCTTTCCTTTCCTTTGTGTAATATACTTTCTTTGAAGACTGTGAGCAGAATTTGGCATAATTTCCGGAAAGCTTTACAGTAATTCAGTTATACTTCCAGAAAAATATAACCAGTTTTAACTCAGGTGACAGATGTGCAAGTGCTGATTTTATTTGGTGCCGAGATTACCTGGTGCCAAAAATGATGGGGTTGGTTTTGACCAGGTGCCAGATTTCCCAGTGGTGAGATGTCCAGGCTCCAGGTGCGGAGATGTTCAGCATTCAATTTCAAAGAAATTGACGCATTGGAGTCCAGTTGTTACGTTTTAAGAAAAAAAAGTGATTTGCGGACTGAAGACATCCCCGTCATGCAGTTTAATGTTCTAAAAGTATCATTTCAGTAAAATTGAATGCAGGTAGGCCGTAATATTTTATATATCGTTACGATGTTAGCCCAACATTATTTACATGGGTTTATAGGCCGTAATATTTTGTATATCGTTATGATGTTAGCCTAACATTATTTACATGGGTTTAGCCCTAGATAATGTTTTGATTTGGAAGCCAAAAAATATGACCGACCTGTGTTGCTGTATGACCGATCCGATCATTATGGAGCCGGTCATTATGACCGATGCACCAAAAAAAATTATTTCCAGGCCTGGCAATTAGCAGCAATTCAAAATCTCATCTGTTGAAAAAAAAACAGAACATTAAAACGAAGATGCTATTTTCAGTTGTTTTCTGTTGATATGGTTTTGATTTCGCAGTATTTTGTATGAAAAATATCAGTCTACTGTTGAAAGTGTTTCTCGATCAGATCATAAAGAGATCATCATGAAAGAGGCCATTTTTTTGTAAACACACTGCTGTAGATGCACTCAATTTTGTTTAACCCTTTACCCAACGTAATGGCCAAAACCGGTCAGCGCTATTCTAAAAAATCACCAAGTAATTTTCATTATTTTTTAATTTTTATCTCAAGAACATAGGTTATGGCCCCTCAATGGAATGAGCTCGTTGAGCTCATTCCAACAAGGGGTCATAACATGTTTTTGAGACAAAAAATGTAAAAAATTAGTAATTCAAGTATACTTTTTTGCAAATGTCATCTTATTTCCATGTCAGGTAAAGGGTTAATGTATTCTGTGTTACCTACAATACTGGAATCTTGGGGGGGGGGAGGGCAGGAAAAGGGGCGGGGGCATCCCATTATACACTTAAATCATTAAAATCTGTCTTGATTCACGAGAATCAGTTCTGACTTCCGCTTGTTATGAGAATAATTTTCAGTTCTTAAGGGAAAGGGCTAAATTTTTTGGGTGGTCTGAATTTGTTATTCAAAATTGGTTTATTACAAATTATTGGAGAGTGCCCACAAGCACTATTCAATAATTTGTAATAAAACAAGTTTATATAAACAAAATATTATTTACATTTGACTGAATATGAAATATGAGCAAGGAAAACATGGCTTTTGCTCTGGTAACTTCATTTTTTTTGGAAAGCCCTGATAATGGCCTCTAGCACTACTCAACCTGTTAAATAAGGGCTGGGCAAATCATGGGCCACTGCCCCTGACATGTAGGCATGTTTGAACTAACCTTAAAGGTATTGTGGGACAGAAAAATTTTCTTAGTTAAAAGAGTGAAAACAGAAGTCCAAAAAAGTGAAAAAAGTGCCATAACTCTGGGACACATTATTGGATGGAACCCGTTCCTTGTTCCTTATGCATATCCATTGCCCCATGTGGGACTATCAGCATACAAAACGAGATCCAAATCCGAACAATGGCTTTGAAATTACAAATGCAAAACATTTGTATGGACAGAGTGATGGACAGAAGGATGGATGGACAGATGATGGATGGATGGGCAGACAGATGGACGGCTGAACAAACGAACAGAAAGATGGATAGAGGGCTTAACTAGATACCCCCGAATCCTCCTTTGGAGGGTGGGGGCATAATAATTTAGAATTTTAGAGTACCATAATACCCCCATGAGTCCAAACATTAAAAAATCACATCTTATATTTATATATTTACTGGAGGTTAACCCTTTACCCAACGCAGATTATATCCAGTTATTATTTTAAATATCATTTTTTTTTAAATTTTTCAAAAAATTTCAACAAAACCATATCATGTGACCCCTCGTTGGAACGAGCTCGACGAGCTCGTTCCAACAAGGGGTCACATGATATGGTTTTGTTGAACTTTTGGAAATATAATATTTTTTTCAACTGCTGAATTTGCATATTACGTGGGTGGATGCGGCCGATTCGTTTGGTAAAGGATTAATACAAATGACTGACTTCCAATTTGGGTGAGTTTCTTGTCTTATGTGTATTTATTATTTATTTATTTATTTATTTATTGGTGTTTAAGGTCACATATTTATGCACAATGGCTAATCATGACCGTGACAGTTTTACGGGTGGAGGAAGCCGGAGTACCCGGAGAACCACCGAGCAACGAAGAGCAGCTGCCAGCTCCCCAACATCGTAACTCCGCACTGCAGCAGAGGCAGGGTAGATTGGTTGAAGACATACGTACCATCGACGTGCAGTACGCCTTAGTACATGGCGTCATCGTGCCCCCACGTGGGCAATGGAGATGAAGTGTCTTGCCCAAGGACACAACGCAGTTGCCGCAGGTGGGATTCGAACCGAGGACCTCTCGGCTTGCAGCCTGCACATGTACCTACTGAGCCACCGTGCTCCTTGTCTTGTGTGTAAAATACATGCTCTAATATAAAGGCTTTGGGTGTTTTTACTGATGGATGTTACATTATCATGGCAATGATTTCTAGTGAAGCCTTGGCTGCTTGTATAGGTAACCAATACTTCACTAGTCACCACTGCTAGATGTAAGTCAGAGTGTTAACTTATTATGAAGAAGCAAACATAAGTAGAATTCTCCCGTCATTTAACTGGTAGAGTGCCAAGTTATTTTTGGTCATCAAAATTTGTTCATGTGTCTTTGCCTTGTTACAATTTATGGGAGAGTGCCAACAGGCATGCCCATCTCGTCCTCCGCCAAATGACACTCTCCAATAAATTGTAACAAGGCAAACCCATGAACACTAATTAATTTCACTTCTAAGATAATATGAAGCACATCCACAGAATATGATACTTTTGGGCCGGAGTACCTGCTCTTCATATTAAAGCCCTGATAGTGGCTTCTAGCACTTTACCAGTTAAGGTCACATATTTCTTACAAGGGCTAATCATGACCACGACAGTTTTACAGGTGGAGGAATCCGGAGAGAACCACCGAGCAAATGGTGAGTAACTGTCAGCTCCCCAACCTACTAACTCCACATAAGCAGGGTTAGCATTGGTCGAAGACAGGTGCACCATCAATGTGCTGTAGGCATTTTTTTCACACTTACAAGCTCAGTTCATTTTCCACCAAGTTCTCTCCAGGTACTCCAGCTTCCTCCACCCGTGAAACTGTCACGGTCACAGTTAGCCATTGTGCATAAGTATGTGACATTAAACACCAATAAATAATAATATATGTGAGGAGCATTTTTGGGTGCAGCATCTACTAGTATCTATTATTTAATCCATTTTGACTGAGGAAATTTTGTCCTGGTGACCTTTTGTCCTGCAGTGAATAAACCTGAAACAATACAGTACTGTCACACGTAGGGCAGTGATGTCCATACATGCGTTTTCCAGGTAATTATTTATTTATTTATTGGTGTTTAACTGGTAGAGTGCTAAGTTATTTTTGGTCATCAAAATTTGTTCAGGTGTCTTTGCCTTGTTACAATTTATGGGAGAGTGCCAACAGGCACACCGAGAGACACGCCAACAGGCACTCTCCAATAAATTGTAACAAAGCAAACGCATGAAGACTAATTAACAGAATATGACCTTTAGGCTGGGGTACCGGCTCTTCATATTAAAGCCCAAATATGGGCTCACTCTAGGCCTAGTCATCACTGTTAGGGAAAGAGTTAGGGTATTCAGAATAGAGCTGTAGGTTTTTAAATTTCTTGTTCGGTTTCGGTTTTGGTTTTTCAGGGGGAGTAAAACCTCGGTACGGTTCGGTTTTCGGTTTGTTCATGAGGCCAAATAAAATTCAATAAAACTCATTCTTCAGTCATAACTGAATGGCAGTGAAATTAAGTGAAACTCAATGAATGCCAGAAGTAAGCTATAATACATTACGAATCAGGAAGGCCAATATAATAATTACCTTAATATACCGAACTTTTATTGTGCTTGGCCATTTTTCGAGGTCTGACACCTATGCGCAACATGAGGAAAGCTGCAAACACAACTAAACTGAAATGTCGGAAATTCACAGAATGTAGCCTTCCCAGAGTAGTGAGAGTACCCAGACACTGCCAATGGCAGTGTCTGGGTACTCTCACTAGTCTGGGATGGCTACATTCTGTGGATTTCTGCAGCAAGAGTATATTTAATAAAAAACGAAAAACCTTAGATTACGGGATGTCGACGGTTTCGGTTTCGTTTTTTTAAAAAAAACTAAAAACCTCGGCTCGGTTTTGGTTAATCTACTGCTCTAATTCAGAAACCATGGACAACACAATTTTTTGTAGAGGAGGGGGAGGATTTTAACCTACATGACTTAGTTTTGTGTGTGTATGTATGTTCGTATAACTTTTATTTATTTTTTTCTGCACAATTGTGTCCTCTATGTACATTTATTTTGTCACAATGCCATATATGTTTTGTTTTTTTCTGACTTCTCCCTCATGTCCACTGACTTCTCCCTCCTGGCTCCTGACTTCTCCCTAAAGTCTCTAGAGGGAGAAGTCACTTCTCTCTAAAATCAGCTGCCAGGCTGACCCCTGTTCCAGCACTCTACCAGTTAAGGACAGTATCAAAATCTATGACAAGAATCAAATTAACATTCTGCTAGACTCAAAGTTGATTCTCATTGTTTTTCTCGTGAGAATGCTTAGAGAGAATGATTCCAATTCTCTCATAAATAATAAGCCCTCCACCACAGTTTGGTTCAATGAAATATTTCTTACAAATCTAGTCAAACATGGCTGCATTTAATTTGGAGCCACGGTTTGTGAGGAAAAGATTTTCTAATGTTTTCTCTATCATTTACAGTGTTAAAATCTGACTGCTAAAAGATACCACTAAATGTGACCACACATGCTTGATTTGCCAAAAAATGTGTAGTACCGTATTTACTCTATGTATTGGGACAGCTGAAAATATTTATTTTCACAGGTGTCCCAATTCTTAGAAAATGGGGAAAGAACAGAGCCTGGTCTTGATTTGATGCTGAATAAAGTTGTGTGTGATTCGTTTTCCATCACTATATACGAAAATCGCCATCCAATTTTTTTTATATTTTCATTTTTTGCTTCCAAAACATAGCTTATGATCCCTCATTGGAACGAGCGTATTGCGCTCGTTCCAATGAGGGATCATAAGCTATGTTTTGGAAGCAAATAATGAAAATTTTTAGTTACCCATGAGTTACCTATGAGTGTCGTCTGCTACTAGCGACGGGCCAACTGGAAACAAATCTCCTGAATGTCCCAAACTTTGGAGCATAAAAAAAATATAGTTTTCTGGAAAAAATGTGTGTCCCAAATCATAGAGTGTCCCAATACATAGAGTAAATAGGTACTTAAAAAAATTCTTGTTTCTCAAGTACTGCTTCACATTGAAAATCTGCCGTATACCTTTTACGTGGAAATCTCTTCAATTAAACTATTTTGTACTTGAATGACTAATATATACCTCGCTGATCATTGTCAAACAAGATGCAGTTGTGTTAAATTTGAAAATGCAGATATTTTTACTGCTGACAAAATTGTTTTTACACAAAATACTGCAAGGACGGGTCTGGAATTCTTAAAAATGCAGAAGGGTTAAAAATCATTCCCCTCGCATAGCCTAGAGAAGCGATTAACTCTCCTCAAACTTACAAAAGCTAAAAATAGGCCGATGAAATCGTCAGATGTGTACCCATATGCGCAACTAGTAGAAAGCTGTATGACGGATGGCCACCACAGATGCCATGGGTACATATAGAAATGAATTGGAGGAGTGTCTAATTTGATGGATAAAGGGTTAATATCTCCGGATCAAATTATCAGATTTACATAAAAAACTAGACAGCACAGCACATCAGTAACCTGAATACATATATAAAGTAACATGACAATCAGACTGACATTTTTTGAGTTATCTCATGCCAAAGGGATTGGAGGAATTTTCAATTTGAAATATAAAGGGTTAATATCTCAGGATCAAATTATCAGATTTACACCAAAAACTATACAGCTCGGCAAATACGGTAAATTAGGCCTCATAAAGTACAATTTCTGTTTCTCAGGCCATTTTTTGTAAAGTTGCATTCCCGGCGGGCATTTTTTTGTTTTACTCTTTATTTTTTGTAATTATTTGTTTCCCATCAAAAGGTCATGTTTTTGGCTGCTTTATGTCTTAGGCCTCATAATCTGCTGTCCAGAACAGCATGGGTCGTGGTGTATTTCATCCCTTGAGAGCAACAAGGCTTTGTAATGCTAAAGCATTGCAAAGCCTTGTTGAACTCAAGGGACAAATTTAACAATTCTCCTGGCAGATATATTTTCCCAGGACAGAAAATCCCTTGCCAATGAAGTAAATGAAAGTGTCAATGACACTGTAGCTTAACTTGTGTGTTGTGTTTGATGAAAAGGATAATGTTCAATGTTTATGAAAGGATTATGAAATAAGACAAGAATTGTGATAATTGGGAATATATTCATTTCTGTTCCCTGTATGCTATGTTTATGATAAAAATAATATGAGGGGTACACTGTACTAAAGAGCTGAGGGGTGGGTTAATATGACCTCACAGTTAATGTATGTGGCCCTCACAGTTAACGTATATCAACAAAAGTTACCAAGTTACAGTGAAATTATTCCAAAACGAGTCATCCTATCAAGTTACGTTAAAATCCCCTCATAAATATGGCCTGTAGACTGTGCTAAAGGTTTTCGGGCTTCGGGCCCTTGTAGCCGTCAGTTTCCCAATTGCGTCCAAAGGGGACGTTCTCATCTAGACATTATATGAAGTCAATCTACCAAGTTACAATGAAATCCCTTAATAAATATGACCTGTAGACTGTGCTAAAGGTTTTTGGGCTTTGGGCTCTGGCAGCCATCATGGTTGAATGATCGCAACCAAAAGGGGACGTTCTCATCTGGACACTATTTGGAGTCATCCTACCAAGCTACAATGAAATCCCTTCATAATTATGACCTGTAGACTGTTCTAAAGGTTTTCAGGCATTGGGCCCCTGAAGCCGTCACAGTTGCCCAATCATGTCCAAAAGGGGACGTTCTCATCTAGACATTATATGAAGTCAACCTACCAAGTGACAATGAAATCCCTTCATAAATATGACCTGTAGACTGTGCTAAAGGTTTCTGGGCTTCGGGCTCGGGCAGCCATCATGGTTGAATGATCGCAACCAAAGGGGACAATCTCATCTGGGCATCATCTGGAGTGATCCTGCGAAGTTACAATGAAATCCCTTCATAAATATGACTTGTAGACTGTGCTCAAGGTTTTCGGGCTTCGGGCACTTGTAGCCATCACAACTGACCAATCACGACCAAAAGGGGATGTCATCATCTAGGCATTATATGGAGTCAACCTAACAGGTTACAATGAAATCCTTCCATAAATATGACCTTTTGCCTATGCTAAAGGTTTTTGGGCTTGGGCACCCATCAAGGCTGCATGATCGCGATCAAAATGGGACGTTCTCATCTAGACATTATTTGGAGTCATTCTACCAAGTTACAATGAAATCCCTTCATAAATATGACCTCTAGACTGTGCTGAAGGTTTTTCGGGCTTTCAGCACCTGTAGCCGTCACAGTTGCCCAATCATGCCCAAAAGGTGACTTTCTCATCTAGACATTGTATGAAGTCAACCCACCAAGTTACAATTAAATTCCTCAATAAATATGACCTGTATACTGTGGTAAAAGTTTTCGGGTTTTGGGCTCGGGCAGTTGTCACGGTTGGCAGATCATGCCCAAATGGGGAAATTCTCATCTAGACATCATAAGGAGTCATCCTACCAAGTTACAATGAAATCCCTCCACATTAAACATGACCTGCAGACTGTGCTAAAAGTTTTTGGGTTTTGGGCTTGGGCAACCATCACGGTTGATAGATCATGCCCAAAAGGGGACGTTCTCATCTAGGCATTATACAGAGGCATCCTACCAAGTTACAATGAAATCCCTTCATAAATAAGACCTGTAGACTGTGCTAATGGTTTTCGGGTTTTGGGCTCGGGCAGCCATACCGGTTGCCCGATTGCGACCAAAAGGGGACGTTCTCATCTAGACATGACCCCAAACCTGCATATGAAATTTCGTGACGATCAGACCAGAACTGCGGTGTGTAGCCCGTGCTAAAGGAAAATGTGAACAGATGTCACAGACTCACAGACTAACAGACTCACAGACTAACAGACTTCCGCACGCGTGATGGCAATAGCTTATCTTGTCTATGTCAAGTTAAGCTAATAAAATTTAAGGATATTTAATCGAATTATTTTCTCCTCTAAATTGTACACACTTTTTGACCAATGATTTCTCAGACAAATTTCCATGAATTTTTCAGCAAATCTAGTCATAGCTACTATTATTAAAACAAATTTAAAATTACTCGTGGGTTAGAAGTTAACCCTTTGCCCAACGAATCGGTCGCATCCGCCCGCGTAATATGCAAATTCAGCAGCTGAAAAAAATATTATTTTTCGAAATATTTCAACAAAACCATATTATGTGACCTCTCACATGATATGGTTTTGTTGAAATTTTTTGAAAAATTTGTAAAAATAATATTTAAAATGTTAAAAAATTTATAGTAATTTATATATTTTTTATACTTACCAATGACCCAGACATAGCTGGTGCTAACTCTTAAAATATAGGGCCAAACACAAATTTTGCCCCCCAATCCCCAAAATTTGCATCTAAAACCAAAGAAAACATGTCCTGAATGGCCCTCCACACTTCACCTCTACTGCGCATGCACAGTGTCAAGGACGTTCTGAAATTGGCGCCATTAATCATTCTTATAACCAGTGCCTGGTAAGCGCTATGTACTCAGTGGGGAGGTATGAGTTCCCAACTCCTGGGAGGGCCATCCCCGTCTGGGTCATTGGTAAGTATAAAAAATATATAAATTACTATAAATTTTTTAACATTTTTATACTGTACCAATGACCCAGACATAACTGAATAGAAAAAAGGCTGGAGGGCCTAGGACATAGAGCAAAATGGAATACGCTCAATATATAAAATAGAGTCATCCCCTGTAGGGAAAAAGAAGTATTAGGCCTTACATGTATCTTTCATATTTATGATAAATTAGAAAGATACAACAACTTCCAAAATTGAGCATCATACATCCATGTACTCTATTAATATCTAGTATAATCCTTATACTAATAATTTTTAAAGTAAGCCAATAAATAAAGTAAGGCTAGAGAATAGAGACTCTTTATACTTCTTAAAAGTGTCTGAGGATTGTATAATAACGTCCGTTGACACATGCTACATTCAAAAGCTATACTTTAAAAACTAAGACCTGAATGAATTTTTAAAACACAAACTTCTCACTAAAAAAAACCCATCCTAATAACAGCTCAGAATTACTAACTCCGGAGGAGGTATCCCCTTGTTTTCATAGTAAAACAGGTGACCCAAGGGAATACCCTCCCCCCCCCCCCCCCTACACACTTTTTCTTGCCCTGGGTCAATAGCCCAGAGCGAAGAGGGTAGCAGAACGGAGTCACTGCCGAAACAGACAGCCTACCTAGCTATAGTAGCAACTGTTAAGTGAATGACATTCTGAGCAGTAGATAATAGACCTAACAATAGAGGCCTCCAGAAATGGACTCGATATTTCTGAGATAAAAATTCATGAATGTGGATGGCTGAGCGCAATGAGCAGCCTTCAAAAAACTATAATAGCGACACTATTAATGTAAGCCCAAGATGTAGAAGAACTCTTACTTCATGAGCCGAAATCTCAAGCACAACTGCTGAGTCAATGATATACCATAAGCAGTATCGATAGTTAATTGAATCCATTAGCAATAGAATGGAGCATAACAACCTTCTATTAGGCATCAAAGACAGAAGAAGCTTACGCCCGTAGTAATAAACAGATATCTGTTTATAAATACGTAAACTCTAACCGGACAGAGTAAAGGCCTATGCCCGTACGAAGACGGAAGGACCTTAATAACAATAGGTTCCAGATATTTATTAGGAGCCTGACTCTTATGCAAAAATCCAACCTAAATAGTAAAGGAAGTAGTGATTCCAAAACTACGAAAGTGAGAATCATCCACCGATAGTGCATGAAGCTCACTGACTCTTCAGTAAAAGAGAAGCCAACAGAATTACTGTCTAAAAGGTCAGAATTTGAAAACTACTGTTTCCAGAGGCTCAAATGATTACTTAGCTAAATAAGAACCGAAGTTAAATTCCGTACAGAAATTTAATCTAATGATTCTAAATCTATTTATCGAAAAGTTACTAACTGACTTAGATAAAGAGACATAAGACTCAATTGTAAACTATCATAGAGTGCATAGGTATGAGATAACATAAACCTATAACCCTAATAGTAACAGGCTGCAGTAGATCTTGACAAACAAGTATACTAGAAAGTTGCAATGACTAGTATGGAGGGATCAACAATATCAACATAGTGATCCCTACACCAACGACGGAAGAGCCTCCACTTTAGCCGCATAGTATAGCGAAGAAGAGGTTCTCCTACAGGAAGAAATCGCATTCAAAGCTTGTCCAGTACAATGCTTACAATGCAAGAAGGACCACACAACGGAATACGTGAAGGTTGAGACCTTGCGGGTTGTGATGAAGATGACACGATTTTTTCCAGCGAAAAAAGATCCTCTCATGGAGGAAGTTTTCGCGTTAAGTCCCACAGTAGACCTCAGAGTAAATTTACCCACGGTCTCTGTGAAGAAAGAGATGCTATCAACAGAAATGTATTGTGGTTGTTTATCTTAGCAATACTTGCTGAAACAACAGCGCAGGAGGATACGCATATCCTATCGTTCCGTCCTATTAGATCAATAGAGCGTTAACAACATAAGCTCAAAGATCCGGACATATAAACACATATGTCTGCAACTGATTAGCAAGCTGTGTCGTAAATAAATTATCATTGGACGCTCCCATTGATAGCAAATCTGATTGAATACTTGTTTGTTGAGAGTCCATTCTGACGGCAACAAGCGACCCATAAGTGAAAGGGAGTCCGGTAATACAATCAGACGACCCGGAATATGACGGACCGAAGCAGAACTTGGTGTACTATAACAACAGAAGGATTCTTTCCATTAAATTGAATAACGGAAACGAATGAGTGCCTCCCTGGTTCCGGAGATACGCCACTACTGTCGTATTATCGGACAGGATTTGGACATGCGTTTCTGAATAATGTTCATCCAATGACATAAAGCAAGCCTAAAAAACATTATTCCGTGGAAGATAAGAGCTTGCCTAGAGACTGCGGAACCCAAAGACCCTGGCACTTCGAATCCGTTGGGATCAATATTGCATCCCAACCTGTTTGACTGGCAACCGTCATAATTATAAAACTCGGATCCGGCAACTGCAGTGGCACTCTCTGAGTCAACCACCGAATGTTTGCCCCAGTCTGAATCTCTTGCTACAGTAGATAGACAAGAGAACGTGTAAATCGAGCAATTCATGGATTGCTGGAAAGTTGCCGTCGACGAGAAGCTTCTCCGAATCCCTTTCGCCATCCTGTCGGACCCTATAAAGCGTTCGGTCGTCCGAACCTAATGTAACCGCACCGACCCAGCGCCGTCGGATAATTCCTCATCCGACCGAGAAACTGTCGATTGCTGGGATGCTGCGAAAAACTGTGCTAACTTGGATAGCACGTCCGTCACTGAGGCCTGTGGAGAAGCGGTCTTACGATGCATTGCCGCTGGAAGCTCCGTGATCGTTACCCCGTGCATACTACTATTATGCGAGCGAACGGAGTGTATAGGCCTTGTGTCCCTTGGCTACCGGATGGCGTGACCAGTTCGCCATGGAATCAATGAATGACGAAACTGGTCAGATACTCGAGGTCACGTAGCCAATGTGCGGTCGTGTGCACTGCTGTGAGGATGAGGAAGCATTATCGACAGTCTCTCGGACTACCAATATAACGGAGCGTCCCAAGCGGCGGACATATGCTCCGAATGTAAAATATCTGAACCACAACATGCGGTCCCCTATGTTGTTGGACGAGAGAGGGACCTCTCTCGCTCACAGCCCGGACGGACCTGGACAAGCCAGGAACCGGACTAACAGGCTTCCTCCCATCTGTCCACAATCTGCCGTCACTGGGTGAGTACTAAAGTTATTATAGTGCTCGCATCACCCAAATCTCCTCCCTAGACCACAACGGACGAACCCGGCAGCCGAACCATTCGATGAATGTATGCTACACTGGGTGAGCTAGCGAATGTCACTCCGTCGATCCTACAAGGGACCTCTTAGGCGATAGACATATTCCATGAGCACTTACTGCCGCTAGCTCTTCATTAACTATGACGACAGAGGCACACTTTTGAAAGACATCTCCGTAACTTTGCAAACAAGAAACCAGAAATGCTTGGTAATAGCAAGCATATAATAATACATATATAGCGTCGTTCAATAATTCAAAAGTTTGTGTGACATTATTGGACTATGTCGGAACTGAGGGACGATGTCCCTGAACCGAACCAAAAATTTCTAAGTCCACCGACGCTATCAGTTTCTTATCCGGCATCGCAGCATTCTGGTCTGACGAAAGAACCTGTAGAAGATCAAGTCAGATGACATACACAACAGCATATGTTGTTCCGAAAGGGAAAACTCGAAATCCTCCGAATCCCTTTCGGGATCCCGTCGGACCGGATGAAATTTTCGGACGTCCGTACCCGCTTCCGCGGAGCGTCCCGACCCAGCATCGTCGGATAATACATTATGCGACAGATTCAGTTGTTGCTGGGATGCTGCGATAAGCTGTGCTATTTAGGATAACACGTCCGTCCCCGAGGCCTGTGCAGTAGCGGTCTTACGATGCATTGCCGCCGGAAGCTCCGTGTACGTTGACTCCCGCACACTTTCCTATGCGAACATCCGGAGTCTGCAGGCCTCGTGTCCCTGGCTACCGGATGGTGTGACCTGGTCGCCGATGATTCTCTGACTGGCGAAGCTGACTGGATATCCGAGGTCATGTAGCCAAGAGCGGTCGTGTGCGCTACCATGAGAATGAGGAAGCCTTATTGACAGTCTCTCCAGACTGACTATATGTCGGAGCGTCCCGAGCGGCGGACGTATGCTCCGAATGCGAAACATTTTGTACCACAACATCTGGGGCCAGATGTTGTTGTACGAGAGAGGGGCCTCTCTCGCTCGCCATCCGGATGGACCTGAACGAGCTAGGAACCGGACTAAAAGGCTTCCTCCGTTCTCCCTCTAATCCGCCGTCACTGGGTGTGCATTTGGTTGATTTATAGTGCTCGCATCACCCCAAAACTCCTTCTAGACCACAACGGACGAACCCGGCTGCCGAACCATTCGATGAATGGACGCTACACCGGGCGAGCTAGTGGACGTCAAAGGCCGTCGAACCTACTAGGGTCCTCTTAGGCAATTGGCGTATTTATATGAGCACTTTTCCGCTAGCCCTTCATTAATTGTGATGACGGAGGCACACTGTTGGAAGACATCACGGATACATACATCACCCTAATCTTGATCGTCTGAAATAGAAATTGATAAAGTAGAGGGAAAGGACCGGAATGTCCAATTCCCCACTAACATACCGTGACATACGCTTCCCATGTTGTCATCGAAATCATCACATACAGAACAGGAGTTAGTGCGAGTACCCTGACTACATATAGAATGATTATAAAAGTCAGAGGAAGACTTCCTCTTATTACAATTGATCAAAATCCTTTCAATGTGAAAAGAAAACAAAGTCCTGGTACTCGCACCAACCCCTGGCAATCAAAATACATAATAATATGATCCATTAACATAGAAAAAATAATTGAAATCAAAATATTTTGAAAAAATATTTTTTCAGAACAGCACAAGTTTCTGAAAAGTAACGTTGAGCCCCAATGGATCCCAAGCCTAAGTGTGGACAAAAATTTTAAAAATATTTTAAACAATTTATGCAACACTTACGAACAATAATAATGTATCTAGTTATGAATAAATTAACATCAAAATATTATTTTCAAGAAATCCCCCCTCACACAGAGGGCTGTTGTAAATGTAAACAATAAGTGTAAAAAGACTAAAATAAGACTCCAGGCACCCAGGCCCGAAATCAGTTACCAATAATACACTATCTGATGCAAAACAGAGACTTCCAGGGAAGAAACTGCAGAACATCAGATGGTAGATGCAGAACACTACGCCTAACCACCCATAGGTGAAGACGTAAACATGGGGGAAAGAACAGAATTCATTCTGTTATTCAGCTAAAACTCCCAAGAAATTTTAGTAATAATAATTACAGAAAATATGCCAAAAGCATGGGAGAATAGCAAGAGGGGACTTAAAGGAAAGGGAGAGAGGAAAACACTGAAAAATCAGTGTAACTTGATAACAAGAATGACAACAAAATGGCTGCTGCCCTGATAATTTTCTGTCACACATTTTTCCTCTCCTCCTTCTATATCCTCCTTAGAATCACCATTTCACTAATATTTATGTGTCTGGCATCATTTAAACTGAGATTTACAAGCACAAAGATCAGTCAGATGTTAACTGATGAAGGGCCAAACTAAGAATGATTAATGGCGCCAATTTCGGAACGTCCTTGACACTGCGCATGCGCAGTAGAGGTGAAGTGTGGAGGGCCATTCAGGACATGTTTTCTTTGGTTTTAGATGCAAATTTTGGGGATTGGGGGGCAAAATTTGTGTTTGGCCCTATATTTTAAGAGTTAGCACCAGCTATGTCTGGGTCATTGGTACAGTATAAAAATAATAAATTTTGATATCGTCTGCGATGGGTAAAGGGCTAAGAAGAGTTTTAGAATCTATGACAAGAATCAAATGAACTTTCTGCGAGAATCAAAGTTGCTTCTCATTATTTTTCTTGTGAGAATGATTTGAAAGAATTTATTGCAATTCTAGCAAAAGTTTTTAAGTCTGGCACAAAAATATCTCTACTTGTAGCTTGAAAATATCTCTTACAAATCTGCTGTATATCAAACATAGCCATATTTAATTTGTAACAGTGGTTTCGAGAGGAAAAGATTTTGTAATGTTTTCACTCTCATTTACAATGTTAAAATCTGACAGCAATGTGCTTTATTATCCCCGCTTTCGTCGGGGATATTGTCGTTATCTCCGTCCGTACGTACGTACGTACGTCCGTCCATCCGTCCGTCCGTACGTCCGTCCGGTGTTGCATTCACTTGCATTAATGTTTAAACTATGCTAATGTGTTCAGGTATCACCAGTACATGTGCATGAAGGTTTCGGGATTTTGATTTGGTTCCAAGTGGTTCCAGTGGAACCATTTTTATCCTTAGAAAATCTTTGTCCGCTCAAAGGTTCTTAGGGTATTGAATTCGTTTAAACCATGTTAACATGTTCAGATAGCATCTGTAGATGTGCATGAAGGTTTCGGAATTTTGATTTGGGTCCAAGTGGTTCCAGTGGAACCACTTTTATCCTTAGAAAATCTTTGTCCGCTCAAAGGCTCTTAGGGTATTGAATTCGAAACTTTTAAACCATGTTAACATGTTCAGATAGCATCTGTAGATGTGCATGAAGGTTTCGGAATTTTGATTTGGGTCCAAGTGGTTCCAGTGGAACCACTTTTACCCTCAGAAAATCTTTGTACGCTCAAAGGCTCTTAGGGTATTGAATTCGAAACATTTAAACCATGTTAACATGTTCAGATAGCATCTGTAGATGTGCATGAAGGTTTCGGAATTTTGATTTTGTTCCAGGTGGTTCCAGTGGAACCACTTTTATCCTTAGAAAATCTTTGTCTGCTCAAAGGTTCTTAGGGTATTGAATTCGAAACGTTTAAACCATGTTAACATGTTCAGATAGCATCTGTAGATGTGCATGAAGGTTTTGGAATTTTGATTTGGGTCCAAGTGGTTCCAGTGGAACCACTTCTATCCTTACAAAATCTTTGTCTGCTCAAAGGCTCTTAGGGTATTGAATTCGAAATGTTTAAACCATGTTAACATGTTCAGATAGCATCTGTAGATGTGCATGAAGGTTTTGGAATTTTCATTTGGGTCCAAGTGGTTCCAGTGGAACCACTTTTACCCTCAGAAAATCTTTGTCCGCTCAAAGGCTCTTAGGGTATTGAATTCGAAACGTTTAAACCATGTTAACATGTTCAGATAGCATCTGTAGATGTGCATGAAGGTTTCGGAATTTTTATTTGGTTCCAGGTGGTTCCAGTGGAACCACTTTTATCCTTAGAAAATCTTTGTCCACACAAAGGCTCGTAGGGTATTGAATTTGAAACATTTAAACCATCTTAACATGTTCAGATAGCATCTGTAGATGTGCATGAAGGTTTTGGAATTTTGATTTGGGTCCAAGTGGTTCCAGTGGAACCACTTTTATCCTTAGAAAGTCTTTGTCCGCTCAAAGGCTCTTAGGGTATTGAATTCGAAACGTTTAAACCATGTTAACATGTTCAGAGAGCATCTGTAGATGTGCATGAAGGTTTTGGAATTTTGATTTGGTTCCAGGTGGTTCCAGTGGAACCACTTTTATCCTTAGAAAATCTTTGTCCGCTCAAAGGTTCTTAGGGTATTGAATTCGAAACGTTTAAACCATGTTAACATGTTCAGATAGCATCTGTAGATGTGCATGAAGGTTTCGGAATTTTGATTTGGGTCCAAGTGGTTCCAGTGGAACCACTTTTATCCTTAGAAAATCTTTGTCCGCTCAAAGGCTCTTAGGGTATTAAATTCGAAACGTTTAAACCATGTTAACATGTTCAGATAGCATCTGTAGATGTGCATGAGGGTTTCACAATTTTGATTTGGGTCCAAGTGGTTCCAGTGGAACCACTTTTACCCTCAGAAAATCTTTGTCCGCTCAAAGGCTCTTAGGGTATTGAATTCGAAACGTTTAAACCATGTTAACATGTTCAGATAGCATCTGTAGATGTGCATGAAGGTTTCAGAATTTTGATTTGGTTCCAGGTGGTTCCAGTGGAACCACTTTTATCCTTAGAAAATCTGTGTCGACTCAAAGGCTCGTAGGGTATTGAATTTGAAACATTTAAACCATGTTAACATGTTCAGATAGCATCTGTAGATGTGCATGAAGGTTTTGGAATTTTGATTTGGGTCCAAGTGGTTCCAGTGGAAACACTTTTACCCTCAGAAAATCTTTGTCCGCTAAAAGGCTCGTAGTGTATTCAATTTGAAACATTTAAACCATGTTAACATGTTCAGATAGCATCTTAGGGTATTGTCGGGGATATTGTCGTTATCTCGGTCCGTATGTACGTACGTACGTATGTACGTACATCCATCCGTCCGTTCGTCCGTACGTCCATCCGGTGTTACATTCACTTGCATTAATGTTTAAACTATGCTAATGTGTTCAGGTATCACCAGTACATGTGCATGAAGGTTTCGGGATTTTGATTTGGTTCCAGTGGAACCATTTTTATCCTTAGAAAATCTTTGTCCGCTCAAAGGTTCTTAGGGTATTGAATTCGATACGTTTAGACCATGTTAACATGTTCAGATAGCATCTGTAGATGTGCATGAAGGTTTCGGAATTTTGATTTGGGTCCAAGTGGTTCCAGTGGAACCACTTTTATCCTTAGAAAATCTTTGTCCGCTCAAAGGCTCTTAGGGTATTGAATTCGAAATGTTTAAACCATGTTAACATGTTCAGATAGCATCTGTAGATGTGCATGAAGGTTTTGGAATTTTCATTTGGGTCCAAGTGGTTCCAGTGGAACCACTTTTACCCTCAGAAAATCTTTGTCCGCTCAAAGGCTCTTAGGGTATTGAATTTGAAACATTTAAACCATGTTAACATGTTCAGATAGCATCTGTAGATGTGCATGAAGGTTTCGGAATTTTTATTTGGTTCCAGGTGGTTCCAGTGGAACCACTTTTATCCTTAGAAAATCTTTGTCCACACAAAGGCTCGTAGGGTATTGAATTTGAAACGTTTAAACCATGTTAACATGTTCAGATAGCATCTGTAGATGTGCATGAAGGTTTTGGAATTTTGATTTGGGTCCAAGTTGTTCCAGTGGAACCACTTTTATCCTTAGAAAGTCTTTGTCCGCTCAAAGGTTCTTAGGGTATTGAATTCGAAACGTTTAAACCATGTTAACATGTTCAGAGAGCATCTGTAGATGTGCATGAGGGTTTCACAATTTTGATTTGGGTCCAAGTGGTTCCAGTGGAACCACTTTTACCCTCAGAAAATCTTTGTCCGCTCAAAGGCTCTTAGGGTATTGAATTCGAAACGTTTAAACCATGTTAACATGTTCAGATAGCATCTGTAGATGTGCATGAAGGTTTTGGAATTTTGATTTGGGTCCAAGTGGTTTTTCAATCATGTGACAATGATGTGATCAGAACACTACCCTTTATACATCATGTTGGGTGAAGTATCTTGTTTGAAATATTGAAGTAGTTTCACATGTGAGTCTTCAGAAGGAAATTAAATACTGTTTTATCATTTTAAATCACACACATGCTTGAAGCCTTTTTATCCAAGTCTGTATCCTGCACTAACCAAAAAGGAAAGTGCAAATGCGGGGATATACTATAGTGTGCTTCGCACACAAATGGCACCATCTAGTTTATTTATTGGTGTTTTTTAAGGTCACATATTTCTGCACAATGTCTAATCATGACCACGACAGTTTTACGGGTAGAGGAAGCTGGAGTACCCGGAGAGAACCACCGAGCAATGGCGAGCAACTGTCAGCTCCCCAACATACTAACTCCACACAAGCAGGGTTAGCACTGGTTGAAGACAGGTGCACCATCGACATGCAGTATGCCTTAGTACACAGCGTCACCTTGCCCCCACATGGGCAATGGGGATGACGTGTCTTGCCCAAGGACACAACGCGATTGCCGCAGGTGGGATTCGAACTGAGGACCTCTCGGCTTGCATCCTGCACCTCTACCTACTGAGCCACAGTGCCCCCAACAGCAATGTGATACCCATAAATGTGATCCCAGGTGGTTGATTTGCAAAAAATGTTTATTAAATTAATTTCGTTAAACCAAAAATTTGGTACCAGGAAAATACCCCATGAACATAGAATTTGCGCAGTGCCAATTACAGTTTTGACTGCCTTGACCAAAAATATCTGAAGCAAAAAGCAATAGGCACAATTTTTCACACGTTCAGACCAGTACACCCCCCACTCCCCTCATAAATGTAGTATAAGTGCAGTGCTATTTTGCTTGCCTTGAGTTGACAAAAAATGTCGGAAGCAAGAAGTCAATGGGCACAATTCTTCACGCGCTCAGACCGTAAAACTTGCGCCTGTTCATTATGTCAAATAAATGTAGCTGCAGACTATGGAAATACATCTAACTTTAAAACTCAAATGCAACATCATCATAAAAATAGAAATCCAAAATACTGTTTCTCACAAATGAAAATCTGTAAGTTCTTGCAGTGTAACCTCTTGGCAACTAAATAAATGAAAGTGTCAATGACACTGTAGCTTAACTTGTTTGTGTGTTATGTTTGATGAAAAGGAGAATGTTCAATGTTTATGAAAGGATTATGAAAGAAGACAAGAATTGTGATACAGTGGAACCCTGTTAACCCTTTACCCAATGTAACGCCAAAACCGGCCAGCGCTATTCTCAAAATTCGCCAATTAATTTTCATTATTTTTTCATTTTTTGTCTCAAAAACATAGGTTATGACCCCTCGTTGGAACGAGCTCGTCGAGCTCGTTCCAACGAGGGGTCATAACCTATGTTTTTGAGACAAAAAATGAAAAAAACTAGTTATTCATGAATTTTTATTGCAAGTGTCGTCTGCTTTTCATGTTAGGTAAAGGGTTAACTGAATAGTCACTTTGCCAATGAAAATTATTCAATTAACAGGAGTATTCAATTAACAGGGATAGTGTCACTTTCTGTATTCTAGAGATAAACTTAGCATTTATTCCATGAGCTCTGTTAAACAGGATATAATAGATTAAATGCCTGTATTGGATGAACTGAGGCCAAATATGTCTATGAACAAAGGAAAACTGTGGAGAGTCAGGGTAATTTCTCGACAGGTTATGATTTTTTTATTCAATTAACAGGAGTTTACTCTATAACCTACATTCAATTAACAGGTCAATTTTGTACTGGAGGTATGGTAAATGGTTTTGTGTTGGGAAATTATATTCAATTAACAAGGTTATTCAGTTAAGAGATATCCAATTAAGTGGGCTTCACTGTAATTGGGAATATGTTAATTTCTGTTCCCTGTATGCTATGTTTTCAATAAAAACAATATGAGGTGAAGACTGTACTAAAGAATTGAGGGGTGGGTTAATGTGGCCCTCACAGTTAAGGTATATCAATGAAAGTTACCAATTTACAGTGAAATTATTTCAAAACAAGTCATCCTATCAAGTTACAATGAAATCCCAACATAAATACGGCCTGTAGCATGTGCTAAAGGTTTTTGGGCTTCGGGCCTGTGTAGCCATCACTGTTGACTGATTGCAACCAAAAGGGGACGTCCACATCTAGACATTATATGGAGTCATCCTACCAAGTTACAATGAAATCCCTTCATAAATATGACCTGTAGTCTGTGCTAAAGTTTTTCGGGTTTTTGACTCGGGCAGCCTTCATGGTTGAATGATCACGACCAAAAGGGGACGTTCTCATCTAGGCATTATCTGGAGTCATCCTACCAAGTTACAATGAAATCCCTTCATAAATACGACCAGTAGATGTGCTAAAGGTTTTGGGCTTCAGGCCCCTGTAGCCGTCACAGCTGACCAATCACGACTAAAAGGGGACGTTATTATCCAACATTATATGGAGTCAACCTACCAAGTTACAATGAAATCCCTCCATATTAAATATGACCTGTAGACTGTGCTAAAAGTTTTTAGGTTTCGGGCATGGGCAGCTGTCAAGGGTGACAGATCAGGACCAAAAGGGGACGTTCTCATCTAGATATTATACAGAGGCATCCTACCAGGTGACAATGAAATCCCTTCATAAATACGAAAAGGTTTTGGGGTTTCGGGCTTGGACAGTCATCACGGTTGACAGATGACGACCAAATGGGGAAGTTCTCATCTAGACATCATATGGAGTTATCCTACCAAGTTACAATGAAATCCCTCCATATTAAATATGACATGTAGACTGTGCTAAAAGTTTTTGGGTTTCGGGCATGGGCAGCCGTCACAGGTAACAGATCATGACCAAAAGGGGATGTTCTCATTTAGATATTATACAGAGGCATCCTACCAGGTTACAATGAAATTCCTCCATAATTACCTGTAGACTGTGCTAATGGTTTTCGGGTTTTGAGCTTGGGCAGCCATCACGGTTGACCGACAAAAGGGGACATTCTCATATAGATATGACCTCAAATCTGCATAAGAAATTTTGGGATGATCAGACAAAAACTACCGGGTGAAGCCTGTGATAAAGGAAAATGTGAACAGACTCACAGACTTCTGCACACGTGATGACAATAGCTTATCTTGATTTTGTCAAGTTAAGCTAAAAATCACACTAAATCCATCTCTCTACATAAAATCACACTAAATCCATCTCTCTACATAAAATCACACTAAATCCATCTCTCTACATAAAATCACACTAAATCCATCTCTCTACATAAAATGTGCATAAATTAATAAACAACATATAAAATGTAACTGTTAATAAAAAAAAAAAGAAGAAAAACACATGTGACTTCGAATGTTCATTTTTTGTGAATGGTGGATTGTGCCTCTCATCAAAAGCTGTTAGTAGACAATTACACAGGCAAATAACATTGGCGATTGTTGGGACTGCAATATCAATTGACTGAATGCACACGTGAATATGGCAACAATACCTGTTTTGTAGGAAAAGTTTCATTCAGTTCATCTGTTCGATAAACTCTCTGCACAATGTCAAAAAATCAAAACTTAAAGTAGCAAACCTTCCCATAATGCAATGAGGAATTTAGAAAATTCATTTTCACAGTGCTCTAGGAGCTCTGCCAAACAAGACTGAATTTGTCAAATTCCCCCAATTGCCTTATTAGAAAATTTGCTGCTCAACTCCCTGCACACTGATTTCAAAATCCTGAAACTGAAAGCAGCCATTTTTTTTCCCATAATGCACCTGAGAATTTAACCTATTCAATCTTGTCTGACTTGAGATAAATGAACTCTGTCAAACAATTTTGGATTGCTTCAATGTCTAGCTGCATTATGGGATACATAGTAGAACCTGTCTTGAGAGACCGCTCTTTGGGCCACACAAAACAGGTGGTCTCTCAAAACAGGTTTCAGGTTTTCTCAAGTCAGTGAATAACCAACCGAAAAATTCAGAAATGGAGAAGAATAGATTTTTGTAATTACTTTGTAGTTGGTCTTTTTTATGGAGTTTTTGTAACAAATTGAAATGGACTGTTATAAAAATTATAAAAATAAATTAGTGTTGAAAATCTTCAATGAAGATTTTCAACACTAATTTATTTTTATAATTTTTATAACAGTCCATTTCAATTTGTTACAAAAAGATTTTCAACACAAATTTATTTTTATTCCTATCTGTCACATTTCAGGTATGAATGAAATTGTTTATTTAGCAATAATCCTAATCTTTTCACAGGGGTCTTATAAAAACATCTCAATCTTTAATGAGTTAGCAATTGAAACCCAATTAAGAGCTTTTAATACTTTTAATTATGTTAGTATAACCGCAATGGATTTTCCAATTCCAGAATAAGTAAAAAGTTTTTGTCATGGTTTCAGTCTTCAAAGGGGCGGTCTCTCAAGACAGGTCCATTATGGCATAAAAATACAAGTTGGTACCAGGTCACAGTGGTCTCTCAAGACAGGTGGTCTCTCAAGACAGGTGGTTTCCCATAGCAGGTCCATTATGGAGTAAAACCAATTGGTGCCTGGCAGATGTGGTCTCTCAAGACAGGTGGTCTCTCAAGACAGTGGTCTCTCAAGACAGGTTTTACTGTATATTGGCAGTTGAAATTTCAATTTTTCATCGGTGTCCTGGAAATTGTTCAGCAATTTCAACTTCACATAAACCCCCACCCCCCAAATTTCTAAATTTCTATCACATACTGCACTGCCTGGTTACTCGTGTCCAAGCTTATATTCTAGTATAACCCCATCCCTAACTTTACAAATGTGAGTTACCAAGTGGCCTCTCTGAGTCTTACTTAGCACACCCTTCCACTGGTAATTACAACGAAAATAGGTAAGCAGTCATCTGATGATTGCGACAACTAACCTTACCAAATACTTAAAAAGCTAGAGTACCCTGGTCCTGTGGGTTGACAATGAAAAATAAAAAAATTTAAAGTAATTTATATATTTTTTTATACTTACCAATGACCCAGACATAGCTGGTGCTAACCCAAAAATATCTAGGGCCAAACACAAATTTTTCCCCCCAATCCCCCAAATTAGCATGCAAAACAGAAAATTAGAAGTCCTATCTGGCCCTCCATACATTTACCCTCCGCGCATGTGCAGACGCCAGGAAGTCACCGAATCTGGCGCCAATCATCATTCTTTGTAAAAAGGATTATAATAATTCAGCGGGGAGGTATGGGTGCCCAGTACTGCCCACTTATGGGAGCGCCATTCCCGTCTGGGCCATTGGTAAGTATAAAAATATATATAAATTACTTTAAATTTTTTCATATTTTTATACTGTAACCAAATACCCAGACTTAGCTGAAACATAAAAAGGTGGAGGGCCTAGAACTTCCAAAATAGTAGATCAACATAGATCAAATCTTTCAATCCATGATGAAGAAAATTAGAATTTACATGTATGTCTCTTTATACCATAATAGAAGAGACACACTCTAATATGGATCCCAATTATGTAAATCCTAAATCTAAGCATGAAATCATGTTAATTAGGATGTAACAAATAAACAATTTTTAAGACAAGTCTGGACTAAGCCCTAAAAATTAGAATGGCAAATTGAGAATGAGAGAAAATTGCCCATAAACCTACGCCAAACAATAATACTACAGCTGATCACCAAATACAGTACGGACAAAACAGCTTCCTTAATAGTTACATACCCAATAAGCAAGAGAAGTGGACAAAATGACCCCCACCCCCTTTTTTTTTAACATATCTTCAAACAACAGAGGGGAGAACTCTGGAATCAATAAGAACCTGGAAACGATATAAATAAATATCGATCAGGCACTCAAAAATTAACTCATCAATAATAAATGGTGCTTAACACCACTTCACAAGCCAAGGCTATAGCAATGATTTTGGTAAATAACATTATCCGCTACAAAATATGCACTGCAGACGGTGTATACAGGTACGGCGAAATCAGTTCAATAATAATATAACATACACATAGAAAAGCGAGATACGATGAACAATCTCTGCAGAGAAAACACGCTTCAAGATCATTCACAGGAGGCCTCTGTAATATTTATTTATTTATTGGTGTTTAAGGTCACATATTTCTGCACAATGGCTAATCATGACCATGACAGTTTTACGGGTGAAGGAAGCCAGAGTACCCAGAGAGAACCACCGAGCAATGGCGAGCAACTGTCGGCTCCCCAACATACTAACTCCACAGAAGCAGGGTTAGCATTGGTTGAAGACAGGTGCATCATCGACGTGCAGTACACCTTAGTACATAGTGTCACCGTGCCCCCTCATGGGCAATGGGGGTAAAGTGTCTTGCCCAAGGACACATCACTATTGCCACAGGTGGGATTCGAACTGAGGACCTCTCGGCTTGCAGCCTGCACCTCTACCTACTGAGCCACCGCGCCTCCCTCTGTAATATTAAATCCGTTAAGAACACTCTCCAACATGTACTATTTGGTATCTACAACTATAAACATGTGAGAATATGCGATTTGAGAACCGACAAAATAGAGACCAGGGTCTAGAAATGGAGGTAGGTATGATTAACCGGCTACTAATGCAACGGAACTGCATATATGCCAATGAGGGCTGAGGGCGCCATCCAACACAACCCAAATGCATAGTATGTATGTATTAAGATATATATACGCGACAATATGTGAGTGTGTGTGGGGGAGGGGGGGGAGGAATTCGACTTCATGCTGAAACCTCCTCACCCACATTAATCATCGCTGGTACAGACAGCAATAATATTGGGACCACAAAGCTCTTTCATATCTGACATAGGGTTGGGCAGTATTGGGAAAAATAAATACCGCGGTAATCGCAAAATATTACCGCGGTATACCGATTAAAATCAAAGGGGGTCTTCTCCATAACAAAAAACGCAACTTCAACGTGTCGAAACTGTAAAATTTGAGCCTGAAGCTTTGCACAAGATGGCCGTCAAAAATCAAAACTTTTTCAAATATTTACTCACAAATGTTTTTAGTTAAGCACAAAGTTCAGTTGGGCCAACTTGGGGTATATAACAAGGCACATTTGATGTTTATCGAAGGAAATTCAAAATAAAATCAAACCCAGAGATAATAATTCTTCGAATCAGAATCGTCCAGTGACATGAGATTGAGAGAAGTGAAGTGTGCAACAAGTAACAACAGAAGGGCATGCGATTGCCACAGTTCATCACAATAATTTTCATGTTTGATTAAAATTAATAACCGTATTACACATCACCATTCAAATAAAAAGGACGTATGGGGCGAATGCTGCTTGGTAGAAAATGTAAGTGAGTTAGGCTTTTTTATTTATTTGAAACAATGACAAGACTTTCGTCCTTTTTGTGTTGAATAATCCTACAAGCACATTTCTGAAGTCACGAGGCAGTAATGACATAATGCGTGTCCCAACAGCCAATTACTGTGAGTTTCGTTTGGAATCCCCTGATATTTCCCCCAAAGAAAATGTCCTATTTTTATTTAACTTCAGCAGTCGGCAGTGCCATTGGCCGAAAGTGTCCACGTGACTAACTACGCATGCTTTGTGCGTGCCTTCCACCTCAACTTGTTTCAAATTCGAGGTAAACAGAATTGCTTCAGTTCCAGCAGTCAGCTATTCATTAATGCCTCCACAGAATACAAATGACCTGGCAGAAATCTGCAAACACACATATCTTGAACTTTACTATGATTCACACAGCAAGAAAGGAAATAGAATACAATAATTACCCAAATTTAAGCCAAGTGTATCGAGCCTGATTGATGTGAAACTATTCACAGCCAACAGCGATGGGCAATTTGAGAATTGCATATCGCGGTAAAACCGAGTTATTTGCCGGTATCGGTAACGGTTATGAAAATATTACCGAATATAATCGGTATACCAAAATACTGCCCAACCCTAATCTGACATACTCTGTAATGCCAGTAAGAGCGGAGAATGACATGAAGAAGAAAACTTCCCTTGAAGAAGAAAACCCACTTGTGGGGGAAGCTTCTGGTGAATGTACAATAACAGACACTATAACCTCAATGAAATCAATAGAAACAAATGAATTGAGGAATACACATATCCTATCATTCATTCCCATGAAAATGGCTGAGTGTCAATGTGCTCAAATGCCTATTACTGGCGACACAAATAATGGAAACTATTATTCCTGTGTGGCGCAAACTTAACTATTTTGAAGTGATCCTATATAAGACCATGTAATAGCCATACAGTTAGAATAAGCCCAAGATGTAGCCAGCGCTTTACTTCATGCGCTGAAATCTTAAGCAGTGACTGCTGATTGGAATATAAATTTACCTAAGCAGTACGAATAGCTAACTGACTTATAAAACAAAAGAATGAACGTAAACGTCCCTTCTACTGGAAATTAATGAAAAAAGAACAGGTCTTTTCTTCTGATACAGTTAAAACTAGAAGTCCTGTCATGAAATGTGCACAAATAGCACATTGATATGCGCGTTAATGTACGCGTTATGGCCCAAGTAAAGCTATCAAATTCTGTACATATGGCCTGTGCACAAGAAATGTTTCAGCCAATGGACATCCGGGTAACCCGGAGGTCCATTGGCAAAAACATTGCATGTGTTTGCTATGAGCAACCAGGAAAACCTGCCAGGCTCTGGATGCCATTCGATATGGGAATTGCGTGCAATTCCAATGCGCAATTAAGCCTAGAAAAGTGCACTATTCGTGACAGGACTTCTAGTTTTAACTGTAAACTCTGATCTGCGTCTAATCCAAACTTGACCTTATGTTAAAAGATTCTCAAAAAACCCCAGGTCTGTCTAGAGTGAAAAACGTCTACCACTCTAGTTTAGAATAACTAGAGGGGACGTGTGCGTAAGTGACCCATCGAAATAACATTCATAGCTGCTCCCTGACCACGTCCGGCGCATAAAATTTCCGCTGTTAATGCGTCAGATAACAGATAAAGCGAGCCAAACAGCTGGCTAATTCACTCTGTGAAACAACAGATGAACCAGCCAGATGAAAAAGAATTGTGGGATATGTGTATCCTATCATTAATCCCATGAGACATTATCTAGTTCACAAAACAAGTGATCTAAAGAACTATACTCGCAACATTGTCAAACATTCGCTTTTCGGATAATCATAAATAACCTAATTATCCAGTTCCAGTCAAAAACAGTTGGACCAAGCTCTATAAAAGCCTCGAGCCACCAGCTCAGGGGTGTCTGATCAGTAACTCAAACAGACATAGACCCCCTATCCATGTGGCTGTATAGACAATCCTAATGAAATATATAGGAGAGATACCTATACCTTCGCATTAAGACGAACTGAGTCTAGGACAACCTCTCCTACTCTTTCTGTTGGTGTTGGTCGATTAGACCCCAACTTAAAGAGTCGAGTATTGATGCTTTCTTGTAGTTTAATTCTATAATAATGAAAGCTTACCATCAAAGACTTATGTATACCTATACCTTCGGTATGAGCCCTTACAGACGATCTGAGTCTAGGACAACCTCTCCTACTCTTTCTGTTGGTGTTGGTTGATTAGACTTAGGTATACCTCTACCTTCACTTCATATCAGACGCCACAAAAAAGCTGATTTCATCATTCATCTTGAGCCGAATAGATTACTGTAATGCACTGCTTTTCGACGTCCTGGACAGCCAGCTCCAACGTTTACAGAGGCTGATCAATGTTACTGCTAGGATTGCTCTACGGACGAAGAAAAGGGAACACATCTCACCCGCCCTTGCCAAGCTGCACTACATCCCAGTTAAAGACCGCATAACATATAAACTAGCAATACTCACCTACCAGAGAAATTCGGCTGACTTCCCAGGCTACTTTAGCGAACTCCTCATACCATACAAGCCGCAGCGATCCAGCGACGAAGGGCTTTTAACTCAGTTCACGGGGAATTTGAAGACTGTAGGTGACAGGGCTTTCAGGATCAGCGCACCCCGTGTGTGGAACTCGTTACCCAAAACCTTACGAAATGCACCATCTCTTGAAAGTTTTAAAAAGGGACTAAAAACCTACTTATACCAGAGTAACCTCCCAGGCTATCCTTTCGCTGACACACAAACCGGGTGACTTTATTGATTTTATCTATCTTATTTGTGATTTCTTTTGTAAAGCGCTTAGGGCTTTTATTAGGATAGGCGCTATATAAGTGATATATTATTATTATTATTATTATGAGTCCTATAGACGATCTGAGTCTAGGACAACCTCTCCTACTCTTTCTGCTGGTGTTTGTCAATTAGACCCCAACTTAAAAAGTCGAGTATTGATGCTTTCTTGTAGCTTAATCCTACATTAATGAAAGCTTACCATCAAAGACTAGAGTCTGGAAAACTAAAGCGACTGTAGCAAGTTTTCCACTTAGTCAAATGTTAAACATCAGAATAACTCCCACTTAACATTAGTTAAGACAGAGAGATATATATAGGTCTGGGAAGAATTTTTAAAAGGTACAAATGACCACAAAAATTCCTTTCCATATAGACGTTGCGTCACAGTACTTAAAATTGAATTACATAAGACCATGAGTCTAAATTCACTCTGATTAAGAAATTATCTTCTCAATTGTGTCCGAACGAACAGCAAAAGAGACCTGGAGACCTGAACAAGCGTACCTCAGAACTTGCCGGCTTCTTCCTTCCATCAACACAGGATGAGCATGAATGGATTAAATAGTGCTCGCTACACCCTTATTCTCTCTCGACCGCTGTGAACATACCCGGTGTCACACCACTAGTCTACATGATAGATCTGCTGGTTGAGCTAGCTGGAGACAAGGGACGTAAACCTCTTTTGAAGCCTAGCCCTTGTCAATATCATTGAGCACTTTTCCACTAGCTCTGAATACAATGCACATGCGACACATCCGGTGTCACGGTCCTCATATTCAATCTTGACCGCTTCACCGGCATCAGGAAACTGAAACCACTCATCGCGGTTTATAGTCCTGTGCAATATAAAGATCACTTTGTCTATTATGTAGAGGAAACCGACCACGGCTGCCTATAAGACGGGACGTCTCTGACAAGAGGCATGAATGTATACTTCGGCTGATGCAAGTTCCTACCAACAACATCTGTCCCCAGATGATGCTGTAAGAGAGAGAGAGGCCTCTCTCTTGCTTGTGGTCCTGGGTGACCTGGACGAGCGTACCTCAGAGCTTGCTGGTTTCCTACTTCCGTCGTCGCTGGGTGAGCATGGTTGTATATCATAGTGTTCGCTCCACCCTATATCATCTCCTAGCCTGGAATAGATACACCCAGCGTCACAGTTCTCAGAGGCCTGAGTAACCACTTAACCGGTTGAGCTAGGTGGCGACCACGGACTTGTGCAGCCGTGTGTGCTTTTCCAACGTAGAGGAAGCTATAAGACTAGCCGACCCCGGCAGTCTATGGAAGGAGCATCCTGGACAGGAAGGCATGGATGTAAGCTCCAACTGGCATAAGTTCCTACCAACAACCTCTGACCCCAGATGTCATTATAAGCGAGAGGGGGCCTCTCTCTTGCTCACGATCATGGAGGACCTGGACGAGCATACCTCTGAACTTGTCTGCTTCCTCCTTCCCGTGCTTCCTCCTTTCCGTCATCGCAGGGTGAGCATGTTCGTATTTTATAGTGCTTGCTACACCCGTATTCTTCTGCTGGACCGCAACAGACTTACCCGGCGTCACACCACCCATTTCAATGGCGATTCAAGCGCCAGTCAAGCTAGCTGGCGACAAGGCCATAAATCCCTTTTGGGACCTAGGCACTTGTCTAATTTCTGACAAGGCCGTAAATCCCTTTTGGGACCTAGGCACTTGTCTAATTTCATTGAGCACTTTTCCGCTAGCTCTATAATTCGACGGCGGAAGCACACTCCCTGATGGCATCAAGAAACCACACAATGTTCTTGTTTCCTCTGTAAATAGAAACTAACATACTATACTGACCGTTTGACGAGAGGACCAGTAGTGTCCCCTCGCCGTGATAGGACCAGTAGTGTCCCCTCGCCGTGATAGGACCAGTAGTGTCCCCTCGCCGTGATAGTACCAGTAGTGTCCCCTCGCCGTGATAGGACCAGTAGTGTCCCCTCGCCGTGATAGGACCAGTAGTGTCCCCTCGCCGTGATAGGACCAGTAGTGTCCCCTCGCCGTGATAGGACCAGTAGTGTCCCCTCGCCGTGATAGGACCGGTAGTGTCCCCTCGCCATGATAGGACCAGTAGTGTCCCCTCGCCGCGATAGGACCAGTAGTGTCCCCTCGCCGTGATAGGACCAGTAGTGTCCCCTCGCCGTGATAGGACCGGTAGTGTCCCCTCGCCGTGATAGGACCGGTAGTGTCCCCTCGCCGTGATAGGACCAGTAGTGTCCCCTCGCCGTGATAGGACCAGTAGTGTCCCCTCGCCGTGATAGGACCAGTAGTGTCCCCTCGCCGTGATAGGACCAGTAGTGTCCCCTCGCCGTGATAGGACCAGTAGTGTCCCCTCGCCGTGATAGGACCAGTAGTGTCCCCTCGCCGTGATAGGACCGGTAGTGTCCACTCGCCATGATAGGACCGGTAGTGTCCCCTCACCGTGATAGGACCGGTAGTGTCCACTCGCCATGATAGGACCGGTAGTGTCCCCTCGCCGTGATAGGACCAGTAGTGTCCCCTCGCCGTGATAGGCCCAGTAGTGTCCACTCGCCTAACACAAACCATGACACCCGTCAGCCAATGGAACAAGAATTAGTGGTAGTACATCAACTATACTCAAGACAATGACCAAGTAAATAGAGGAAAGGCTTCCTCCATTTTCCCTTCTATTAGATAAATATTATTACCTAAATTTCAATATATGTCATTGTACCACCACCAAATCTACATATATATATAAGATAACATCAAATTACAATCAATGAAATAAATATATCCAAAAGAAAAATTCCTTCTAAAATAAAAATGTTTGAAATTTTTTTTTCTTATATAAGAGCCCAAGTTCCCAAAGGGAACGATGAGCCCAAAAAAGCCTAACTTAAGTGTGGACAAAATTGTAAAAATCTGCTGTAAAATTAACTTCCACACTATCAGAATATTTAATGTTACTTACAACTGTGGTTCCTGAACAAAAATAGGAAACTACCTAGAGCACTGTAAAAGTAAACAAAAACCGGAAACAAGACTCCAGGCAACACGGCCCGAAGTCAGTAACAGAAACAAGACTATCCGATGTAAAGCAAGATCTTCATCAGAAGAAAAAACAATACATTGGATGTATGATGCATGACCAAAAACGCCCAAACACCCCAAGGGTGAGGACGTAACCATGAGGATATACAGAATAATCTCCTGTATAATACGTTAAACTCCCAAGAAATTTTTATAAAAAATTTCAATAAAACAAGCCAAAAAGCTTGGGAGCTTTACTGGGGGGGATCAAAGGAAGGTAGGGAAGGAATACTAAATAAACAGTGGATAGATTATAATCAATTAGTGATAACGTCAGGCCCATGTCCCAAAATTAGGGAACATTAACTAATTTTTATAAATATTATAAAATTACAGCCCTGAATGTTTCAAACCACCGTTTCTTCCTTTCTTCATCCAGTTCTGTCCTTGGATCCACCAATTTAACCATTGTTTTGTGTCTGGCATCATTATTAATTGAGATTTAAAAAGCACAAATGTCAGTTGATGTTATCTGACAAGGGCCAAACAAAGAATGATGACTGGTGCCAGATTCGGTGACTTCCTGGCGTCTGCGCATGCATGGAGGATAAATGTATGGAGGGCCAGATAGGACTTCTAATTTTCGGTTTTGCATGCAAATTTTGGGAATTGGGGGGCAAAATTTGTGTTTGGCCCTAGATATTTTTGGGTTAGCACCAGCTGAGTTCTGGGTCAGTATAAAAATATAAATACATCAGTGATTAAAACAAGCGCTTGCAATTCATGATTCGACTTCCACTTTACAATTTTCAAATCGATACACCTGAACGAAAAAAGTTGTGGAAGATAATTATGAAGACTGACTGGTGCACATCAAGGGAGATAATTTATAGGCACCAAAATCATAGAGAACAAAAGTGGAGTTTGTTAACCCTTTACCCAACGCAGACGATATCAAAATTTATTATTTTAAATATCATTTTTTTAAATTTTTCAAAAAATTTCAACAAAACCATATCATGTGACCCCTCATTGGAACTTACCTGTGAGATAGGATATAGATTACAGTACTATTAATATTTACCTGTGATTACAGTACCATTAATACTTACCTGTGAGACAGGGTATAGATTACAGTACTATTAATACTTACCTGTGAGATAGGGTATAGATTACAGTAGTATTAATACTTACCTGTGAGATAGGGTATAGATTACAGTACTATTAATACTTACCTGTGAGACAGGGTATAGATTACAGTACTATTAATACTTACCTGTGAGATAGGGTATAGATTACAGTACTATTAATACTTACCTGTGAGATAGGGTATAGATTAAAGTACTATTAATACTTACATGTGAGACAGGGTATAGATTACAGTACTATTAATACTTACCTGTGAGATAGGGTATAGATTACAGTACTATTAATACTTACCTGTGAGATAGGGTATAGATTACAGTACTATTAATACTTACCTGTGAGATAGGGTATAGATTCAAGTACTATTAATACTTACATGTGAGACAGGGTATAGATTACAGTACTATTAATACTTACCTGTGAGATAGGGTATAGATTACAGTACTATTAATACTTACCTGTGAGATAGGGTATAGATTACAGTACTATTAATACTTACCTGTGAGATAGGGTATAGATTACAGTACTATTAATACTTACCTGTGAGATAGGGTATAGATTACAGTACTATTAATACTTACCTGTGAGATAGGGTATAGATTACAGTACTATTAATACTTACCTGTGAGATAGGGTATAGATTACAGTACTATTAATACTTACCTGTGAGATAGGGTATAGATTACAGTACTATTAATACTTACCTGTGAGATAGGGTATAGATTACAGTACTATTAATACTTACCTGTGAGATAGGGTATAGATTACAGTACTATTAATACTTACATGTGAGACAGGGTATAGATTACAGTACTATTAATACTTACCTGTGAGATAGGGTATAGATTACAGTACTATTAATACTTACCTGTGAGATAGGGTATAGATTACAGTACTATTAATACTTACCTGTGAGATAGGGTATAGATTACAGTACTATTAATACTTACATGTGAGATAGGGTATAGATTACAGTACTATTAATACTTACCTGTGAGATAGGGTATAGATTACAGTACTATTAATACTTACCTGTGACATAGGGTATAGATTACAGTACTATTAATACTTACCTGTGAGACAGGGTATAGATTACAGTACTATTAATACTTACATGTGAGACAGGGTATAGATTACAGTACTATTAATACTTACCTGTGAGATAGGGTATAGATTACAGTACTATTAATACTTACCTGTGAGATAGGGTATAGATTACAGTACTATTAATACTTACCTGCGAGACAGGGTATAGCAATCGATTACAGTACTGTTAATACTTACCTGTGAGATAGGGTATAGATTACAGTACTATTAATACTTACATGTGAGATAGGGTATAGATTACAGTACTATTAATACTTTTATGTGAGACAGGGTATAGATTACAGTACTATTAATACTCTTACATGTGAGATAGGGTATAGATTACAGTACTATTAATACTTACATGTGAGACAGGGTATAGATTACAGTACTATTAATACTTACCTGGGAGACAGGGTATAGATTACAGTACTATTAATACTTACCTGTGAGATAGGGTATAGATTACAGTACTATTAATACTTACCTGGGAGACAGGGTATAGATTACAGTACTATTAATACTTACCTGTGAGATAGGGTATAGATTACAGTACTATTAATACTTACCTGTGAGACAGGGTATAGATTACAGTACTATTAATACTTACCTGTGAGACAGGGTATAGATTACAGTACTATTAATACTTACCTGGGAGACAGGGTATAGATTACAGTACTATTAATACTTACCTGTGAGATAGGGTATAGATTACAGTACTATTAATACTTACCTGTGAGACAGGGTATAGATTACAGTACTATTAATACTTACCTGTGAGACAGGGTATAGATTACAGTACTATTAATACTTACCTGTGAGACAGGGTATAGATTACAGTACTATTAATACTTACCTGTGAGACAGGGTATAGATTACAGTACTATTAATACTTACCTGTGAGATAGGGTATAGATTACAGTACTATTAATACTTACCTGGGAGACAGGGTATAGATTACAGTACTATTAATACTTACCTGTGAGATAGGGTATAGATTACAGTACTATTAATACTTACCTGTGAGACAGGGTATAGATTACAGTACTATTAATACTTACCTGTGAGATAGGGTATAGATTACAGTACTATTAATACTTACCTGTGAGACGGGGTATAGATTACAGTACTATTAATACTTACCTGTGAGACAGGGTATAGATTACAGTACTATTAATACTTACCTGTGAGACAGGGTATAGATTACAGTACTATTAATACTTACCTGTGAGATAGGGTATAGATTACAGTACTATTAATACTTACCTGGGAGACAGGGTATAGATTACAGTACTATTAATACTTACCTGTGAGATAGGGTATAGATTACAGTACTATTAATACTTACCTGTGAGACAGGGTATAGATTACAGTACTATTAATACTTACCTGGGAGACAGGGTATAGATTACAGTACTATTAATACTTACCTGTGAGACAGGATATAGATTACAGTACTATTAATACTTACCTGTGAGACAGGGTATAGATTACAGTACTATTAATACTTACCTGTGAGATAGGGTATAGATTACAGTACTATTAATACTTACCTGTGAGACAGGGTATAGATTACAGTACTATTAATACTTACCTGGGAGACAGGGTATAGATTACAGTACTATTAATACTTACCTGTGAGACAGGGTATAGATTACAGTACTATTAATACTTACCTGGGAGACAGGGTATAGATTACAGTACTATTAATACTTACCTGTGAGACAGGGTATAGATTACAGTACTATTAATACTTACCTGGGAGACAGGGTATAGATTACAGTACTATTAATACTTACCTGTGAGACAGGGTATAGATTACAGTACTATTAATACTTACCTGTGAGACAGGGTATAGATTACAGTACTATTAATACTTACCTGGGAGACAGGGTATAGATTACAGTACTATTAATACTTACCTGGGAGACAGGGTATAGATTACAGTACTATTAATACTTACCTGGGAGACAGGGTATAGATTACAGTACTATTAATACTTACCTGGGAGACAGGGTATAGATTACAGTACTATTAATACTTACCTGGGAGACAGGGTATAGATTACAGTACTATTAATACTTACCTGTGAGACAGGGTATAGATTACAGTACTATTAATACTTACCTGGGAGATAGGGTATAGATTACAGTACTATTAATACTTACCTGTGAGATAGGGTATAGATTACAGTACTATTAATACTTACCTGTGAGACAGGGTGTAGATTACAGTACTATTAATACTTACCTGTGAGATAGGGTATAGATTACAGTACTATTAATACTTACCTGGGAGACAGGGTAACTAGTATCTGTTATTTTCTTTCCCTTTACCGACTCATTGAGTGCTATTATACATCCCATCAGCTCACTATAAGCCTAGAAATTATTACCATTGTATATTAGTAACAATATTTATCATATGACTTGTTCGTTTTGTTCACTTTAAAACATTTGATATTTTGTTTTCATATTAATCAGTGATAAATAAAGACATCCATCAATTTCATTGGTCAATTTCAAAACTAGACAATTTGATTGGCTGAACAAAATACAACTGGACCACATTTTCATAATTTGCATAATTAGAGTTGGGAGCTTTCATTGGTCAGTTTCAATACAAGAAAAACTCCATTCATTTTTTTTTATATTTTCACTTTTTGCTTCCAAAACATAGGTTATGACCCCTCACTGGAACTAGCATGTCGCGCTCGTTCCAATGAGGGGTCATAACCTATGTTTTGGAAACAAAAAATGAAATTTTTTAGTTATACGAGGATGTTTTTTCCAAGTGCTGTCTGCAACTCAAGTTAGGTGATGGGTTAAAAAGTCATACTAAGTGGCTAATTTGCGCGTGTGTGTGTCATATGATAAATAGAATATGAAATGAGTGTTTTTCTCATATAATATTTATGAAATTCGTCCGATTTTCCATTTGGGCGAGCCAGAGGCTCGCCTAAACGGAAAATTCTTAGACTCGTTTCAAAAATATTATATAAGAAAAACACTCATTCCATATCCTCTATTTATCAAGTGGCTAATTTGCGCGTGTGTGTGTCATATGATAAATAGAATATGAAATGAGTGTTTTTCTCATATAATATTTATGAAATTCGTCCGATTTTCCATTTGGGCGAGCCAGAGGCTCGCCTAAACGGAAAATTCTTAGACTCGTTTCAAAAATATTATATAAGAAAAACACTCATTCCATATCCTCTATTTATCTTACAACAATAATGTATTTCCTCCAATGCAAGTAAAAATGTCTAGACAAAATACAAATTTGTTCTGAGGGCAAGCCTGAAAATAATTTTCATTGCACTTCCAGACAAAATGTCTGACACCAAATGAATCATGTCTGTCATTTAAGAATGATATCTGACATATTACAAAATGGAGTTTGAGTATTCGAAATAGTGTGTTTTGGATGCACATGTACCTTCATCTAGAAACTGCTCAGAATTCATCCAACAATACCTTGTTTGGCACGGCTCAATGAGCCCTGCCAAACAAGGTATGATTGGTTTCATTCTGAATGGGGAATGGAATTACCTTCAGACATAATTTAGATACATGTATGGCTATATCAAATCATATTGCTACCTTCACATGCTGTTAATACTGATGAGCTGTACAGTCACTTTCTTCACACTTCTCAACTTGCCAGGATCAGAAATCACAATAATCATTAATTTTAGGCTTGCTAAATGAGTACATGATTTATAGCATGCATAAAGTTCTGATCACTGAACTTCACTGATATAATTTTGGCATCAGACATTTTGACTGATGATTTTAAAGCTCAGTCAGACATTGGCCTTTTTGTACCTGACAATTTGTCCTTGTCAGACCACTTATTTTCTGGTATGTCTGAGGGTAGCAATTCAGAAAGGGAAAGCTTTTTTTTACCTGCACTCAATTGAGGTCGATTTACATCACATGTCAAGACAACAGGGTTTGATAACAGTAATTCAATGATAAACAAACCAACTCAACAACATAAATTAGACAAGATCATTTTAGCCATGATAATATTTTTGCGTAGGTTTACCATGCATTAAACATGATAAAATATAGAACATTAGTGAGCACGCTCACATACCCCATGCGCCCCGATATTTCAAGCTCGGAAAAGTGTAATTTTTAGGAAAATGACCCAGAAATCTGTTACTTGTATTTTTCAGAGTCCAGGGCCCGTAATTTTGCCAAAAATCAGCCGAGCAGAACGAAACGCAAACTTGATCTGTAAGTCATTGTGGTAGACTCACATACTAAAATGGCCATAATTTCGAGAATATCTGAAAGCGTGTAGAAAAAAAGACTGGAAAACTGTAATTTTGATGAACTTTTCAAAGTCGAAGGGACGTAATTTCGGTAAAAATCAGTGGAGCAGAACAAAATGCAAACTTGATCTGTAGGCCACCATGTTAGACAAACATACCAAAAATCAGCTCAATATCTGGAAGCATGTAGAGAAAAAGCCCGGAAAACTGTAATTTTGATGAACTTTTCAAAGTCTATGGGGTCGTAATTTTGGTAAAAATCAGTGAAGCAGAACAAAACCCAAACCTGTTCTGTAGACCACCATATCAGACTAACATACCAAAAATCAGCTCAATATCTGGAAGCGTGTAGGAAAAAAGTGCGTAAAACTGTAATTTTGATGAACTTTTCAAAGTTCAAGGGCCGTAATTTCGGTAAAAATCAGTGGAGCGGAACAAAATGCAAACTTGTTCTGTAGGCCACCATGTTAGACTAACATACCAAAAATCAGCTCTATATCCGGAAGCGTGTAGAAAAAAAGTCCGGAAAACTGTAATTTTGATGCATTTTTCAGAGTCCAAGGGCTGTAATTTCGGTAAAAATCAGTGGAGCGGAACAAAATGCAAACTTGTTCTGCAGGCCACCATGTTAGACTAACATACCAAAAATCAGCTCAATATCTGGAAGCGTGTAGGAGAAAAGTCCGCAAAACTGTGATTTTGATGAACTTTTCAAAGTTCAAGGGCCGTAATTTCGGTAAAAATCAGTGAAGCGGAAGAAAATGCAAACTTGATCTGTAGGCCACCATGTCAGACTAACATACCAAAAATTAGCTCAATATCTGGAAGCGTGTAGAAAAAAGTCCGGAAAACAAGTAGGACTGACTGACGGACTGACGGACGGACGGACCAGTCAAAAACATTATACCTCGCAAGTTTGTTGCGTGGGGTATAATAAAAACAATGAAACACCCAGCTGAAACACTACTATTGTGCAATTCCATTCAGAAAATACGAAAATCATCATAATTCCAAAGTGAGAGAACACATGAATTTTTTATTGGATTTTTATAGAACAAATGATAAATTTTAACTGGTAAAGTGCTGAGTTTTTTCTGACAACAAATCAAAGCTCATCATATACTGCTCTATTACATTTAATTGGATAGTGCCTTATAGGCACTATCCAATTAAATGTCAGAGAGCAAGGTATTGTATAAAAAATCTGATCCATATCAGGGACAATAAAGGCTTCCTCAGGCAGAATGTAGCTACAGACAGTTATTGCCTGTCACTTTTAGTAAAGCCCAAAATAGGGCTTCCAGCACTCTACCAGTTAAGAAATTTTAAGACCATTTTATTAAAAGTTTTATACCATGAAGCAATCAGCATTTTATTCTCTATATGAGAATATTATAATTTTGTTGTGTAGTTTTAGAGGAGAAGATTATTCAAAACTGACCAATCAAAATCAAAGAATGCCTCTGGCGGTCACGTTTTTCATCCAACAGGAATAAAATGAATAACATTTGTAGAGAACCTCTCATAGACCATGATGCCTACCAAGTTTGGTTGACATTGGCTCAGTAGTTCCAGAGGAGATGAAAATGTGATTTTCCATAGGGTTTATATAGTAAATATAAACTGTAATTGGAGCCATATTTGCAACCTGATAAAGATTAAATGAGGATCATTGGTAGAGGGTGTCCCAGTCATCAAGCGGATCATTGGTAGAGGGTGTCCCAGTCATCAAGCGGATCATTGGTAGAGGGTGTCCCAGTCATCAAGCGGATTATTGGTAGAGGGTGTCCCAGTCATCAAGCGGATCATTGGTAGAGGGTGTCCCAGTCATCAAGCGGATCATTGGTAGAGGGTGTCCCAGTCATCAAGCAGATCATTGGTAGAGGGTGTCCCAGTCATCAAGCGGATTATTGGTAGAGGGTGTCCCAGTCATCAAGCGGATCATTGGTAGAGGGTGTCCCAGTCATCAAGCGGATCATTGGTAGAGGGTGTCCCAGTCATCAAGCGGATCATTGGTAGAGGGTGTCCCAGTCATCAAGCGGATTATTGGTAGAGGGTGTCCCAGTCATCAAGCGGATCATTGGTAGAGGGTGTCCCAGTCATCAAGCGGATCATTGGTAGAGGGTGTCCCAGTAATCAAGCGGATTATTGGTAGAGGGTGTCCCAGTCATCAAGCGGATTATTGGTAGAGGGTGTCCCAGTCATCAAGCGGATTATTGGTAGAGGGTGTCCCAGTCATCAAGCGGATCATTGGTAGAGGGTGTCCCAGTCATCAAGCGGATTATTGGTAGAGGGTGTCCCAGTAATCAAGCGGATTATTGGTAGAGGGTGTCCCAGTCATCAAGCGGATTATTGGTAGAGGGTGTCCCAGTAATCAAGCATGTTAAGTTTTGAAACATTTGGTCTTGTGGTTTTCAGAGAAGATTTCTCACAATCCGCCAATCAGGAGGATCATTCGTAGAGTACCTCCCATTGACTATTCCTGTCACATTTGGTTCGCATTGGCTCAGTTGTTCCAGAGAAGCCGATGAATATATTATTTCCCATCTCTATAGTAACTATAAGCCACAATTGCAGCCATGTTTGCAACCCGATCAACATTAAATGAGAATCATTGGTAGAGGGTGTTCCAGTCATCAGTCACATGATGTTTCAAAACATTTGGCCTTGTAGTTTCAAAGGAGAAGATTTCTTGAAAATCCATACATTTATGAATTTTGTTTCAAGAAATGAAAGTGTCAATGACACTGTAGCTCAACTTGTGTTAGACGTGTGCGTGTATAGTATGTACACAGCAATGACACACATCTAGGTAATGACCTAATAACAAAGGTACATGTTAAGTATTGTAAAGGTCTGTACAAAAATACTGACCATAGCCTGTAACAAATGTACAGGTAAAGTATTGTAAAGGTGGGTGATAGTTAGATGCCTCTAGACAGAGATGTATTGAAATGTGCACTTACTGTATATAGGTAGCACTGAACAAATCAAAGTTTGTCTAATTGGCCGCCGGTGGCCCTCTTGAAACTTTGGACTACACCCAAAAACACTTGTTCTCGTCCGAAGGTGATAACAAAGGTACCCAAGAAGTTTCGTGAAGATCGGTTCATGAGTTATATTGACATATGTACTAACTGTGTATAAGTAGCACTGAATAAATCAAAGTTCATCTAATTTGCATAATTTATGCACAAGAAATAAACCTGTAATATATGTGATGTATTCCATGTTACTAAACATTCATTCAAAAACTTATTCAAAATCTGAACCTTCATATAGAAGTTCTGAACAAAAAACTGATTGTATCTAATTTTGGTACAAAATGGCTGCTGGCAGCCATCTTGAATCTGGGGCCACACCCAAAAATACTCATTCTCATCCCAAGGTGATAACAAAGGTACACATGAAGTTTTATGAAGATTAGTTCATAAATACAGCCCCTAGCCCGAGCTGTATTGACATGTGTACTTACAATGTGCAAGTAGCACTGAATAAATCAAAGGTCATCTAATTTGCATAATTTCTACATGAGAAAAAACACGTATTATATGTGATGTAGTCCATGTTACTAAACATTCATACAAAAATTTATTCAAATCAGAACTTTCATACAGAAGTTCTGTACAAAAAACTGATTGCACTAATTTTGGTACAAAATGATGCCAGCGGCCATCTTAAATTATAGACTGCACCCAAAAACACTTGTGATAACAAAGGTACCCAAGAAGTTTTGTAAAGATCAGTTCATAAATACGGCCTCTAGCCCAAGCCGTATGGAATTGTAGATGGACGGACAGACATCCAGACGGATGACAAGCCATGACATAACTTCAAATTTGACTATGTCAAAGTAGAGCTAAAAATCAGTAAAAGAAGGTAAAAGAAAATTTTGAAAATTACAATTTTATCAGACAATATTCTCTTTCAAATAGCTTTGGATAGGTAAAGGGTTACAGGAAACACATTTTATTCAAATAATTTGTAATATCTTGAATAATATCATAACTGACCAGGCCTCTCGAGGAGCAAATCGGTGGCGGTGATATGTTACTCGCCTGAACATAAGATCAGGCGAGTGATGATGAGTGATAGTAACTGCATATTCATTTCTTTGAATTTACTGTTATGCATGATATGAAGATTTTGACATATCTAGGCACTTAACTGGTAGAGGACTAGATTATTTATACCTCTATGTAGCAAGTCTGGACATTATGAGGTATATAGTTTATAACTACATGTATTAAATTGTATTAAAGATGACACGATTTACCCAGTGAAAAAAGATCCTCACACTGAGGAAGATTTCACGTTAAGTCCCACAGTAGACAACAGAGTAAATTACCCATGGTCTCTGTGAAGATAGAGATGCTATCAACAGAAATGTATTGTGGTTGTTTATCTTAGCAATACCTGCTGAAACAACAGCGCCGGAGGATACGCGTATCCTATCATTCCGTCCTATAGATCAATAGAGCGTTAACAACATTAGCTCAGAGATCCGGACAAGCCAACACATACGTCTGCAATTGATTAGCAAGCTGTGTCGTAAATAAATCATCATTGGGCGCTCCCATAGATAGCAAATCTGATTGAATACTTGTTTGTTGAGAGTCCATTCTGACAGCAACAAGCGACCCCTAAGTGAACGGGAGTCCGGTAAAACAATCAGACGACCCGGAATATGACGGACCAAAACAGAACTTGGTGTACTATAACCAACAGACGGATTCTTTCCATTAAATTGAATAACGGAAACGAAAGAGTGCCTCCCTGGTTCCAGAGATACGCCACTACTGTCGAATTAACGGACAGGATTTGGGCATGCGTTTCTGAATAATGTTCATGCAATGACATAAAACAAGCCTAAAAAACATTATTCCGCGGAAGATAATTGGTTGCTAAGAGACTGCGGAACCCAAAGACCCTGGCACTTCGAATCCGTTGGGATCAGTATTATATCCCAATCTGTTTGACTGGCAACCGTCATAACAGCAACACTCGGGTCCGGCAACTGCAGTGGCACTCTCTGAGTCAACCACCGAATGTTTGCCCCAGTCTGAATCTCTTGTAACACTAGATAGACAAGAGAACGTGTAAATCGAGCAATTCATGGATTGCTGAAAAGTTGCCGTCGAAGAGAAGCTTCTCCGAGAACGAAGCGACTCTGAGAGAGTTCTTAACCTTACTATCCACGCGCGTGGATGTAGCTAGGGCTGCGTCACGTCTAACCAACTCCAATCAGCCACTGAAGGGCGGAGTTATACGTGAACAAACTACTGCCCTCAAAAGAAATTACATTGAGAATAATATCCCGTAAATCTTTTCTTGAAGACGTAATGATAACGCCTCACGTATGATAAAGTGTCTAAGTTAAGTCTACTAGACATCATTGTCGTTTCCAACATTAAAGTTGGAAAAGACATAGACGGCGAAAAAGAATATATCCTGTCTTTAACCACACCGTCTAGATGCATATGAACTCTCGGTATGCCCTGCTCTGCCAAAATAAACTATTTGTATAAATGATAAAACGGCAGAAATGAGCAACGCGGACAAGAAACTAAACTATCATGCTTGGTAGCAGGCTTGTATGCATATATAGTGTCGAAAAATAAAACACATGTTGTAATGAAATTATTGGACTGCGTCGGTAAGTCAGGGACAATGTCCCCGAACCGATCGAAAATTCCGAGTCCAATGACGCTATAAGTCTCTTATCCAACATCTTAGCAATGTAGTCCGAAATAACAATCACTGGAAGATAATGCCAGAAGATATGAATGACAGCTTCCGATACTATGAAAGGGAAAACTCGAAATCTTTCGAATCCCTTTCGCCATCCTGTCGGACCATATAAAGTGTTCGGTCGTCCGTACCTGATGCAACCGCGGACCGCACCGACCCAGCGCCGTCGGATAATTCCTGATTCGACCAAGAAACTGTCAATTGCTGGGATGCTGCGAAACAACTGTGCTAACTCGGATAGCACGTCCGTCACTGAGGCCTGAGGAGAAGCGGTCCTACAATGCATTGCCGCTGGAAGCTCCGTGATCGGTACCCCGTGCATACTACCAATATGCGAGCGAACGGAGTGTATAGGCCTCGTGTCCCTTGGCTACTGGATGGCGCGACCTATTCGCCGTGGAATCACTGAATGACGAAACTGATCGGATATTCGAGGTCACGTAGCCAATGTGCGGTCGTGTGCCCTGCTGTGAGGATGAGGAAGCATTATGGACAGTCTCTCGGACTGTCAATATAACGGAGCGTTCCGACCGACAGACATATGCTCCGAATGTAAAATATCAGAACCACAACATGCGGTCCCCTATGTTGTTGGACGAGAGAGGGACCTCTCTCGCTCACAGCCCGGACGGACCTGGACAAGCCAGGAACCGGACTAACAGGCTTCCTCCGATCTGTCCTCAATCTGCCGTCACTGGGTGAGTACTAAAGTAATTAAAGTGCTTGCATCACCCAAATCTCCTTCCTAGACCGCAACGGACGAACCCGGCAGCCGAACCATTCGATGAATGCACGCTACACCGGGTGAGCTAGCGAATGTCACTCCGTAGGCGATAGACATATTCCATGAGCACTTATTGCCGCTAGCTCTTCATTAACTATGACGACAGAGGCACACTTTAGAAAGACATCTCCGTAACTTTGCGAACAAGAAACCAGAAATGCTTGGTTATAGCAAGCATATAATAATAATATATATAGCGTCGTTCAATAATTCGAAAGTTTGTGTGACATTATTGGACTATGTCGGAACTGAGGGACGATGTCCCTGAACCGAACCAAAAATTTCTAAGTCCACCGACGCTATCAGTTTCTTATCCGGCATCGCAGCAATCTGGTCCGACGAAAGAAGCTGTAGAAGACCAAGTCAGATGACATACACAACAGCATATGTTGTTCCGAAAGGGAAAGCTCGAAATCCTCCAAATCCCTTTCGGTATCCCGCCGGACCGGATGAAATTTTCGGACGTCCGTACCCGCTTCCACGGAGCGTCCCGACCCAGCATCGTCGGATAAAAAATATGCGACAGATTCAGTTGATGCTGGGATGCTGCGATAAACTGTGCTATTTAGGAAAGCACGTCCGTTCCCGAGGTCTGTGCAGTAGCGGTCTTACGATGCATTGCCGCCGGAAGCTCCGTGTACATTGACTCCCACACACTTCCTATGCGAATGTCCGGAGTCTGCAGGCCTCGTGTCCCTGGCTACCGGATGGTGTGACCTGGTCGCCGATGATTCTCTGACTGGCGAAGCTGACTGGATATCCGTGGTCAAGTAGCCAAGAGCGGTCGTGTGCGCTACCATGAGAATGAGGAAGCCTTATTGACAGTCTACTCCGGACTGACTATATGTCGGAGCGTCCCGAGCGACGGACGTATGCTCCGAATGCGAAACATTTTGTACCACAACATCTGGGGCCAGATGTTGTTGTACGAGAGAGGGGCCTCTCTCGCTCGCCGTCCGGATGGACCAGAACGAGCTATGAACCGGACTAAAAGGCTTCCTCCGTTCTCCCTCCGATCCGCCGTCACTGAGTGTGCATTTGGTTGATTTATAGTGCTTGCATCACCCCAAAATTCCTTCTAGACCGCAACGGACGAACCCGGCTGCCGAACCATTCGGTGAATGGACGCTACACCGGGCGAGCTAGCGGACGTCAAAGGCCGTCGAACCTACTAGGGTCCTCTTAGGCAATTGGCGTATTTACATGAGCACTTTTCCGCTAGCCCTTCATTAATTGTGACGACGGAGGCACACTTTTGGAAGACATCACAGATACATCACCCTAATCTTGATCGTCTGAAATAGAAATTGATAAAGTAGAGCGACCCTGCGGGGAAAGGACCGGAGTGTCCAATTCCCCAATAACATACCGTGACATACGCTTCCCATATTGTCATCGAAATCATACGATACAGAACAGGAGTTAATGCGAGTACACTGACCACATATAGAATGATTATAAAAGTCAGAGGAAGACTTCCTCTTATTACAATTGATCAATATCCTTTCAATGTGAAAAGAAAACAAGTCCTGGAACTCGCACTAACCCCTGGCAATCAAAATACATAATAATAATATGATCCATTAATATAGAAAAAATAATTGAAATCAAAATATTTTGAAAAAATATTTTTTCAGAACAGCCCAAGTTTCTGAAAAGTAACGTTGAGCCCCAATGGATCCCAAGCCTAAGTGTGGACAAAAATTTTAAAAATATTTTAAACAATTTATTCAACACTTACAAACAATAATAATGTATCTAGTTATGATTAAAATAACATCAAGATATTATTTTCCAGAAATCCCCCCCTCACACAGAGGGCTGTTGTAAATGTAAACAATGAATGTAAAAACACTAAAATAAGACTCCAGGCACCCAGGCCCGGAATCAGTTACCAAAAATACACTATCTGATGCAAAACAGAGACTTCCAGAGAAGAAACTGCAGAACATCAGATGGTAGATGCAGAACACAACGCCTAACCACCCGTAGGTGAAGACGTAAACATGGGGAAAAGAACAGAATTCATTCTGTTATTCAGCTAAAACTCCCAAGAAAATTTAGTAATAATAATTACAAAAACTATGCCAAAAGCATGGGAGAATAGCAAGGGGGGACTTAAAGGACAGGGAGAGAGGAAAACACTGAAAAAACAGTGTAACTAAATAATCAGAATGACAACAAAATGGCTGCTGCCTCGAAAATAGGTAACTTAACATAATTTCATTAAAAAATTTTAAGTTACAGCCCTGATAATATTCTGTCACACATTTTTCCTCTCCTCCTTCTCTATCCTCCTTAGAATCACCATTTCACTAATATTTATGTGTCTGGCATCATTTAAACTGAGATTTACATGCACAAAGATCAGTCAGATGTTAACTGATGAAGGGCCAAACTTAGAATGATTAATGGCGCCAATTTCGGAACGTCCTTGACACTGCGCATGCGCAGTAGAGGTGAAGTGTGGAGGGCCTTTCAGGACATGTTTTCTTTGGTTTTAGATGCAAATTTTGGGGATTGGGGGGCAAAATTTGTGTTTGGCCCTATATTTTAAGAGTTAGCACCAGCTATGTCTGGGTCATTGGTACAGTATAAAAATATGTGATTCTCCATAGGGTTTCTGTGGTAACTATAAGACACAACTGCAGCCATGTTTGCAGCCCACTCAACATTAAATGAGGATAGTTGGTAGAGGGGTCCCAGTCATCGATCATGTGAAGTTTCAAAACATTTGGCCTTCTGGTTTCTGAGGGAAAGATATTTTCAAAAATCCACCATTCAGAATCAGAAAAAGCCTCGGATGGCCATGTTTTCCACCCAACGGGAACAAAAAGAGGATTGTTTGTGGAGGACCACTAATAAACCATTCCGGCGAAGTTTGGTTCACATGGGTTCAGCAGTTCCAGAGAAGAAGATGAAAATAACAATAAGCTGCAATTGTGGCCATGTTTGCAATCCGATCAACATTAAATGAGGATCATTGAAAGAGGTGTTCCAGTCATCAACCATGCAAAGTTTCAAAACATTTGGCCTTGTGGTTTCAGAAGATAAGATTTTTCAAAGTCTTCCAATCAGAATCAAAGAATGTCTCTGGCTGCCAATGTTTTCAAACTCACATGAACACAATGAGGAGTGTTTGTCCTCCAATAGACTATCCCTGCCAGGTTTGGTTCACATCGGCTCGGCAGTTCCAGAGAAGAAGATGAAAATGTAATTTCCCATAGGGTTTCTATAGTAACAATAAGATGCAATTTCAACCATGATTGTAACCCCATCAACAATAAATGAGGATCACTGAAAGGTGGTGTTCCAGTCATCAACCATGCAAAGTGTTAAAACATTTGGCCCTGTGGTTTCAGAGAAGATTTTTGAAAATCCACCAACCAGAATCAAAGAATGCCACTGGCGGCCATGTTTTTATCTGATGGGAACAAAATGAGGAACGTTTGTAGAGGACCTCCCAGCGGCTTCAGAAAGATGAAAATGCAAAACACTTACAGATAACGATGGCCGACGGATGCTAAGTGATGGCAAAAGGAGTTTTAGACCAGGAGAGCTAAAAATTAAATTCACTCACCCACCCAAGTTTGAAAAAAAAAATGTTTGATGAAAATCCAGGAATTTTTTTATTGCGGCCTTACATCTGTTTGGGAATGTGGTGGTATCAATATGAATCAGATTCCTTCAGCAGATATTTTGCATTTAGTGACATCACCCCCATGTAACGTCAGTCATGTTTTTACAGTATTTCTTTACATAAAATATAAAATTTTAGAGATTCCAAGAGCAATCCTCAGAAAAATATGTTTAAATGGATTGTAACAACTGTTTGATGATTGATAGATTTCAATCTCCCAAATCAGTAAACAATGAATGAACAGATATGTAACTTCAGACATGAGTAACGTCAGTCACAGGGTGTAACGTCAGTTACAACTAGAGGTACTGGGAGCAAACTCACAAAGTGATACCCCCTGCGCCTGAAATGTATAAGTTAGATTATCTCCCCTTGGAAATGTCAGAACGGAATTATATTGCTTCATGCACATCTTCATATGGAGTTCTTCCATTGTGTAAAGTTTCATGAAAATTCTTCAAACGGTTTAGGAGGAGTTGTGCTTACAAGGATGGACAGATGGTAAAGTTAGATTATCTCCCCTTGGAAATGTCAGAACGGAATTATATTGCTTCATGCACATCTTCATATGGAGTTCTTCCATTGCATAAAGTTTCATGAAAATTCTTCAAACGGTTTAGGGGTAGTTGAGCTTATGAGGATGGACAGATGGACAAACGGACAGATGGAGAGACAGACGGACGGACAGGGTGATTCCTATATACCCCCCCAAACTTTGTTTGCGGGGGGTATAATAATAATTTCTGTACTATGGCATTCTTAACTCGTAGAATGCTAAATTATTTTTGAACACAAATATTTGTTCACAAGTCTTTGCCTTGTTACAATTTATAGGAGAGTGGCCACAGGCACGGCTCACATGGCCCACAGGCACGGCTCACATGGCCCACAGGCACTCTCCTATAAACTGCAAAAAGGCAAATCTTAACAGACTAAAAAATATCACTTCCTAAGATAATATGAAGCACATCCACAGAATATGAAGCCTTTACGTTATGGTACTTGCACTTCAGAATAGAGCCCAAATATGGGCTTCAAGAACTCTACCAGTTAATATGGAATTCATGCTTTGCTGGGATGAGTACAAGTTTAATCCTTAACTGGTAGAGCGCTAAATTATTTTTGGTCATCCAAACTTGTTCATGTCTCTTTGTCTTGTTACAATTTATGGGAGAGTGCCACTTGGCACTCTCCTAAAAATTGTAACAAGGCAAACCTGCACAGACTAAACAAGTGTTTGACCACCGAGGTGGAATTAGTCCCCTACAGCGCTTTTGTGACATAAGGTGTTTTTGTCACAGAAGACACTAGAGTATATAAGCATCTTGGATTTTGAAAAAAAAATATTGAGCATGCATAATCCCCTCACAACCCCTTTATCCATGTACCATATATGAAAAGTGCAGCTTGAACCATGTTGGAGGGAGCAGTGGTAACATAAAATAGAGAAAAAGGCTTAAAAAACACAACAGAAATGGTTGCCATGGTGCCATCTTGAATTTTGGAAAAAAAATATTGAACGTGCAACATTCCATTACAACCCTCTATCCATGTGCCAGATATAAAAAGTGTAGCTTGAACCATGTTGGAGTGAGGTGTGGTAACATAAAATAGAGAAAAAAGCTTAAAAAACACAACAAAAATGGCCGCCATGCCGCCATCTTGGATTTTGAAAAAAAAATCTTGAACGTGCATCATCCCTTCCCAACCCTCTATCCATGTGCCAAATATGCAAAGTGTAGCTTGAACCATGTTGGTGGGAGGGGTGGTAACATGAAAATAGAGAAAAAAAGCTTAAAAAACACAACAAAAATGGCCGCCATTCTGCCATCTTGGATTTTGAAAAAAAAATTTGAGCGCACATCATCCCCTCAGAACCATTTATCCATGTACCAAATATGAAAGGTGTAGCTTAAGGCATGTTGGAGGGAGAGGTGGTAACATAAAAAACAGACAGACAGATGGACGGACGGACAGATGGATGGACGGACGGACAGACAGATGGACAGAGTGCAATCCTATAGTCCCCTTACAGTTCCTGTAGGGGACTAATAATTTTAATTCCAAGCTAATATGAAGCATATCCTCAGAATATGAAGGCATCAAGTTGCGGCACCTGCCTTTCAGAAGAAAGCCCAAATATGGGCTTCCAGCACTCTACCAGTTAACTGGTAGAGTGCTGGAAGCCCATATTTGGGCTTTATCCTTTAGTGCTGGTGTAGCAGGATATCTCCCCCCCCCCCCAGGGGAAGATATCTTAGGTTATCTTCCTCCCCACCCTGGATATCTCCCCCCCCCCCCCCCCCCACCCACCTCAAAAATAAAATATGAAAAGAACTGAACAAAATGATAAGGATAAGAACGTTTATTTATGGAATTTTCATTGAAATTAACACAAAAAGTGGTTCAACTCTTTAATATATACATGACCAGTGAATAGAAAATAGCCAATCTCAGAAGCAACTATTTCACAAAAATCAATAGGTTTTTTTTTACACCGTGGGGCCAGCCATAACAAAGTCCAAACAATGGCTGCAAAGGTTCTATGAATGTCTATTGGGAGGTTGACATGGGTAGGGGGGGGGGGGGAAGATATCCAGGCCTGGTTATCTTCCCCCCAACCCATGTCAAAAAATATAGAACAAATTAAAAACAGTTTCAACTTGGCTTATACCATTGAATAATGACCATTGTTTGGATTTTGTTATGGCTGGCCCCACGGTGTAAAAAAAACCTATTGATATTTTTGAAATAGTAGCTATGTTTTTTTGATGGGTGAGGCGGAAGATATGCAGGTTGGACATCTCACCCACCCCTACCCCATCCACATGTTCAGAAACGTCTCCAAAATTGCTGGAAAGGTTCTAAGATTGCCTATTTTCAATTCGCTGGTCATTATTCAATGGTATAAGCCAAGTGGAAACTGTTTTTAATTTGTTCTATTTTTTTTTTTACATGGGCGGGGGGGGAGATAACCAGGCCTGGATATCTTCCCCCCCTCCCTCCCATGTCAAACTCCCAATAGACATTCATAGAACCTTTTGCAGCCATTGTTTGGACTTTGTTATGGCTGGCCCCACGGTGTAAAAAAAACCTATTGATATTTTTGAAATAGTAGCTATGTTTTTTGGATGGGTGAGGCGGAAGATATGCAGGTTGGACATCTCACCCACCCCTACCCCATCCACATGTTCAGAAACGTCCCCAAAATTGCTGGAAAGGTTCTAAGATTGCCTATTTTCAATCCGCTGGTCATTATTCAATGGTATAAGCCAAGTGGAAACTGTTTTTAATTTGTTCTATTTTTTTTGACATGGGCGGGGAGGAAGATAACCAGGCCTGGATATCTTCCGCTCCCCCCCCCCTCCCATGTCAAACTCCCAATAGACATTCATAGAACCTTTTGCAGCCATTGTTTGGACTTTGTTATGGCTGGCCCCACGGTGTAAAAAAAACCTATTGATATTTGTGAAATAGTTGCTTCTGAGATTGGCTATTTTCTATTCACTGGTCATGTATATATTAAAGAGTTGAACCACTTTTTGTGTTAATTTCAATGAAAATACCATAAATAAATGTTTGTATCTTTATCTTTTTGTTCAGTTTTCATATTTTATTTTTGAGGTGGGGGAGAAGATATCCAGGGTGGGGGGAAGATATCCGGGGGAGGGGGGGGGGGGTAGATATCGTGGCACACCGGTACTGCAATTTAAAGGCTTCATATTCTGTGGATGTGCTTCATATTATCTTTGAAGTGATATTATTTTATCTGGTAGGATTCGCCTTGTTACAATTTATGGGAGAGTGCCTACTGGCCTACTGGCACTCTCCCATAAATTATAACTAGAGCTGGGAGGTTATTGAATTTTGGGTCAGTTTCAGTTACAACTCGGTTTTTAATAAAAGAGTCGGGTTACGGTTTTGGTTTCGGCTTTTTTATTAAACAGATTCTAAACCAAAATAACAGAAAAAAACTAAGTTGTATGAACTAAATAATGATTGAATAAACTCTCCCTGAGTGTGTAAAAACTTTGTCGAGTCGTTGACACTTGGAAATAATATAAACGAACTTTAAGGAAGAACTCTCGCGGTCTCTGCCGAAGTTAATTAAAAATAATTTGTAGCTAAAACAATGAGTCACTAGCGGAAATTGGGTTAATACACTCAGCCGACTTTGAAGTTTTAGCATTTTTGATAAAGTGTTCCCATATAGGGCTCTTCTCGACCATAATTGCCGCCATTGTTTCAGAAAAAAACACGCAAAAACGTAATTCTCACGTGATATTCAAATAACCGAGAAAGTCGGTTTTTCAGTTTATTGTCGGTCTCGGTTGTCGGTTATTTTTTCATAACCGAAACCGAGTTGTTTTTCGGCTAACCTCCCAGCTCTAATTATAACAAGGCAAAAATGCATGAAGACATATCAAGGACCAAAAATAATTTAGCACTCTATCAGTTAAGGCCTTAATTCCGATTTTGGTAAATTTTAATGCAAAGTAACAGGTGCCTCAACATGCATTGTTTGGGTAAACTTGGTAGGCTTGACTAGAAACAACTGTAAAACCACTGGAGGTTGACTTTCTAAGCATAATGAAAATGTATAAAAAATCTCCAGGCCCTTATTTATTGTTGTTTAAGGTCACATACTTATGCACAATGGCTAATCATGTCCGTGACAGTTTTACAGGTGGAAAAAGCTGGAGTACCCGAAGAGAACCACAGATCGTCGATGAGCAACTGTCAGCTCCTCACTATTCTAACTCTGTTCAAGCTCCGCTCAAGCAGGGTTACAGCGGTTGAAGACATGTGCACCATCGGCGTGCAGTATGCCTTAGTACACTGTGTCGTCATGCCCCCTTGTAGGCAACCGGGATAAAGTGCCTTGCCCAAGGATGCAACGTCGTCCAGGATGGGGATCGAGGCTTGGAACCTCCAGCATAGAAGTCCAACAATCTACCACTGAGCCACTGAATTATTACTGGTACCGTTTTGGTTGGAGGTAATGTATACTGTGAGGGGTGGGTGGGGGAGAATGTTTCCGGTACTAAGTAACCGACCTTGTTAGTCCCGAGGCTCTTCAGCACATTTGCATAGGATCTCAGGCATGAGGGCTTCCATGGACGGTGATGTTGTCAGGTCATTGTCGACAGAAATGGATGCTCTCTCAGTAGACTGAGGGCTGAGTCCACTAAGGTGAAGGTGCAAGAAGCCTGATGTTTTTTTAGGTATGCCTTGCTTGTGAATTGTTTGTGGCTATTCAAACAAAATACCCAGCCTGTATCTGTGTGGGTTGTGGGTATGTGCCGCTCCAGGCTCTGTCGGCATAAGCCTTGGAGCAAAGGTTGCAGACAAACTCCATTTTTGGAATGTGTACGAAGAAGTCTTATGTTTTTTTAGGTATTCCTTGCATGCAAATTGTATGTGGCAATTCGAACAAAATACCCAGCCCGTCTACGTGTTGGTTGTGCATATGTGCCACACAAGGCTCTGCCGGTGTCCAAAAGCCTTGGCTCAAAGGTTGCAGGCAAACTCCATTTTTTGGAACGTTTGTGAAGAAGCCTGCTGTTTTTTGAGGTATTCCCTGTTTGGGAATTGTTTGTTGCAATTTGAACAAAATACCCAGCCTGTCTCCATGTGGGTTGTGCATATGTGCGACTCCAGGCTCTGCTGGTGTGAAAAAGTCTTGAAAGCAAGGTTGCAGACAAACTCCATTTTTTGGAATGTGTGTGAAGAAGCATGATGTTTTTTGAGGTATTCCTTGCACGTGAACTGTTTGTGGCAATTCAAATAAAATACCCTGGACCGTCTCTGTGTGGGTTGTGCATATGTGCCACTCTAGGCTCTGCCAGTGTGCAAAACCCTTGAAACCAAGGTTGCAGACATTTTATGGAATGTGTGTGTGAGCACTGTAAATCTGAATAGCAACGTTACGATTGCCTCCCGTGCTACCGTTATTCCTCTAAAAGGTCATGTCCGGGGTTAGTGGATACACTTGACAAAGTGTGGCAAGAGCTGCCTCTCCTCTTATTGTGACCAGGAGTGTGGTGCTTGGATGTCGCCCCTGCTAAGTTTGCAGAGAAGCCTGATGTTTTTTTAGGTATTCCGTGCACGCGAATTGTTTGTGGCAATTCGAACAAAATACCAGGTTCATCTCCATGTGGGTTGTGCATATGTGCCACTTCAGGCTCTGCCAGCATGCATAAGCCTTGGAGCAAAGATTGCAGACAATTTGAGACAAACTCAATTTTCTGCAATGTGTATGAAGTAGTCTGATGTTTTTTGAGGCATTCCTTGCGTGCGAACTGTTTGTGGCAATTCGAACAAAATACCCGGCTCGTCTCCATGTGGGTTTTGCATATTTGCCACTCCAGGCTCTGCTGGAGTGCAAAACCCTTGAAACCATGGTTGCAAACAAACTCAATTTTTGGAATGTGTGTGAAGCAGCCTGGTGTTTTTTTTAGGTATTCTTTGCTTGCGAATTGTTTATGGCAATTTGAACAGAATACCCGGCCCGTCTCCATGTGGGTTGTGTGTATGTGCCGCTCCAGGCTCTGCCAGTGTGCATAAGCCGGCTGAGCCTGGAGCGGCACAAACTCAGTCAATTGATTTGCCCACACATCAGTGGATGGAGCATTCTCAATCCTTTCCGACTTTGCGATATCACCAATTGCCTAATCTGCCCCAGGTTACCCGACAGCAATTGGTTCCAAGCTTCGAACACCAAGCAGGAGTTCAAGTCAAAAGACACACAACTGCCAAAGCTGAAAAGTGATTTACCTTTTCACGTGCAACAAAATACAATATGTCGTTGAGACTAAACGTGCATTGCGTGTTCGTATCTTGAAACATTTAAGGGATATCAGAAACAAACTTGATAAACCTGTTAGCAAACAATATAATGAACCGGACCACTCGTCTGACAGTTTGGATTTCTGTATTATTGACATACTTCCGAATGACCCTGACCTAGACCAAAACACACGAATCAGACATGATAAGGAAATACAATGGATCTTTATCTTGTAAACCATTCATCCTTATGGTTTGAAGAGGCTTGACTTTTAGTCTTTGTGATTTTTAAGCTATTTATTTTACAATAATTATGTATTGGGTCCAAACTTACCCGAATACAGCGTGTATCAAAACTCTCTATCTTGCATCTGCATAATACATGTACCACCTGCTTGGTTATACAGTTGAACCCTGTTAATTGAATAGCCACTTTGTTAAAGAAAAGTTTTTCAATTAACAGGAGTATTCAATTAACAAGGATTGTGTCACTTTCCTGTATTCTAGAAATAAACTTAGCATTTATTCTATTATATCTTGTTTGACAGAGCTGCATGTATTAGATGTACTGAGGCTAAATAGGTCTATAAACAAAGAAAAACTTGGGCGTGTCAGGGTGATTTCTCCACAGGTTACAAGATTTTTTATTCAATTAACAGGAGTTTACTCTATAATCCATATTCAATTAACAGATAAAATTTGTACTGAAAGTATGGGAAATGGTTTTGTGTTTGGAAGTTATATTCAATTAAGAGATATCCAAATAAGTGGGCTCCACTGTCATTTGTTTCCATTATAATTTATAGAACATTTGAGAGAGACATTGTACGTTTCTAGTCAGAGAGGAAAAAAACACTTCTCAAAAGGATAATTATGAAATTATGGAATCACATTGTTCTCATGTTTTTGTATCTGAAGCTCTGGCAGCATTCAAGCTGGAACAACAAACAGTTATTTATACCATTAGGCACAGAGCACGGTGGCTCAGTGGTAGACTGTTGGACCTCTGTGGTAGAGGTTCCAAGTTCAATCCCCATCTGGGACGATTTGCATTGTGTCATTGGGTAAGGCACTTTATCTCGGTTGGCTACATGGGGGCATGATGACGCTGTGTACTAAGGCGTACTGCACGCCGATGGTGCACGTCTTCAACCGCTGTAACCCTGCTTGAGCAGAGCTTGAACAGAGTTACAATGTTGAGGGGCTGACAGTTGGAACAGATCGTCAATGCTCGGTGGTTCTCACAGGTTTCTTCCACCCATAAAGCTGTCATGGTCACGATTAGCCATTGTGCATAAGTATGTGACCTTAAACACCAATAATAAATAAATAATAAAATAAGCACAAAGTCTTTTCAAAAGTTTATCCAAGGCTTGCAAAAAGTTCAAGGCAGCTGCATACAGTTTCAATCAAAGCGACAAGCATTTTTATGAGTCTGAAAATGAAATATGAAGATAAAATTGTTGATATCACAATTTAGTATTTTAATTGTTTGGGGTGAATAATATTTTCAAAAAATTTCAACAAAACCATATCATGAGACCTCTTATTGGAATGAGCTTGCGGAGCTTGTTCCAATGAGAGGTCACATGATATGATTTTGTCGATAATTTTGGAAAAATGTTTTTTCAACAGCTTAATTTGTAGGATGTAGGGCTGCACGATATTCAAAACTGAATACTGGTATCAGTATTAAAAAAAATACCGCGGTATACCAGTATATCGAAAACTGTTCAGATATATGAACACATGTACCACAATCGAGACTCCAGGCATCACAGTCGAAATGAATTAGCATGCCTTCATGACGTGGTTCGAAACTCCTTTACCAGACGCAGACGATATCAAAATATATCATTTTCAAAATTAGTTTATCAGATTTTCTCCAAAGATTTCAACAAAACTATATCATGTCACCCCTCATTGGAATGAGCTCATTGAGCTCATTCCAATGAGGGGGTGACATGATATAGTTTTGTTGAAATTTTTTAAATTTATTTTTTCAACTGCTGAATTTGTATATTATGAGGGCACAAGCAGACGATTCCTTGGATAAAGGGATAATATTATTCATTTGGGGCTACAGTTTAAAAACTCAAGACATCTTGAAAATTAAATTGTGGGTAAATAAATAATGACGATAAACCGATATTTTTGAAATTACACCGGTATTCAATCGATATTGGTTTGAATACCGGTATATATCGGTTTATCGATATACCGTGCAGCCCTAGTAGGATGCAACCGATTCATTAGGTAAAGTATTAATCAAGCTATTGTAGTTAAGACTTGTAAGATAAAGCTATAACCATTATGTTAGTGTTGCGCCCTTGTTTCTATGGCAATATCTCAACTCAACTTCGACTCATCAGATATGGCCTTAGAAACAAGAGATTGAGATGTGTTGAACTTCCACAACGGTACTTGAGAATCACAAAAATAATTATAAAATTTGTTGATACTCAACCTGTGAATTGAGCCATTTTGGCATATCTTCAGGAAGACTAATCTCCTTTATAGGTTTAATAAACTCATGTGTTGTACAGTTAATTAGATCAGCATCTAATTTATTTTCTCCTCCTGTATCTACCGCCTCTTCACTCATATTTATCTGTAATGATAACAAAATCTCTTATTGCTGAAAACTATTAAGCTTCATAAAGTACATGTAGATTTTCTGTTTCTCAAGCCATTTTATGTAAAATTGCATGCAGGAGCGCATTTTTTAATTTTATTTTTCGTAATTATTACTTTGCCATCAAAAGTTCATGTTCTTGATTGTTTTATGTCTTAGACCTCATAATCTTCAGTCCAGTACAGCATGGGTCGTGGTGTATTTCATCCCTTGAGTGCAAGAAGGCTTTGCAGTGTAAAAGCAGTATATATTGATATTGTCATGCTTGAGTAGTGTTAATTTACAGATTTTGTTTGTATCCTAAAACACTCTTTACTACTACAGTTAAAACTAGAAGTCCTGTCACGAACTGTGTGCTAATCTAAGCTTAATTACACGTAGGAATTGCGCGCAATTGCCATATCAAATGGCATCCATAGCACGGCAGGCTCTCTTGGTTACTCATAGCACACACAGGCAATGTTTCTGCCAATGGACCTCCGGGTTACCCGGAGGTCCATTGGCTGAAACATTGCTTGTGCACAGGCCATATGTACAAAATTTGATAGCCTTACTATGGTCATAACGCATAGATTAACGTGCAGATCGACGTGCTATTTGTGCGCACTTCATGACAGGACTTCTAGTTTTAACTGTATATGTACATGTATCATCTTTATTTGTGTTATGTATATTACAAAATAAAGAAATCAATCAATCAATCAAAGCATTGCAAAGTCCTGTTGCACTCAAGAGACAAATTTATTAATTTTATTAACTTGGATAAAATAACAGACATAAACCATTTAATTTTTTATTTTTTGAACTGTGCAATGGTTATAAAAAGAGATCATGCAGTAGTCGAAAGGACCATGCAGCAGGGCCTGAGAAACAGTTTTTTACCTTTTTTAGGCCAACTGGTAAAAAATACCCAAGGGATGCTAAGAACTGCCGCTAGCTGTTATAGCCCCCATATTATATTGAGATTGATATATCCTTAAGTTGATAATTATGTGAGAAAGATTTTTTTTATTTCTGCATTTTCTGACTGGTCTAACTCTTTTGCACTCAGTGACCTTGTTTACATCTTTGTTACACTGATATATTGTACATATAGCTGTTGATTGTTTAATTGTTTAAATAGATCAATGACCTTGTTTACTTGAACTTTAACAGAATTCCCCAGAAACTAATAGAACATTGCAGAAACTTCCTCTTCTGGGACATTCTATCTGGTTACTATATAAAGGTTTGTCAACAGAATTGAAAAACTCTTTTTAGAAAGCCATTTCAGAAGAACTTATTTTCACAGCAGTTGTTTCCATTGGAGATTATTATTGTTTCAGAACAGTGCATTTATTATAGAAGCAGTGCTTCTTTGTGAATTTGGAGATTGATTCCAAAAGAGAATTTTGAAGAGAATCTGTTCGTCTTGGAAAAGAGAATTTATACTTTCTGTGAAACAGAATAATATTATTTTGTGAAAAGCCAGGATTCTACTGGATTATTTGGAAATTGCCTGTGGCGCCAATACTTCTTGGATTTTTACTCCATTTGAATTTTGCGGAGCATTTTATTATATTTTATTGGAGACTGCTGAAATTTCTAAGTGAAAATTTTATTATAAATCTACGGGATACTGTTTCTGAAGAGACATTCTTGGATTTAATACTACATCTACCAGCTGGTAACTTTCTTCAGAAGATACTTCACCACTGGATTACTGGATTCTGTCAAACTGTACTTTGGACTAATTCTATAATTGATAAGTACCATTGTTTTTTTTATTTTCTGTAACCCAATTAGTGTAAAAGATCTTTGTATCATTTTTTTTTATATCAATTTTTTTTTAATTAAATTTCAGAATAGTTAAATTCATAGTTTTGTTGCTGATTCTCAGATTTCTTTCTGTTACCAATATCATTAATAATTCCACACCGTAACAGAAATTGGGGGCTCGTTGCCGAGATTGAATATAAGATTACGAGAAAGCTTTATTTGCATATTGCAATTATTATTTTGGCTCACTTTCAAAACATTTAAATTTTCTTAGAAAATTTCAGTATTATTATTTATATTCTGAGAACCAGCAAACCTTTTCATCATGGTATTTACTGTGACAGAATTTATTTCTGAATTTGAAAGATCTCCTAGTTTGGCCCTTTTAGAATCTCTTAAGAAGGAGGATTTATTTCAACTTGCTCAGTGTCTAAAATTACCTGCCACCCCTGGTCTGAACAAGCATAAACTTAAACAGCTCATTGTTAATCATTATATTGAGGAGGGTCTTTTGCCTCAGTCTGGGTCACCTGTCTCTGAACCACAACCTACTGATGCCCTTGAACTCAAAAAGTTAGAATTGGAACAAAAGAGATTAGAAATGCAACAAGAAATGAAAAGGCAGGAAAATGAAATGAAATTAAAAGAATTAGAAGCTCGACAAAAAGAAAAAGAATTAGAAGCTCAAAAAGAAAGGGAACAAATTCAGGCTCAAAAAGAAAGGGAACTAAAATTAAGGGAAATAGAAGCTCAAAAAGAAATGCACTTAAAAGAATTAGAAATTCAGGCCCAAAAGGAAATAAGAATAAAAGAATTAGAATCTCAACGTCAAGGCTCAAATGTAATTTCTCCAAGTAGATTTGATGCAACTAAACATGTTAGGCTAGTTCCCCCCTTTCAAGAAAAAGAAGTTGATAAATATTTTTCACATTTTGAAAAAGTGGCAACAAGTTTAGAATGGCCAAGGGATGTCTGGACTTTGCTACTGCAAAGTGTTTTGAAAGGAAAGGCCCAACAAATCTATTCCGCTCTATCTTCTGAGCAAAGCAATAATTATGATACTGTTAAAGAGGCTATACTCAAGGCATATGAACTTGTTCCAGAGGCCTATAGGCAGAAATTCAGAAATTATTATAAAAATGAAAATCAAACTCATGTGGAATTTGCCAGAGAAAAGCAAAATTTATTTGATAGGTGGTGCCATTCCAAAGAAACTGGGAAAGATTTCTCGAAGTTAAAAGAAATGATGCTGATTGAAGAGTTTAAAGGAAAGATACATTCAGATATAAAGGCCCACCTGGATGAACAAAAAGTTGACACATTAAATAGAGCAGCAGTACTAGCAGATGACTATGCCTTAACTCATAAAATGAGTCGTAACTCTACAAATTTTTGGCTTCACAAGAACTCTTTCCAAAGTGGACCTAAACCAACTTCAGATAAAACACATCCTTCCAATCATCCTTCCCATCCTACAAACTTTTCACCACCTAAATTTAATCGGAAGCCTAATGAGAATAAGTCATCCAATGCCAGCCCTACACCATTACGACCCAACAGTTCAACTAAAACTTGTAATTATTGTAAGAAAGCAGGTCATTTATTATCTGATTGCTGGCTGTTAAAAAGGAAAAATGAGTCCTCTACTTCACAGAATGCACTAGCATGTGCTCCATGCCCTGAAAATTATGTTATAAAGCAAGACGCTTTAGAAAATTATAAGCCATTTATTTCTGAAGGCTTTGTTTCCCTTGATGGGGATAAACACTGTTCCTTACCAATAAAAATACTGAGAGACACAGGGGCTACTCAGTCATTAATGTTAGAAGGCATTTTGCCATTTTCTGAAGAAAGTGCTACAGGGGCACAAGTTCTAATATCAGGTATTGAGTCAAACTCTTTAAAGGTCCCACTTCATAAAATAAATTTAAGAAGTAGCTTAGTAAATGGGACTGTGACAGTAGGAATCAGACCTACTCTACCTGTAAAAGGTATTTCTTTATTATTGGGAAATGACTTAGCTGGTGACAAAGTCACTGTAGAACCTCAAGTGGTGGATAAGCCGAGCACAGATGAAAGTATTATTAATTTGAAGGAATGTTTTCCTTTTGCCTTTCCAGCATGTGCTGTGACTCGGTCCATGGCAAAGAAAACTGAGGTTGATAACAACCTCAATTGTGTTGATTTAAACAGCAAAGCTGAGGATAAGAACTGTCACAGAATTACGGATTCTGAAGACATTGATTTGTCTCAGACATTTTTGAGTCAGTGTGATGACTCGTCCAGACATTGTAAAGAGGCCACTACACCTGAGAGTGATAGGGGGACCTCCTTGAATGTCATTTCCCGGACATCTTTAATTCAGGAACAGGAAAGTGATCCTGACCTTGCCGAGCCACGTGAAAAGGCTCTAACACAGGCTGAAGCCCAAAACTCCCCTGTCTGTTATTTCAGAAAATCTGGTGTACTTATGAGGAAATGGCGACCACCAGATGTACCCTCCAATAGTGATTGGGAGGTTATTTATCAAATAGTTGTCCCCACTAAATACCGGAATGAAATAATAAGCCTGGCTCATGAAAATCCAATGGCTGGACATTTGGGAGTTAGGAAAACCTACTCTCGTATTCAGCAATGTTTTTACTGGCCCAAGCTTCGACAGGATGTTGTTGAATTTTGTAAAACCTGCCACACCTGTCAAATTGTAGGAAAACCCAACCAGAAGATTCCTCCTGCTCCCTTTCAACCAATCCCTGCTTTTGAGGAGCCATTTAGTAGAATTATTATTGATTGTGTTGGCCCATTGCCTAGAACAAGATCTGGAAATGAATATCTTCTTACCATCATGTGTGCTTCTACACGATTTCCTGAAGCTATACCTCTAAGAAATATTAAAACTAAGACAATAGTTAGGGCCTTGATAAAATTTTTTACAACTTTCGGTCTACCCAGGTCAGTGCAATCGGACCAAGGCTCAAATTTTATGTCAAACATTTTTCAGCAGGTGATGTATGAGCTCAAAATTAAGCAGTACACATCAAGTGCCTATCATCCCGAAAGTCAAGGAGCTCTAGAACGCTTTCATCAAACACTGAAGACCATGATAAAGGCCTACGGGGAGGATAATGATAAGGATTGGGATGAAGGAGTACATCTCCTCTTATTTGCAGTCCGTGAGACTGTACAGGAATCTCTGGGATTCAGCCCTTTTGAATTAGTGTTTGGACACTCAGTGAGGGGTCTACTCACTGCTTTGAAGGAGAAATGGCTCGAGGAAGAGCCACCTGAAATTTCTCTTCTGGACTATGTGTCCACTTTTAAGGAAAAACTGCACCAGGCCAGAGAAATGGCAAATAAACATTTACAGAAAGCCCAGAGTCATATGAAGACCTGGTATGATAAAAAGGCAAGATTTCGCACCTTTAAACCTGGGGACATGGTGCTAGTCTTATTCCCTTTAAAGGGCAATGCTTTACAAGCAAGATATTCAGGCCCTTATATTGTTAAGCACAAGATCAGTGATACTGATTATGTTGTTGAGACTCCCGATAGACTCAAAAATACTCAGCTGTGCCATATAAATATGTTGAAAACTTATTATGAGAGAGAACCAAACTCTCTACCAGTCTCAACAGTCACCCACATGGATGAGCTGGAAAATCCTGTAGAGGATATTCATGAAGGCGGCGAAAATGTACCTCTAAAGTTACAGAACTCAGATGTCCTGAGAGATCTACAAAATAAAACAGATTATTTACTGCCTGACCAAAGAAAAGATTTAGTTGATTTAATTTTCAAATATCAACACTTATTTCCCGATGTGCCTAGTAGGACATCTGTTATTTTTCATGATGTTGATGTAGGAGAGGCAAATCCCATCAAACAGCATCCATATAGATTGAACCCTTTCAAAGCTGAGATCATGCGAAAGGAAATACAGTATATGCTGGACAATGATATCATAGAACCTAGCCATAGCAACTGGAGTTCGCCCTGTATACTCGTCCCAAAACCTGATGGCAGTTACCGATTTTGTACGGATTACCGAAAGGTGAACAGCCTCACCAAAACAGACAATTATCCAATTCCAAGAATTGATGACTGCATTGACAAACTTGGCCATGCTAAATTTGTGACAAAATTTGACTTGTTAAAGGGTTATTGGCAAGTCCCTTTAACAGAAAAAGCAAAAGAAATATCTGCTTTTGTTACCCCATTTGGGTTGTATCAATATAAAGTAACTAACCCCTTTTGGCATGAAAAACTCTCCGGCAACGTTCCAGCGCATGGTTAACCACTTAATTGCAGACCTAGATCACAGTGAAGCTTATATTGATGATGTTATTATACACACAGATACAAATTGGGCTGATCATCTAAAGCATATTCAAGAATTTTTTGACAAAGTGACCCAAGCCAACCTAACTATTAACTTGGTAAAATCAGAATTTGGCAAAGCAACTGTAAATTATTTAGGTCATATTGTGGGGCAGGGGCAGGTGAGGCCGATTGCGGCGAAAGTTGATGCCATTGTAAATTTTCCAGTACCAAACTCTAAAAAAGAGCTCATGAGATTCTTAGGCATGGCTGGATATTATAGAAAATTTTGTTTAAATTTTTCAGATGTTGTCTCCCCTTTGACCAGTTTATTGAGCAAAAGGGTTAAGTTTGTTTGGACTGAGGAATGTCAGAAATCCTTTAACAGAATAAAAACTTTATTAAATAATTCCCCTGTTCTGGCCAGTCCCAATTATGAAAAGCCCTTCAAATTATTCATAGATGCAAGTGACAATGGAGCAGGTGGATATATTACCCAGGAAGATTCCCAAGGTATTGATCACCCTGTATGTTATTTCTCCAGAAAATTTCTCAAACATCAAAAGAATTACTCTACAGTAGAAAAAGAAACTTTGGCTCTAATTTTGGCATTAACCCATTTTGATGTGTATCTAGGAACCGCCCAATGTCCAATTACAGTTTACACCGATCATAACCCCTTAACTTTTATCAATAAAATGAAAAACAAGAATCAAAGATTATTGCGGTGGAGTTTAGCCGTTCAAGAATATAATTTAGAGATTAGGCATATTTCGGGAAGAGATAATGTTGTAGCTGATGCTCTTTCCAGAATATCCTAATTTAAAATGATATGATCGGTCCCTATTCACTTCAAGTGTATATATGTTTATTACAAACAAAAAAAAAAAAAATTGTGAAGATTATGGTGTGTGTGTATTGTAAACCAGTCAGAGTCTGCTAAAATTATGTAAAAGTTTTCAGTACCTTCAAACTTTTTCTTTTAAGGCGGGGTGTGTTATAGCCCCCATATTATATTGAGATTGATATATCCTTAAGTTGATAATTATGTGAGAAAGATTTTTTTTATTTCTGCATTTTCTGACTGGTCTAACTCTTTTTGCACTCAGTGACCTTGTTTACATCTTTGTTACACTGATATATTGTACATATAGCTGTTGATTGTTTAATTGTTTAAATAGGTCAATGACCTTGTTTACTTGAACTTTAACAGAATTCCCCAGAAACTAATAGAACATTGCAGAAACTTCCTCTTCTGGGACATTCTATCTGGTTACTATATAAAGGTTTGTCAACAGAATTGAAAAACTCTTTTTAGAAAGCCATTTCAGAAGAACTTATTTTCACAGCAGTTGTTTCCATTGGAGATTATTATTGTTTCAGAACAGTGCATTTATTATAGAAGCAGTGCTTCTTTGTGAATTTGGAGATTGATTCCAAAAGAGAATTTTGAAGAGAATCTGTTCGTCTTGGAAAAGAGAATTTATACTTTCTGTGAAACAGAATAATATTTTTTTGTGAAAAGCCAGGATTCTACTGGATTATTTGGAAATTGCCTGTGGCGCCAATACTTCTTGGATTTTTACTCCATTTGAATTTTGCAGAGCATTTTATTATATTTTATTGGAGACTGCTGAAATTTCTAAGTGAAAATTTTATTATAAATCTACGGGATAATGTTTCTGAAGAGACATTCTTGGATTTAATACTACATCTACCAGCTGGTAACTTTCTTCAGAAGATACTTCACCACTGGATTACTGGATTCTGTCAAACTGTACTTTGGACTAATTCTATAATTGATAAGTACCATTGTTTTTTTTTATTTTCTGTAACCCAATTAGTGTAAAAGATCTTTGTATCATTTTTTTTTATATCAATTTTTTTTTAATTAAATTTCAGAATAGTTAAATTCATAGTTTTGTTGCTGATTCTCAGATTTCTTTCTGTTACCAATATCATTAATAATTCCACACCGTAACATAGCCCATGCAAAACTACATGTAATAGCCCGACTGATTTCATACATGTGTGTAGTCATCAGAAGCATTTTGTGTTGGAGCTCCTCATACATGTATATATACATATGTAGGTTATTGTTCAGCGGGTTACTGGACAGAAAGGCATGGGGACACGAGATTGCACTGGTCGACGGGTAACCGAGAGGGGTGTGACGCACTGAAATATCTGTCCCTAATGTAATGTTGTTTAGAATTAATCATTAAGTGTGATCATATTTTTTGTGTGTAGTTCCATAAAATATATTGAGAGCTGGGAGGAGCACATCTGCTTATGGCCTACAGATGGTGAAGTGAATAGAGGAAATAAAGGGTGGCTACAGACAATAGCTGACAGTTTAATCAGCTACATGTACACTGTGTTTCGTACAATAAAAGAATGAACTAAAACAAATCTTTTATAACATGCCCAACTGTGAATTTAAGTTATATACAATGCAAGGTTTGAGCTGCATAAGCTAGCATATTGCCGGTATTATACAGGGTTGTGATGTTGACATTTGGGGGAGAGGGGGGGGCAAGGGGGTTCCCCTATCGCTGTTAATTGTTAGGTTTGGGCCACTGATATCTTCATTGACCTTTACCTGACATGAAAAGCTGATGACACTTGCAAACAAAATTCTTGAATAATTTTTTTCATTTTTTGTCTCAAAAACCTAGGTTATGACCCTATTTGGAACAAGCTGGATGAGCTCGTTCCAAATAGTGGTCATAATCTAGGTTATTGAGACAAAAAATGAAAAAAAGAATAAAAATTAATTGGCAATTTTTGTGAATAACGCTGGCTGGTTTTGGCCATTACGTTGGGTAAAGGGTTAATTATGACCTTGTTCCACGGTGATTCCTTTCTGTTGTCTTCCCTATCTGTATCTACTGGTAGGTCGTCAGAGGGTCCATTATCTTCACTGTGTTGATTGCTTGTGGACATATTGGCTGGCTCGGCTGTGTCATTATGCTATTTGCATGGCTGCATATTGTCATAGGTGATGTAACTTTTAATCTGGTTTTTATTTCTATTATTGTTGAGAGTCAAACACAAGGAAATGAGGAATAATGGATTGGGGGTTTAAATACAGTACCATTACAATAATCAACAAACATAATGATATCAGAAATCACTATCATTGTTGTGATGATTTTAATGTTTATTTATTTATTTATTTATTTATTTATTTATTTATTTATTTATTGGTGTTCAAGGTCACATACTTATGCACAATAGCTAATCATGACCGTGGCATTTTTCGGGTGGAGGAAGCCGGAGTACCTGGAGACAGCCACCAAGCAACGACGAGCAGCTGCCAGCTCCCCAACATCGTAACTCTGCATTGCAGCACAGGCAGGGTTAGATTGGTTGAAGACATGTGCACCATCGACGTGCTGTACGCCTTAGTACATGGCGTCATCACGCCCCAATGTGGACAATCGGGGTTAAGTGCCTTGCCCAAGGACACAATGTGGGAGTCTGAATTGATCGCTCAGATGGTCACTCATCCAATGATTAACTGGGCTTGACGTTGCTTAACTTCGGTGATCTGACGAGAACCGGTTACCACAACGCCACCGCGCCCCCAGTTTACTCCTTTACCTAACTCCTAAAGCAGACGACACTTGCAAATAAAATTCTTGAATAACTAATTTTTTTGACTTTTTGCATCAGAACCATAGTTTATGACCTTCTCACTGGAACGAGCTCATTCCAATGAGGAGTCATAAGCTATGGCTTTGAGACAAAAAATAATGAAAATTGTGTGAATAGCACTGGCTGGTTTTGGACATTATGTTTGGGTAAAGGGTTAACTTTTATAAAGTACAGTGATAACAAGAGACTTTTAGCCGATTCGAGCGAAACAAAATTTTATCAAAAGAAACCGAAGGAACAAAATCGAGGCCCAAATCAAGAAAAAATTGAAGAAGAAAACTGAATAGCTAATGATAATGGTCGACATGGCTGGTCACTTTCCACAGGTGGGCAATACACTACTGTGCAAGCGACCATTACATGAATATCCCAGGTCCACGATATCTTCACTCAAGATCTAAGAGAAGTCGCCGACAAATATTGACAATTGTTTCTCTAGTCAATGTCTGACACGATATTAAAATTGTCGGTATTCACGGTCACAGATTACAGCTGTAATTAATTTCTAGGGCACCTGAGCGAAAAGGATGTACTTACATATGGTGTCATATTTTGCACGACTCTCACAATTTTGTGGTCAAAATACATGTATACAATGTAACTCAACAATCTCAACTCGACGAAATGACATTGGCCTCACCAATACCACCATTCATAAAATATTTATTTTTTTAATCAGTTAGAACATTTTTTTTAAAATTCAGATACAAACGTACATAAATTTGATTCGAAAAATTATTGATGACTGGTTATTATTCCAACATTTTGTGACATCAACATGCAGTAGTTTATTTGATCTAATCTATTTCACAATCAATGACGAGATTACACTCTCTGGAGTTAATCCTTTTTGCTCCAAATGTCCTGTCCAATTTAATTATTGTATTCATTGTCCGCTTAATATCGAGTAGCTTTAATAGTTTTGTCTCACCTCGGACCTAGGATATTCATGTAACGGTCGCTTGCACAGTAGTGTATTTTCAGACACAATTAATTAGATTTCAAACACTAATTATTGGAATAATAATAAAAAATGTAATTAATGAAGCGCCAGGTAAAAACCTGGCAAAAACCTCGCACTTCATTAATTAAAATTTGCTGATATTTATTACAGTTAAAACTAGAAGTCCTGTCACGAATAGTGCGCTTATCTTGACTTAATTGCGCATTGGAATTGCGTGCAATTGCCATATCGACTGGCATCCAAAGCACGACAGGTTCTCTTGGTTACTCATAGCAAACACATGCAATGTTTCTGACAATGGACCTCTGGGTTACCCGGAGGTCCATTGGCTGAAACATTGCTTGTGCACAGGCCATACAGTTAAAACTAGAAGTCCTGTCACGAATAGTGCGCTTATCTTGACTTAATTGCGCATTGGAATTGCGTGCAATTGCCATATCGAATGGCATCCAAAGCACGACAGGTTCTCTTGGTTACTCATAGCAAACACATGCAATGTTTCTGCCAATGGACCTCTGGGTTACCAGGAGGTCCATTGGCTGAAACATTGCTTGTACACAGGCCACATGTACAGAATTTGATAGCTTTACTTGGGCTATAACGCGTATATTAACGCGCATATCAACATGCTATTTGTGCGCATTTCATGACAGGACTTCTAGTTTTAAGTGTATCTGATAAATGCATGCGACATGAGCAGGCATCACTGCCCTACATGTACAGTTAAAACTAGAAGTCCTGTCACGAATAGTGCGCTTATCTAGGCTTAATTGCGCGTTGGAATTGCGCGCAATTGCCATATCGAATGGCATCCAAAGCACGGCAGGTTCTCCTGGTTACTCATAGCAAACACATGCAATGTTTCTGCCAATGGACCTCCGGGTTACCCGGAGGTCCATTGGCTGAAACATTGCCTGTGCACAGGCCATATGTACAGAATATGATAGCTTTAATTGGGTCATAACGCGCACATTAACGCGCATATCAACGAGCTATTTGTGCGCATTTCATGACAAGACTTCTAGTTTTAACTGTATGTGTGGATTATGACCAGTGCACGGCCCTATCTGTTGATTATGACCGGTCCACGGCAGTGTATTTATAACGCAATGTTGCAGCAAGTGGCGCGATGATGAGCCTATCCATGGAATCCTCTTCTCTCCTGTATCTCAGGAAGTTTGCAGAGCGTTGCTCTTCATTATTTCACCACCAGTAAATTAAAGACAAGATCAGAAGTTAGGTCCAATGATTTATTATGCTATTGACTGATCTTTGTACACTTCCCCAAAGATGAGACGAGGGCTTTAGGTGGCCCCCTCTGGCTGTGCTTCTTCTATCCTGGTCGCCACTTTGGTAATTACGCGCAATTGCCATATCGAATGGCATCCAAAGCACAGCAGGTTCTCCTGGTTACTCACTGCAAATACATGCAATGTTTCTGCCAATGGACCTCCGGATTACCCGGAGGTCCATTGGCTGAAACATTGCTTGTGCACAGGCCATATGGACAGAATTTGATAGCCTTACTATGGTCATAACATGCAGATTAACGCGCAAATCGACGTACTATTTGTGCGCATTTCATGACAGACTTCTAGTTTTAACTGTATGTCATGCACCTGTGCAGCCATCAAGGTTGATCAATCACCGATCGCGACAAAAAGGGGACGTTCTTGTCTACATGTAGACATGACCTTGAACCTGCATATGAAATTTTGTGGGGTGTAGCCTGCACTAAAGAATGTGTGAACAGACTCAAAGACTTCTGCGCGTGTGATGGTAATAGCTCATCTTGACTTTGTCAAGTTGAGCTAAAAATCAGTTTGCAGTTTGTTCAGCTTTTTGGGGGGGTGACCTGATATTCTGACGTGGTACATTTGATGGGTTAAAAGGATGGGTGAAGCATTTTCAAAGGACTGAGAAAAATCTAAAGAGTGTATCAACTACAGTTAAAACTAGAAGTCCTGTCATGAAATGCGTACAAATAGTACGTTGATATGCGCATTAATGTACGCGTTATGGCCCAAGTAAAGCTATCAAATTCTGTACATATGGCCTGTGCACAAGCAATGTTTCAGACAATGGACCTCCGGGGTAACCCGGAGGTCCATTGGCAGAAACATTGCATGTGTTTGCTATGGGTAACCAAGACAGCCTGCCGTGCTTTGGATGCCATTCGATATGGCAAATGCGCGCAATTCCAACACGCAATTAAGCCTAGATAAGCACACTATTCGTGACAGGACTTCTAGTTTTAACTGTATTTATTCAAAAACGCTTTGTTTCCCATGAAAGTATGAAAAATCTTGACAACTTTCTCGACCACATCATGACACACGGTTTGAGCAGTTGCATTCATTCCTCTCTCAATTTTGTACTGCTTGAAGCTCGACCCATCATTCCTGAGTATTGAATATTCTGTTACACAGTGTGAGCAGGCCTGGAAAAAATTTTTTGGGGTGCATCGGTCATAATGATCGACTCCATAATGATCGGATCGGTCATACAGTAACCCAGGTCGGTCATATTTTTTGGCTTCCAAATCAAACATTACATGTAACTAGGGCAAAACCCATGTAAATTATGTTGGGCTAACGTCGTAACGATATACAAAATATTAGGGCCTACCTGCGTTCAATTTTATTGAAATGACACTTAACTTTTATAACATTAAACTGCATGACGGGAATGTCTTCAGTCCACACATCACATTTTTTTTCTTAAAACGTAACAACTGGACTCCAATGCGACAATTTCTTTGAAAGTGAATGCTGAACAGCTCCGCACCTGGAGCCTGGATGTCTCACCACTGGGAAATCTGGCACCTGGTCAAAACCAACCCCATCTTTTTCGACACCAGGTAACCTTGGCACCAAGTAAAATCGGCACTTGCACATCTGTCACCTGAATTAAAACTGGTTATATTTTTCTGGAAGTATTACTGAATTACTGTACAGCTTTCCGGAAATTATGACAAATTCTGCTCACAGTCTTCAAAGAAAGTATATTACACAAAGGAAAGGAAAGAGGAGGGGATCATCTAGTTTGATTTGAAGAACATACACGGAAAAAATAGAGTACAAATGAGTTTCAGTTTCAATTGCGAAAGGAGCGTCTCTCATTTATAAATCTGTCTTGTGTTTTACGATTTTGTATATGTATTTATTTTAGAGAATATATTCAAATGTGGAAATTAGTCACCATCAACATCCATAATTAATGATTCAGAACACAAGGTCTTATGTGAAAAATTAATGTACTTGGGAGAAAAATACACCGGTCATTCATGACCGGTCGGATACAGCTAGCGCCAGTCACATTGATGTTTCATGCCGGTCACTGTCCGTGACCAACCACTTATTTCCAAAGACAACCTGAGTGTGAGACTGTTCTTTTGATTGCAGATATCATGTAACCCGTCGAAAATATATTCAGTGTACAGAGAATGTGTTGGAACACACATATAGTGAATGTTTATAACACTCCTTCTTCAAATTAGTTTTGGAAATGAACCATTTTCAAATCCGATGTCTGCTCATCCCCCGTCAGATGAGGAGAGTTGTTACTGATGGCCACTTCATGATGAAGTTCATCAAACTGACAACTCAGCTTCCTCTAAATTCTTTTCAGTCTCTGACATCTGATCTACTGGATCCTAAATCCATTTATTTTAGATAAAGCGGATAAAAATGTTTTGAATGGTGATAACATCCCACTATTAGTGCGATGAGGTTACACAACGACAACAGATACATGTATTCCGGAATATTTTGCGATATTTCGGTAATTAGTACGACTCGTTTGATTTCGGTACAATGCACAGCCACAGTTCAATCAATAGTAGGATAAAATGTTTCCATGTCGGTTTTACGTGGTCTATTTTATCACATTCTTAATAAATAAATAAAAACTATAATTACAGAACTGTTCGGTCCTTGAATTAACGGTAAATCGTGGTAAAAAAAGTAGACTCGAGGTGTTTGCTCGACTTTCCGAACTGGAACAATTTACAGAAAAAGGTAACATCTCGAGTATGTTCTGATTTGGGGTCCCACTAAATACCGAATCTGACTCGATTGAACTGCCGAATCTGACCCTCCAAAATGTAATTATATATATTTCTCACTTAATTTCCTACTGTTATGGGTGTGTAGCGGTCGAGGTATAAAGGCCATTTACCAACGGTTTCTAGACAACTCGTACCCACGGCAACTCGTACCAGTCAAGTCGTACCCAAAATTGGACGACTCGTACCCATTTTCATCTGGACAACTCGTACCCACAATTGGACAACTCGTACCCACGGCTGGACAACTCGTACCTATGGCTGGTCAACTTGTACTTGGTGTTTAATTGTATGGGCGAAGGCAGTTAATGGCCTAAGAACTATAGAAGCGGGGTTTTTGCTTTTGTTTGATCCGTTTAAGGTGCTATAATATTAATGGAAATCAGTTTACTTTGAAATTCCTTCGTCAGATATTCCACGAATATGAATGAATTATACACAATTTTTACGTCTAAATGACGGCTGTGATACACAGAACAGGAAACATATATTTATTGACCGTACTTTGTTGAAAGCGGGCACCGTGGGTTCCTGGAAGTCTACAATCGTATTCGTACGAGAACTGGGGTGAATGACACCACCACCCCCCCCCCCCCCCAACCCCGACATTAACTCTTGCCTTTCCTAATTAATAATGGCCACTCTCCACCTTTAGATTATTTTTCGTGTGGCAAAGTTACATCACTGGTGAGGCGCCACTCCTGTCAGGCGAGAAAGGATTTCATTGTAAATTGAGAGTCCAGCCGGATTTTGTACTTGAAGCGGAATACTGGTCGATTCGTCGTGATTGCACATTCGTCGTAGAATCTGGACGATTCGTCGTGAACGGAAATTGCCGACGAATCGTCCAATGGACGATTCGTCGGTAATTTCCGTGGTTGTTTGGACGATTCGTCGAAGATTCTGACCTTGAATCTTTAACGCTAATTTGAGCTGGTTGTGACAACAAATAACAAGACTTAATATTTAATTTTTATTTATTTTATATTTTGAAATAAATCAGAACAATAGCACATGAACACAATGTAAATTAATAAGCGAAATCCCCCTCCCCCCTCCCACCAACAGCACAATATAAAATAACATGCGAAAAAAGTAAACCCCAACTAACAGGCAGAAAAACAGCTTAACTGTGGCCTTCTACCAGAAAGGGCTACCTTCACCGACTCGAGTAACATTACATCAGGATTAAATATTGTTAAAAACTAAATAAATAGGGAATGAGAAGGTGAATAAACAGGCAGAAAAAAAGCTTAACTGCGGCCTTCTACCAGAAAGGGCTGCCTTCACCGACTCAGCTTAAGATTAAACCTTAAGATTGAACAAGATGTGCTACGTTTATCTTTACAGTTTACATACTTTAATGAAAACTAATTCTACCTTCTTCTTTTAAGCAGGTACACAGAAGATGCTTTTTGACCAGCACCCCAATAACCGCTACAGACAGTCTAACTGTTATGGAAACAGTCACCCCCACGGCTCCTGAACATCCCCCGCTCCATCCCTAAAAGTGGTCGACCACTTTAAGGGAGGCGAGCGTTGGTCCTGCGTCCCGCCTCTGTCCCTTTTTGTAAGCGCATTGCGCATCTTTTTGTCCCAACCCAATAGGATTACAATGCAGGCCTGCCCCCGAACCAGGGAAGTTCGGGTCTTCTTCTTGGTGGTCCCCGAAAGGGGTCGTTGTTGTTTCCTTCAAAGACATCCTATCAAACAGAGACAGCCTGAGGCAGATTATATGGACAGGACGCCCCAAATATCATGTTTCTAATCTGAAAAATATAACTTATCACGCCTCAAGGAGGTGTCATATTATAGTTTTGAGACAAGAAACGTACATAAAACCTATATATTTCCAGCCTTCGACGCACAACTCTGTTATAAGACGCCCCAAATATCAAGTTTCTGATCTGAAAATATAACTTATCAAGCCTCAAGGAGGTGTTATAAATTATATTTTTGAGACAAGAAACGTACAAAAAACCTATATATTTCCACCCTTTGTCACACAGCTCTGATATTAAATGCCAAAAAGTCTTGTTTCTATTCTATTCATTTTTTTACTTCTGGTCTGAAAAATATTAATGTTACTTCAAAAGATCCCACATCAAAGTACATTGAAATCAACCGGACAAAAATTTGAAAAATAATTCAGTGTTACAGATCTATGCCTTGGATGTTTCGTCGAAAACCCAAAAGACGATTCGTAGTGATCGTAATTTGGACGATTCGTCGTTACGACGAATCTACAATCACGACGAATCGTCCAGATACCCTTGAAGCGTAGCACATTTACCCGCTCGGACGAAAAACGGCAAACAATGACCAGTGATAGACTGAATCAAGAAGATCACAAATGATGTTCATTTTGAAAAAAATCCAAGTAAAAAGCTCTAATACAACTCTCTCTATGAATCCACCAGCTCGCATCAACTGATTGCTGTCGGAAATGTTATGGTCAACACCGATACACCTGAAAACTCGACAGTCATTTAATTTAGACTTACCCGGCAGTGACAGGTGTGAGATCATGAAAAATTATTTTCTATCATCTATTACCTTATAGTCCATTGGTGTTTAATTTTCTTCCAATTATCTGTGCATATTATTATCGCCAATTAAGTTAATCTTCCAGTTGGGAGGTGTGTTTTTCTAACAATTATCTTCCATGACAATCATGAAAATTGAATGATAATTAGCATTTTAGTAAGGTTTGCAATATAGATGTAATTTGACCAGGAAAGGGACTTCTGATGGGCCCCGATCGCGTCCGACATCGCGTTAATCCTTCAACCAATGAAGGGGGTGGGGTATGTGGGGGAATGAGCCCCGATCGCATCTGATTTTGCGTTAACCCCTCAACACGTGAAGTGCTGGGTATGGCAACCAGTACAACAAAATATGACGTAGAAAAGCTTTCAGACGTTTAACGAAGAGCCAAAGATTACCCGATTTTTTTTTTTTTGGGGGGGGGGGGTCGTCTCCCGTTTCTACACCACTGTATTAATATATAATTTAAATATTTCCTGTTTCCTTTGAATTTCTCTCTTGATGAAATGTTCATACCGACGAAATTGACTTTCGGCGAAGTCTGTTCAGACTGTTCTCCTGAGATAAATGCTAAAAATGGAAAGTTTTTGCCTTTATGATCACCCACTGAAAGCAGACACTCATCTTCTCAAGTCCTTCAGCCAATATTCGCCTTCGCCCATACAATTAAAGACCAGGTACATGTTGACCAACTGTGGGTACGAGTTGTCCAACCTTGGGTACGAGTTGTCCAACTGCGGGTACGAGTTGTCCAGCCGAAAATGGGTACGAGTCGTCCAATTTTGGGTACGACTTGACTGGTACGAGTTGCCGTGGGTACGATTGTCCTGATACCTTACCAACCAGCCTGGTTGGTCCGGATCTCTTATTCTCGTGGTAAATCGGTCGCTTTGTGTGCTAGAGGTTACAATACAGTGTTTTCGTGCAAACAGCGCCTCTAGTGGTTGACACCTAGTGGTTGACACCCAACCTTTAATGGAGGATAAAAGTTCCTGGAATTATCCGATTGGTGGAAAATGAACCGAGCTTGAAAGTGTGAATAAAATTTTTAAAGTGCATGTTTTGGAAAAGATATAAAATATTGGTGACTATTGTCTTCTGAAATGTGTGAGAGAAGATTAAAATTGGGTGGGAGTAGGTAAAAATATGTCTATTTCATTCAGTGCGAAACTGGACGGGAGTACAGGAAGCTCCAAATTTAAAGGCAAAATTCATATGGCGACCTATATTTTTTTTCAGTATCTTTTTTTCATGAGATGATAAACTAAATGGATAGATGGTTGTTTTTGCCCAAATCAGCTTGATGAGATGGGGAGAGGAGGAAAGATTAGTACTGTCGTCAATGGAAAAAAACACTGTATTGTAACCTAGAGGTCGACGGTTCGAACCCCGGCTCCCGCACTTATCTCTCCGCCTGTTACATTTGGGGGCTCGTCTGATCCTCAGCAGCTGGTGGTGTTGTGTACGCAGTGGTGAAGCATGGTAGATGTTTCGGCCGCTCTGAGGTGAAATCTGGGGTGAGATTCACGGTGGGTGAATCTCAAAAGAAGGGGAGAGTAGTGTAGCGGTCGAGGTATAAAGGCCATTTACCAACCAGCCTGGTTGGTCCGGATCTCTTAGTCTCGTGGTAAATCGGTCGCTTTGTGTGCTAGGGGTCGACGGTTCGAACCCTGGCTCCCGCACTTATCTCTCCGCCTATTACATTCGGGGGCTCGTCTGATCCTCAGCAGCTGGTGGTGTTGTGTACGCAGTGGTGAAGCATGGTAGATGTTTCGGCCGCTCTGAGGTGAAATCTGGGGTGAGATTCACGGTGGGTGAATCTCAAAAGAAGGGGAGAGTAGTGTAGCGGTCGAGGTATAAAGGCCATTTACCAACCAGCCTGGTTGGTCCGGATCTCTTAGTCTCGTGGTAAATCGGTCGCTTTGTGTGCTAGAGGTCGACAGTTCGAACCCCGGCTCCCGCACTTATCTCTCCTCCTGTTACAGGTGTTCAGTAATAATAAAAAATGTTTTAAATGAAAAATCCGGGAAAATATTTGTGACTGCAAACTGCATAGGCAGACTTAACCATTCAAGGGGTAATGTCGTCAGTGAAAGAGATGCAGTTCTTCGCGGTCGGTCTGTTTGCAGTCAGTTCCTGAATTGCAGATAGTAACTTTGCGGAAGTTCCTCGGTGTGCGCGAAGGTCTTATTAATCCTTTGTCTTTCAGGTAATTTAGTTTAAACAATATTTATTCAGTAATTGGCATGTGTATACATTTCACAATAACAGGGGATAACAAATATTCTGAACAACACTAGATACAATAGTATACACAAAACAAGGAAATCATATTACTATGTAAAGGAGGGATTCGACAGAAAGCTAAAGCTTATGTAAGTCGTCTCCCTGACAACTTGTAACTTACTCCTGTAGGTGGTACAAATCAGCGGAGGAACCCACACGTCGTGGCATGACGACCGAGACGTTCCCTCCATTGTAAATGAAGTTACAACTAACTAACTTAACTGTTAACTTCATTAACTTTACAATAAAAATGTGACAGTATCAGATTTTAGCATTTGTGTACAAGGGGTTATGTATTTTTAAAATCATTTCAGCAACATAAAGTATCACTGTTAAAATACAGTGAAGTATTATTTATTTCAGCTTTAGTACAGTAGTTTGTCAGAGGGGTTAACAGTTTATCTTAATAAGAGGTCAGAGAGGTGTTCGCTTCAGTAACTCCACTGCAGTGCATAGAAACTGTAAAAAGCATGAAGTGAACACCAGTGAACTGATTTCTTATTGGTCAATTTCAAACAGAAAACTCTACCCTCTGCCCTGGAACAAAGAAACAGCACATTTCAGTCTGATTTAAAATTATTGGGAGTTGTGTTGTTTTCTTGAGAAAAATAAGATCTAGTTATTTCCTACAGTGTATATAATATTTAATCTATTTTAAAAAAAACTAAAAGTATAATGTAGATAGTGGCCAATGTGATATTCTTGAGGAATTGAGACTTGATTCCTGGAGGAATTCTCAGGAAATTTCTTTTCTGTAGGACAGGATCTGCTGCACAACAGCTTTGAACCAAGGTAAAATAATTACTCTTTCTGCTCAGATGTACTTTAGAATTAATGTGTAATTGTAAAGTAATTGTTGTTTTGTTGGAATTTGTTGGTGAGTGCCCAGGGCCCTCCCCAATAAATTCTAACAAAATATTTGTTAAGTACCAAATATTATTATTTGGTTCTGGCTGTACACCTGTTAATTCAAGGCCTTCCTGTGTTAATTTTGTGTGGCCTGGTGGCCTGGACAAGGTGGTATTTTGTTGCTGCCTTGTCCCGACCACCATGCCCACCATGGAACTCCACACTGCAGTAGACTGATTAAGTGTATTTCCAAGATAAGTTTATTTAAGGCTAATGCTAACACCTACTTGTATATTATTTTATTGTCTGGATATTTATTTCCAAAGTATTTTTCTGCTGCATTAATATTTATTCCCAGTGAAATATGTGATTGATCTGATGAGTTTGGCGCAAGCCAAAGTCATCCGATCAATCACCACTGTGAGTAAATCCCATCGCTTGCAAGCAGCAGTATTCGGAATGTTGACACCGTACTCTAAGGCCTTTTTCTTGTTTTATCCAGGTTCAGGATGTTGCCATGTATAGGCCACTGAAGGGTTGTGCAGCGTTGAACTCATCACACTGAGGGTAGGCATCAATTATTTTACACACTAGATATTTATTCAATTAAGGCGTTTTTAATAAGTAAGAGCATTCTGTGATATCACCTGTAGTTAATACTACGGGATAATAATTATAATGACTGTGTATTTCACTGAGAGTTAACAGTTAGGTACTTCACATGTGTAAGTCTTGTGAAGTCGAACAGTGCTGGTCTACCTTGGTAGACTAGTGCTGTTTGTGGTAATTAGAATCTGGTAATCCAACTGGATGCAGATTCATTGTCAACATAGGCATGAACGATTGGTTAGACATGACTTCATTCCTATGTTGCACTTTCTAGCTTTGTTTGCTGAAAGTGAAAACTGTTTGTGGTAATTAGAATCTGTTAACCCAATCAGGTGCAGGTTCATAGTAACCAACATAGGCATAAACGATTGGTTATGCATGACTTCATTCCTATGTTGCACTTTATAGCCCCGTGTGCTTAAAAGTGACATTAAACCGCAATATATAATCAGTATGGGTATAAACGATTGGCTAAACTTGACTTCATTCTCATACTGCACTTTATAGCCTTGTCGGCTTAAAGTGACATTAAACCACAAACATGTATTGGAAGCTAGTCCGAATATTTTGTTCTCAGTGAAAGGTTTCATACTTAGTGTATTATTTCATGTAAACATGAGAACTGATTTTAGATGAGAATTTGTATAAAATTATTTGTAAGTTGAATTGTAAATTAATAGCAAGCTAAATTAGTTTGTTACTTCTTGAACAGTGTTTTGGAACTTAGCTTTCTTGTGTGAACTCACAGTGATGGAACTTGCATGTTTTTGCAAGTTTGGTTGTGAATGTTTTGGTGTTTTGGTGATTTGGCATCCATTGTATTGTCTTACATTGACTGTTGTACATCAATGGAATGAGCTTCTTAGGCCTGTTCCATTGAGGTACACCAGTCCGTGTATGGTTACAGGATATTCCCTGGTGAAATCCAGGATGGTGCACTCTGCTGGAAAGAGCTCAGAAAGTTGTTGCCAGTTGATTGCACCAGACTGGGGTTCCCAATGGGAAGCCATATCGGTCATCGAAGTTTGTTCACACAAGAATACAGATGTACACAAGATGTTTATATGTGGGACTTACAGTTTTTATTGTAATTTTACAGGGGTTCGATAGATATATTCTGCTTTATTTGATGTCGTAAGAAATAAAGAATCCATGTTGAACTTTATATCGCTTCTGAGTTATTCATCATAAGTACTGCGGTTACAAAAAGAAAAAAATACGGAACAGAGGAAGGCGCCCCGACCGCCAGGCAACGACGTGTGGGATTGTTTAAACTTCAAGGTGAAAGGAAGAGAAAGAAAGAAGCGGGAAGAACAGGAGCGCTGATAAATAGAAAGAAGAAAAAGGAAAGAAAAAAAAAGAAAAAAAAAGCAAAAACAAAAACAATATGATATAATGGAATGAAATGAAATGAAATGAAATCAGCTTGAATACATAGAGCTTATAACATTATGCGGATGCAAATGAGCATGCATCGAAGTCACGCTCGAGCCTTCAATGGACAGCTTACGACGAGCCGAACTCAAGGTAAGATCTATCCTCAAGAACCGGAGCAAGACTTGCACGTACACGCAGATGGTAACAATATGTATATCCTACAATGTCTTGAGAATAAGTTAGTTAATACAGACGAAGTACATGCCGAAAGTCTGCTAAATAAATACTCAAAATAATCGCTAGTAGGCAATTTATTAGCTTCTAGTTGAGTTAGTCACAAATTAGGTGTAAATAAACCACGAGGGGTTAAAAGTTGGAAGGCGTGAGGGGGCATTCCACAACTGGCATTGGTGAATGGGTCGTATTATGCCAGCAATGCATCACCTGTCTGATGCAGTGAACAATTGCTATTTCAGAGTTGACTTTCCCACGAGGAGTGGGGATGGGGTGGGGGGGGAGGGGGGTATTATTTGGCTTTAACTTATTGGAATCGCTTGCTAGATAAAATGAAGTCATGTACCACTTCCGAGATAAAGTGGTTGTCCTCATTATTCAAGAATTCAGAGCCAAACAGAAGTGTTGATGTTTCTACTATATATGGGAGTAAATTAATCGTATAATTACGAGCGTTTGAGAACAAAGGGCAATGAAAGAAAAAGTGATCAGTAGTTTCACGTTGACCACACTGACAGGAGGGGCTGGCTGATAAGTGATTGTCGAAAAGGTGGGAATTGAGACTACTACAACGCAGTCGCAGCCTTCAGTGGTATATTTGAGCAGCCCTACGGGATTTCGCATTGCTATAGAACTTAGGTGGTCTTTGGCTACCATTACTGAGAAACGCTTTAAAGTTAGTCAATGATGAGTTCTCGCGGACAGGTAACGGTAACTTATTCCACTGGTCAGTAACGCTGGGGATAAAAGAAGACTTATACAACTGCGTTCGGCAAAAGGGAACTCGGTGGTTTTGACTAGTTCTGAGGCCATGTGATGAATTCGTCAAGGAGATAAGTGGGGGAACTTTGTTGGAAATGTATGGAGGCGACACATAGTGATACATTTTGAAGAACTGAATTAGTTTGTGCTTGTGTCGTCTTTCTTGCAAGGATTCCCACCGTGTTTCGGAATATATCAAAGACTTACTGGCACTAACTGTTGCTCTGGTGATGATTCTTACTGCTGCAATTTGTATTTTTTCCAGTTCCACAACATTGGTAGCAGAACAATTATCCCAGACAGTGTCCGCGTATTCAAGAAGAGGCCTAATAAAGGCAAAATATATTTTTTCCAGGACACTGCGGTCGAGGTTAAATTTCTGTCTCCTCAACAAGTCTACGCGAGACCAGGCTTTGGAGCAAATGTGGTCAATGTGGTTGTTCCATGTACATGTGTTATTTAGTATGAGCCTTAAGTGTTTGTGGTCAGAAACTTCTGATATCTGTGAGTCACCTAAATATAAGGGTGGGTGAAAGTTGGGATTGTTTTTACGTGATACACACATACTTTCAGTTTTATTGGGACTGAACTCGACCAACCATGTTTTGGCCCAATGCTCGATTGTAACCAAATCATTATTGATTATGACCGCGGCTTGCTCTGTGTTTTCAATAATTAGATATAAGGACGTATCGTCTGCGAAGAGGTGAATACTGCTGAGTAAGTCGTTGGTTATATCGTTTATGTATATCAAAAACAGTAAAGGTCCGAGTATAGACCCCTGAGGTACACCGGCATTGATGGGTCTCCATGACGATGACTCCGAGGCTATCACAACTCGCTGCGACCTATCCGCAAGGTACGATTTTAGAAATAGAAATAGTTCTCCTGAAACACCAATACTCTTCAGCTTGTGGATAAGACCAGCATGCCATACCTTGTCAAACGCCTTACTGACATCACAGAAAACTACCCTAACTTATTTGACTTCATCAAGCGTGCGACAGAATTCATCATATATGTCAGTCAGTTGGAGTACGGTTGAATCTCTAGGTGTAAAACCCGACTGAAATTGACTAAGGACATTATTTTCACCCAAGAACTGCCACAATCGTTTGAAGACACATTTTTCAAATAATTTACCAACACAGCTGATCAACGATATCGGGCGATAATTAGTACCTGAGTTTGAGGGTTGCTTTTTTAGGATTGGGGTGACATTTGCTTTTTTCCATAATGTAGGAAAGTATGAATTATTCAGTAATATGTTGAATAAAATTGAGAGTGGTTCACAGAGAGAGGATTTACATTCGTTTAGGAGACGCGGGCTTATTTGATCCGGACCAGACGCCTTGGATACCTTTATCGACTTCATTGCGGCATATACTTCACTGCAATGTAGGGTGATGCTATCAATACACTGGGAAACACGGGGTGGTGGTTCTGGTAAAGAAGCATTCGAATCGTCAACTGTTGAGATAGAACAGAAGTATTCATTGAATACTTCAGCTTTCTCAACACTTGAAGAATATATTTTGTTTAGATGAATCAGGGTGGGAAGTGCTGCTGCGTTACAGCTACCGATTAGTGTTTTTAGGGTCTTCCACCACAGTGATGCTGGGGTTGCATTACTTCTCAGGGTGGACTTGATTTTTGAAAGATGCTGGGCTTTGGCTTTCCTGATGGCCGATACAACCTCGTTCCGTTTAAGTTTGTATTTGGCCCAGGCGTATGGGAAATTGGTACGTTTAGCAATCCGATACAGACGTTTTCTCTGTCTCATTAAAAGTCTTATTTCATTGTGCATCCATTTCGGTTGATCCATTCTCGAAGTAATAAATCTGTTGGGTATATGTTTGGATGCAGTATTGAGTATTTTATCAGTGAAATTGGTAACTATGGTATCGAGACATAGAGTATCAAAGATAGAGTTCCAGTCAGTGTTAGAGAAAGTCTCGTTCAATAAATCATAATTACCATGAGAATAAAGCCATATCCTCCGCCTAAAAGAAGGACGGTTTAGTGTTTTTAGGGTCTTCCACCACAGTGATGCTGGGGTTGCATTACTTCTCAGGGTGGACTGGATTTTTGAAAGATGCTGGGCTTTGGCTTTCCTGATGGCCGATACAACCTCGTTCAATTTAAGTTTGTATTTGGCCCAGGCGTATGGGAAATTGGTACGTTTAGCAATCCGATACAGACGTTTTCTCTGTCTCATTAATAGTCTTATTTCATTGTGCATCCATTTCGGTTGATCCATTCTCGAAGTAATAAATTTGTTGGGTATATGTTTGGATGCAGTATTGAATATTTTATCAGTGAAATTGGTAACTATGGTATCCAGACATAGAGTATCAAAGATAGAGTTTCAGTCGGTGTTAGAGAAAGTCTCGTTCAATAAATCATAATTACCATGAGAATAAAGCCATATCCTCCTCCTAAAAGAAGGACGGTTTGGTTTTAAAAATTCAACTTCAATTGAAATTGGGCAGTGATAGCGGGTCATGTCTGGAATAATTGGTTCGAGGACTTCACATGTTTTCACGTTGATTGTGTCGCTGACAGCAAAGAGATCTAACAATGATGCGGATGTTTCAGTAAAACAAGTTGTCTCACTCACAAGCTGTCTGAGGTTAAAGTAATTGATTATTTCAGAAAGGCTACTCCTTGAAGAAACCATTTGGTTGTCGTTGAAATCACCCGTGATAATTAAGTCACCAACTGACGTGTCTCTAGCTTTTTCGATGGAAGCTGATATGGCATTCCATGTATCTGGAGGACTGTTGAGTGGACGGTAGAATACCCCTAATAATAACGATCTACACCGTTTTGTAAATAATTCAGCCCATAGGCACTCCGTATTTGGTGTATCAAGATCCGGTCTGTATCGAAACGAAATACCCTCTTTAATATAAATGGCAACCCCACCTCCCCTTGTCGAGCGATCGAATCGCAATGGTTCATGGAACCCATGAGGTTGGACATCGGATGAGGTATCATTGCTATGAAGCCATGTCTCACTCAAGGCCACAACATCTATTGATGCAAATTAACATTGTACAATATCCAGTTTAGGTTTCAGGCTCTGAATGTTAAGATGAACAATTTTTAGAGTTTTTTGATTGTGGTCTGAATTAATAGAATTTGGACCAGGGTTGGTTTCAATGTCACCAGAGGTAATTTATTGGATTACAGTGTTGTCACATACATTATTAATAAATGATTTTTTATTGATTGCAGCCATAAATTTTGTGTCGGAGTTTTCCACAAAGTACGATAGCTATTGGGAATATGTTACGGCAGTTTAACAGTTGAACGATTTTTGCTGATCATCACAACGACAAGATCGCTGTTACGTGTCACTGGCAATTCAACAAAAAAAAAAACAAGCACTTAACTTGAGTCCGAGTCCTTCATTCAAGTATGTGTTTTGAGTCCGAGTCCTCAATTCATATTTAAACGACGGGAATAACTTGTTTGTATTAATTTTTACAGAGGATACACACTGGTCCCAGCCAGGCAAGCTTATTTCAATCCTTGCTTGGTGTTTGGTTTCACTGTGTAGGTTTCTCAATCATTACTACACTTCGTCTGTTTCAAGAAAATTTGAACGTGTTCATTTGGGAAAGTTGTAGGTAGAGGGGAATAGAAATCTGCTATTGTGTTTTGTGATTTTTGTTAATGATGGAGTAAGGGGTGAGTTTCTTTGTAGCCATGCAGAGTTGTGAAGCAGTACTCTCAGACTCAATCCTAGAGTTCTTAATGAATAGCGAGGAAATCCTCACTGACTCCACCCCTCCATATCTTTATTAGAGAGAGATAGAAATCTGCTATTGTATATTGTGATTGTTATGTGATCGTTGCTGCTGATGGGGTGTGTGGTGGATTTCTTTGTAGTCCACTCCCCACACGCAGAGTTGCGAGGAAGTCCTCACAGACTAAACCCCCGAAGTTCTCAATGAGTAGCGAGGCAGGCCTCACTGACTCCACGCATTTTAATTCTATTGTGTACTTTTAATTTTCTAATCTATAGTAAATCCCCGTAGGGCCCCCATGCCGCCCTACACTACTAACATTTGCATCAGTTTCACAGCAATGAAAACACAACATCAATAATAAAAAACACGAATTTTTGTCTGGTTACAAGTGTATGATATATGTATATAAATATGTTTGCTTATAAATTTCTTACACAAGTTTCTTGTTGTGTTGTTTGATAAACACTGATGCATTCATTGACATTTACTTCAATGAAGACACGACTGTTTATCAATCAACTTAACAATATTTTTGAACGAAAGTAGCTTGACAGAAAGAACAAATATTAAAACTGCAATGAAAACATCCATATTGTTCAATCCACTTGTGTGTTTTTGTCTGCGGAAACGAATTGTTGGCAGATGGCCATCAGACAATGGTTGAATTGCCCTGAACCTGCCGGTCCCATAAGTTACATCAAAATAAGAAACGCATGGGGAATTGTCCGTTTTTCTATTAAGCAGAATGGGATAATGTCCGATGGGGAAATGTCCGGCCTAAATGGGATGGGGTAATGTCCGGATAGGGAAATGTCCGATGGGGAAATGTCCAGCGACCCAGTAATTCACCCCCCCCCCCCAATTCCGATACCGATTCCGATTTCAATCCAACGGGCTTGTGTAATGGGCAATATTGGGCAAATCGACACACCTTTGGATGACCGCCTCACCAAGCAAAAGAGGATAGATACATGTACAGGAAATGAATATTTCACTTAAAACTAAAATACTGCGAAAATGTATTTTAGGAGGAGGGTCTGGATATTCTTGGGGATCTCTGCAGTTCTGAGGAAGGGTGGAGGGTGGTACTCTGGCATTTTGGAGATTCATAAGCAAATAAAGTTAACCCAGGTCGCAAAACAGACACTCGACACAAGCTGAGAAATCAAAAGAAAAAGAAAAGATATCCGATAGCCTAGCATTTTTGGATCGATGATATAATTTGTTCCGAGTACCTGCGAGTGGCAAAGGAAATCCCACATCGTACATGTGCAACTTCGGCGCGCTGAAACTTTTCATTCAAAAACTTAATGGATGTAGGCCTAATCAATAAAGCATCAATTATTAACAATTAACTAATGTAGGTGACCACACTGCAATCCAAAATTAAGGGTGACGTCTCACTCAGCCAACCTTTTTAAAAAACGAGTCGCGTCCAGCCAACTTCTAACAGTTAATTAGTAGCATCTAGCCAACCTTTTTTCCTTCACACCTCCATAATTAACACTATAGTTTGTTCTCACATTTGTTAAGTTTGGTGAACTTCAATGAAATTAAGTGTTTGCTTATTTTTTAGCATATCACAGCAGTCTGTATCGGGTGAGCTATTCTCAAATGAATGTTTATGTGTTTGTTTCTTTAATTTATTTTGTTTGTTTGTTTGAGATAAATTCATTTACACATCACCGTCAGTACATTTCACTTGTTGGTTGTTGCTGAAGTTATCCAGTATATATGGAGCCCACCATTACCCAAATGAGTCTGTATGAGTGGGGGGGGGGGGGGGGGGGGTGGAGGAGGTCATTTGGAATTCCCGAAGGAAAAACAGACACCTCAAAATCACATACGGCATCCTATCTCCCAGAAGGCTTGATGGATGACTCCCAGTTTTTCAAAACTAAACTGTTGGAGCTTTCTCCACTTCTTTTTGTAACCGATATGGTCATATACCGGGGCCGCTACCAAACCGGCGTTGCTGTTTGGTTTTCTTTTCTCTTCTTCCCTAAACTTGCCATCGCACAACATTACATTCTGGCTCGCCACCATGGTGGGACTCAAACCTCTACCATCGCCGAACTGGAACCGAATAGAGCCCACTCTCTAATAGTTTTAAAGGCGTTGAGGGATTGAGTATTGACCATCTAACACTCCAACGTAAGGGGTGGATAATAATGACACGAGACTAATGAAAGGAGAATATGAACTGGCACGGAAAAAGGTGAATGAGATAAAGAATAATAATAGGAAGGAGCGCAATTGCAGTCTTGCCAGAACAATAAAGAAAACGGGGGGTTCGAGCTCAAACGTATTTTGGAACTGGGTAAATAAACGGGGGAAAAGTAGTGTGCAGAGGATCAAAGTGGATGGGGAAAGTACAGAAGATAAAGGCCGTATCGCTTCAGAGTTAGTCAAGCACTGGGAAAAGATAAACGATAGGCGATGGGGCAGTGGGTCCCCACCAAAAAGAAATACACTGGTGGAGGAGAACCTATCCAATCGTGTATGTAGCGAAATAATGGCAGAAGAAGTGCGGAACGTGGTCTCGAAATTAAAAAATGGTAAAGCGGGAGGGACTGATGAAATTCCGAACGAATTCCTCAAAAATGGAGGGGAGGCACTTATTGAAGTCCTGACAAACCTTTTCAACCTGGCTCTGCGAAAGCAAAAGGTCCCCAGAGAGTGGAGGGAAAGTAAGGTGTCGTTCATACACAAAAAGGGGGATAAGGAAGTTCTAGATAACTATAGGGGGATATCAGTTAGTAGTAACATCGGAAAAGTATTCTGTAAGGTCATATACGGTAGACTTGAGGAAGTTATTGAAGAGAAAGGTTTTTTAGGAGAAATTCAAAATGGTTTCAGGAAAGGTCGAAGAGTCACTGATCACCTATTTACACTCACCCAACTGATAGAATCAACAAAGGCTGAAAAGAAAAAGATGTTTCTGGCATTTCTAGATGTGAAAAAAGCGTACGACCGAGTGTGGAGGGAAGGTATGTGGCGAAAGCTCGAGGGCATCGGATTGGGGGGGGGGTGACTTTGTGGGAATCATGAAAGCACTGTATACAGATGTGCAAAGCCAACTCAGTCTAGGGAGTATCACTACAAAACGAGTCCCTATGGATATAGGCCTCAAGCAGGGGTGTATCTTTTCACCGATTTTGTTTGAATTGTATGTTAAAGATTTAGGGGACGAACTAATTCAGAGTGCGGAGGGGGTAAATGTTGGAGACATAAAGGTACCAGGCTTATTTTTTGCGGACGACATGGTGTTAATGTCTAGAACTGAACAGGGGCTAGAGAAATTGCTGGAAATTGTTGGTAGATATGGGAACACTTGGCGGCTCGAACTAAATGAAAATAAAAGCAAGGTAATACCCGTTGGACGCAAAGTAGATATGACGAAGAGATGGAGAGTGGGGGAGTTCTCAGTCCCCGAAGGGGAAAGCAAACAAATCATTGTAGGAGAAACGGGAGAGTATGAGTATCTAGGGGTAAGCATAAATATAACGGGAAGAGGGGTGTACAGAAATTACTCAGCCAAACTGATTCTGAAGGGGAAAAGAATTCTGAACCAACTAAAACTTTCAGGGAAAAATAGTTTCAACAAGGTCTTTGTGGGGAAAACACTGTGGGAGAGGGTGGGTTTACCAAGTATAACGTATGGCACGGACGTGATTCCATTAAACCAAACCGTTATTAAGAAGTTGGAAAGTACTCAGAATGATGCCGGCAGATGGGTAACAGGGTCGAGTAATGCTGCAGCTTTGGAAGCAGTAAGGGGGGAGCTTGGGTGGATGAAAATCAAGGACAGGGTAGATTTGGGAAAACTGTGTTACTTTAACTACTTGAGAAACCTGCCTGACAACCGGTGGTGCAAATTGATGCTCGATACCATTTGGAATTCTAATATAGATACGGGGTGGTCAAAACATGTGAGGGAACTAATGGACAATTACTCTATAGAGGTCACAAACATAGAAGTAGGAATGAAAGAAGGCAAAAGGTTTGTCAAAGAGAGAGTCATGGAAGATTGCAATCGAAACTGGCGAGCAGGGGTTAGCGTGAAAAGATCACTGCAGGGGTTACAATATAAAGAAAAGCCAGCTTTTGAGAAGTACCTAGATGGCACCTTTGGAGGGTCACTGCTGTTCAAACTGAGATCAAGATCACTGGAGCTTCGGGGAAAAATTGGGAGAGATGGAGAAAAGGGATGCCAAATGTGCCACTCTGGAGTAGTGGAGACCCTGGAACATTTTCTTTTGGAATGCCCACAGTATATACCTTATAGAATAAAATTTACTGGAAGAATAATGCAGAAGTGGGGTGAAGAAACAAAGGATAGATGGCTGAAGGGGGACACGAGGGAGAGGGTAGGAATGCTTATTGAAGAAATTGAAAAAGAGGAAGTGAGGGACACTATTAAGCAGTTTATATCTGAATGCTGGGAGGAGAGGAGGGGAAGAGGGGGTGGGGTGCAGGGGGAATGATGGCCTTCTCTTATGAGGACCGCGACAAATCAGCGGCTGGCCAAAGAGTTATTATTATTAAACTGCCGGGAATTCTAATCACGTGCATACCCTCCTCAGACTCCATTTTGGGCAATAGGAAAGCTAGGCCTGTGTGATCCAAGTGAAATAAAATAAGGTTAACCGGGTCGCAAGGGATTTGTAAATCCCACATGGTCCCTGCGCGCCTTCGGCGCGCTAAAACCTTTCATTCATTCATGAGTCCATAATCATGGCTGCTGCGCAAATAAATGTTGAGTTTTTAGATAACGGTAGGGGTGGATATTATTTAATTCATGGAGGCTATTAGGACCAGAAATCATGGGAGATGTTACTGGAGGTGTGTTGATAGGAATTGTTCAGCAACAGTGGTGACAAAAGACAATATTCTGTTAAAAAATCCCAGCAATCATAATCATGATTGGGATATTGTTGGTGTTGCTGCTTGTGCGTTTATAAGTAAAGTTAAAAAGAGATGTTGTGAAGAAATAGAGCCCATTCCCAGCGTATACGATGAAGAATTGGGCAGCTTAAGAGGAACTGACTCTCATGAGTCGATAGATGATGTGATCAAAAGCATTCCGATGTATGATAGCTGCAAGGCTTCTCTTTATAGGAACCGTGCACTAGTACTTCCAAAACTGCCTCGTGCACAAAACGAAATAGACTTAGGTGATGAATGGAAAGAGACACTCTCCGGAGAGCGATTCCTTCTAAATGATCAAACGGACGAACAGAACCGACGCATTTTCTTATTCGACACGGAAGATAGCTTACACCGGTTATGTGAATCTCCAGTTGTCTTTGCAGATGGTACTTTTTATTCTTGTCCGGGGTTGTTTTGCCAATTTTATTCACTTCATGGCAACATTGATGGGAAGGTGTTTCCATTAGTTTATGCTTTGTTACCAAACAAGACACAGTCTACCTATAACAAACTCTTCTCCATGTTAAAACAGGCCTTTGAGGAACGGAATTTGGTGTTCGAACCTCACAGAGTTCTAATGGACTTTGAAACTGCTGCCACAAATGCTATGGAGGAAACATTCTCATCTGTGTCAGTGACTGGTTGTTTTTTTCATTATACCCAATGCATATGGAAAAAGACTCAATCTGTCGGGTTGGCAAGAAATTACAGTGATGATGATGACGTGAAACGACTTATTCGCAGAGCTGCTGTGTTACCTTTAGTGCCACTCGAGAAGGTGGGAGATGTTTGGCTAAATGCACTTGAAGATGCAGATGAACTTGTGACTGATGTTAGTCGTTTCATTGACTATGCTACGGAATACTGGGTGGAAGACATCCCTCTCTCAAGATGGAACCATTATGAGAACGAGGGCCCACGCACTACAAATAATGCGTCGCAATTGTTAAAATTTGATTAATTTTTGTCACACATGTGTTTTCTATATTATTAATGGTATGTTTTTATTATATCCTCTCGATTTTACTGAATATTGGCAATCATATCATTCATGTGGACTTCTATGTATCCTGTATATTCTGTGTCGGTATAACAAGCTGAATTTCATATCGAGCAAAAGAAATATCCCCATCCTGTGAATTTTTCTTTCGTTTGTTACCAAATTCAACAAAATCTTTGATACAGACTATACCTTCTTCCCTTAATTAATAGTAGCGTTCAGCCAACCTAACACCTTTTCGACTCTAGTTTGGAAAAATTAAAAGGTTGGCTGAGTGAGACTAAACCAAATTAAGTACCATCAAGACAAAAGATTAATAACACCTTCGCGTACAACCACGAACTTCCGCAAAGTTACTTACTGCAATTCAGCAACTTACTGCAGATAGACCGACCCCTTCTTCATGTAATAAATTTCTTGCGACAAGGAATTTGAAATATTAATAAGTGTAATTCTTAATGTGAGATCATCAGATAACTGTTAATTTTTTCCCTGTATCGACGATCTATCATTAGTGACGTGGTTGCGTGATATCTATATCTACGTACTGAACTTTCAAATACAAAATGTCATAGAACATACAGAGTAATCTAATCGTTTCACTGGACTGATTATGTGAAATAATTCATGAGAGGTGAGGGACGTTACACAGACAGTAATCGTTTGACTGGACTGATTACGTGAAATAATTCATGAGAGGTGAGGGACGTTACACAGACAGTAATCGCTCGACAGGACTGGTTACGTGAAATAATTCATGTGAGGTGAGGGGCGTTGTACAAACACGAGTGCGCGAATGCAATATACAATATAGTCCGTCGCCTCGAATGAATTATTTCACTTAACCAGTCTAGTCAAGCGATTATTCTGTTTATTACTTTTCATTATTAACAATAATTATATTATTTAATCCTTTCCATAACGTAACGACCAAAACGGCCGCATTATTCTCAAAACTCGCCAATTAATTTTCATTATTTTTTTCATTTTTGTCTCTAAAACACAGGTTATGACCGCTCATTGGAACGAGCTAATGAAAATAATAGTTATTCAAGAATTGTTTTTGCAGGTGTCGTCTGCTTTTCATGTTAGGTAAAGGGTAAAAAAAAAACCCAATGAAGTCCCCATTACGCCCACGGCAAAGCGTCTTCGTTTGCGCGCACGAATATGTGACACAATTGTTGATCGAATAATTCGCTTGTGAAGTTATCGTTTATAATCAAACCGGGAAATCTCAGTAAATCACACTTTGGAAAGTAATAAATGATTATAATTCGACACAATATCTCAACATTGCCGGAGGTTAGAGTATTATCAGAAAGTTTGACATTTCAACATACTGACTCGGAAATATTATTGGAAGAAAAATGGGGTGGTCATACGAATCAACGGATCGACAAGCGCGTAGTAGCAGTGTGCGCGAATTTTTACGTCAATCGATTCGCAGATTCACGTGGAACTTTAACCCCCGAGGGCCATAAGTTAATTATCTTCAATGAGTTCCCAGTTTAAAGTGAAAGTTACAGAATGAGTTCAGTAAATTACATCTGGTGACTCTGATCCGAGTCTTTAGCGAGATCCAGACCTTCTTTACGGGACGCATGTCGTAAATTTCACTATAAACTGTGAACGAGTTGAAGATTTTCATAGTTCATCCACCCACCCACCCATCCATCCACACCTATTCTCTCTCGCTCTCTCCCTCCATCTCTCTCTCCAAGTTTCTAAGAAATTTCGAAAATAAACTCGATACTGCTCAGAAAACAGTTGACAATATATTGAAGTATAGCTGTTAATTGGCACTAATCGTTTCCACAATTATCATAAAAAATATGCTTCCACGTTTGATTTGGTTGCTCTCTGAAACAACGTGATGCAGCAATGCTGCTGAACAAACAGTAATCGTTGATAATCTGATGTATGTTAAAATACGTCATTCGTGAGCGATTAACAAAGAGGCTTTTTGAAGCTGCCCGATACATTGGATAATGGAACTCATTCACTTGCGACACCTCACTAATGACTCCAATACACAAAATTCGCAATTTTTTTACCACGATGTTTTCATGTAGTAAGAAGAAAGTATTGTAGCGTATAGATTTCAGCGCTCAATTAAAATGGTAGAGTGTAAGCTGTTAGCGCTGCACCGAGTCTACTATCACGGTATGTTCTTTACTAATAATAATAATGTTGTATAATTGGGGTTAGTTGATTCAGTGAAGATCAGTTGCCAAGATCCAGTCAGTGAACAGTGTTCACGGTAATGCTCGGTTGGTTTCTAAGTGTGACTGATGTGTTAGTTTGGGAGCAATTTGAGTGTGACTTTGGATGTTAAACCGTTCGGACGTTTATTTCGACTATGTGTCAACCTCTGTTTATTGATACTGCTGTGTGCGGTATTCCGTTTGTTATACTGCTGTGTGTGGTATGCTATCTATGATACTGCTGTGTGCTGTATTCCGTCTGTTGTACTGCTGTGTGCGGTATGACATCTATAATACTGCTATGTGCGGTATTCCGTCTGCTATAGTGCTGTGTGCGGTATGTTATCTTTTATACTGATATGTGCGGTATTTACTGCTGTGTGCGGTAAGACTGTTATGATTTCCATGTCTTCCTTAATTGATAACGCCCTTAAATTTCATCCAAATTCATCGAATGATAATCAACACTGAAAATACAACATTGGCGTCGCCGACAAAAACTTAAGAAATTCGGCGATTGAAAACCATTCCTCTAATTTTATGAAAATGTCCATTCAAAGAGTTGTGATTTGAATGTTATTAGCTTTCATTCACGACAATAACATCTGTTCAAATTTGACACCCTATTGAAGGTCAATTGCTTTCATGGGTTATATCATTTTTCTATCTGTTGATTTTTTAAATATTTTGTACTAGTTTTTAAAATTGTAACTAATCTCTCTATTTTTAAGCAGACTGCTGTTGGTGATTTTTGTATGTCGCAAGATGTATATGAATTCGAGACATTTTATCCAGACACGCAAACATGGAGGGGTGGAAGAATAGTGTAATCGGTTTGGCCACTGCATGAGAGAAGATAGTGCATTGAAGTATGGATACCTCCTCATTTCAACGAGGGAGAACGCGGAAATAGGGGAATAGCTTGGCAACAACTGGACGAAGCCGATTCAAGTAACCATCCGAATGTCGATGATAGCTTGTCCAGCCGGACAAAGAAAATTTACGAGGAAATAAAACTGGTGCAAGCCCAACTTACAGACGCTGATGAGAAATTGGCCAATCTCATGATGACACTAAAGGATGCTGAAGCTATATTCAGTTCTGCACCATACACAGATGCTATCCAGCATACAGTTACCAGCTCCGAATTGCCACTGTCTGTGCCAACACAATTCTACTCAACCATGTCGACCCAGCCAAGTGGTATTAAATTTTCATAGGAAGATCCTAAACTAGTTTATTCTTCAGTTTCGCATGTATCACATTCACCTCTGGATTTTATGTTTGCACTGCCAGCAAATTATCCGATACATGAAATTAGGCACGGGAAGATTCAAAGCATCTCACCTTCAACATTCATGCGGCCATTTGCTGCATTTGGTTTAGGGAGAATGCAATAATTATGTCAGTAAAAATAAGTTACCTAAACGCCAGCAACTTCAACACATTTCACCTTTACCAGACATGCGGTCATTTTCTGCATCTGTTATTGATGATTAAATAGTCCATGAAAGTGTATGAGAAACTGAAGACTTGAGTAAACCCAATAATGGTTGGGTTATTTACAATAATGGTTGTGATAGTGTTGAGCTGCCTTCTGAGTAAACTACAGGTTTGTGGCCACATAGTGTAGTTAATCCGGTTTTCTCAAACAGAAGCCAGAACCAAATAGCAGCGCGGGATCAATCGGCGGAAGGGCAATGCTTACTTTTATCACACCAGATTACCTCCAGATACATCATCCAATCTTCTCGGGGTGGGTGAACTTGAGCATCCTGATGCTAACTGAAGTAAACTTGAAGCTGCACTTACTTTTTTAAAAGGAATCATGTTTGGAATCGGTTGTAAAAATAACAGCCAAAGGAAAAAAGAGAACATAATGATAATTGATGAGGTTATTGGCTTCATTGATTACGAGTAATTATGTTTTTGATTAAATTATTGTCTTTTCTGGGAATTTATGAGTTCGACAGTGAGGTAATTCGCTTCACTGTTGAGCTGCTCATAGGACATATTTTATGGTTCTCCACATGATTCTACAACTACATTGTAGTTTTCTGCACCAATGTTCACTTGTTTGCATGTAAAAACTCGGCAAATTGTTACTTCGCACTTCTGCAAGACACATGGATAACTAATTCCATTTTACACAACCCTTCACTTCTTAAATGACGCCTCACTACAAGCACTTGCTTTTAACAAAACTTCGGTTCTTCGTGTCAACTCTTAATGTATCACAGCACAACCAATGCAGTGAATCATTATTGATTCTGTCCAGGTCTTGTCTCGATATGTTGTGTTTCTGAATAGAATTATTCAGAAATTTGTGGTATCTGTCGCCTGTTTGATCAGTGAAATGTCTTTTTGTACATATATCATTTTAAACGCCCAACGAAGATCAGATATTTGATGAGGTTATTTGGTTCATTGAATATTTTCATTTGTAAATAGATGTTTTTACCTCCTGATGGATTGCACAAACTCGTGTCAATTTCCTTTGAGTTCAGGGCCCACAGTACTTTTCACATGTAAGCCTCTGTTCAGACAGGATTCAAACCGTAAATATTCATGGGGGGAATGTTGTATAATTGGGGTTAGTTGATTCAGTGAAGATCAGTTGCCAAGATCCAGTCAGTGAACAGTGTTCACGGTAATGCTCGGTTGGTTTCTAAGTGTGACTGATGTGTTAGTTTGGGAGCAATTTGAGTGTGACTTTGGATGTTAAACCGTTCGGACGTTTATTTCGACTATGTGTCAACCTCTGTTTATTGATACTGCTGTGTGCGGTATTCCGTTTGTTATACTGCTGTGTGTGGTATGCTATCTATGATACTGCTGTGTGCTGTATTCCGTCTGTTGTACTGCTGTGTGCGGTATGACATCTATAATACTGCTATGTGCGGTATTCCGTCTGCTATAGTGCTGTGTGCGGTATGTTATCTTTTATACTGATATGTGCGGTATTTACTGCTGTGTGCGGTAAGACTGTTATGATTTCCATGTCTTCCTTAATTGATAACGCCCTTAAATTTCATCCAAATTCATCGAATGATAATCAACACTGAAAATACAACAATAACTCTTTGGCCAGCCGCTGATTTGTCGCGGTCCTCATAAGAGAAGGCCATCATTTCCCCTGCACCCCACCCCCTCTTCCTCTCCTCTCCTCCCAGCATTCAGATATAAACTGCTTAATAGTGTCCCTCACTTCCTCTTTTTCAATTTCTTCAATAAGCATTCCTACCCTCTCCCTCGTGTCCCCCTTCAGCCATCTATCCTTTGTTTATTCACCCCACTTCTGCATTATTCTTCCAGTAAATTTTATTCTATGAGGTATATACTGTGGGCATTCCAAGAGAAAATGTCCCAGGGTCTCCACTACTCCAGAGTGGCACATTTGGCATCCCTTTTCCCCATCTGTCCCAATTTTTTTACTCTCCCTCTGTCTGTGAGAGAGATATACTGTGATCGCCTGCTTGTTTCTCTCTGGTAGTAATGCAACAGTTGTCACAAAATCAGTGTGACAAGTGTGGTCAAATGTAATATGGAGGGTTAGAGTTGTGTGCCATAAATGGTTAAAGAAGGTTTGTAAAAATATATGTAAAATATATGGAGCTTGTTATCCATTGAAGGATCAAGGTAGGTTTGTAATATGAATTTAAAACGGATTTTCCATGGCTATGCCAAGGTAAGATTGTACATTAGAATTACAAGAGTTTTTTCCATTGAAGGGTTAAGGTGATCTTGTTTTAGTTATACGGGTTAGTTTCCACAACTTATGATATGATAAATATTACATAACTCCGTACTAGGAGTGTGAAGTACTTGTATAGAAATGATGGGCAATTGTGAACTTGTGAGAAAAATCCGTGCAATTGAAGTGAACAAATGCGCTGTGGTCAGTGTTGTGCGATCTTGAGTGGACTCGAGAATGAAGGATTGATCTTTGATTGTGATGTATGCAGAATGTAAATATCGGTGAAAGCGGAGCGAAATATATGTTATAAGTTTTATAATACTGAAGGGAGCTGTAGATGAAGTCTTTATGTAAGTACAATTAATATGTAAACAGTGGAAGGTTGATTTTCTCGATCTGAGGGAAGATTTTGAAATGCTCAGCTCGAATTAGCAAAATAAATAACTGTTTCTGCAGTCAGTTGAAAATGCTTCCTGTAAATTATAATTTATATCATTTATCGACGAGTAAACTGCAAAGAAAAAATGAATAAAATAGAGTTTGTAAAGTTTAAATTGAGGAAATAACATTTAGAAGGGAATGGAAATTTCTTAACGTGTAAAAGGATTTGGCTGCCAGGGTTACAGAATATCATAGTCGTGGGTTTATTTATAGCTTAATATTATTTTAATAATTCAAATATTTATTATGGGTTTAAATATTTCAGGTGACCACTTTTTGGTGTACCAAATATTTCGTACCATCCATATTCCGTACCATCCATATTCGTACCATAGTAATTTCGTACCACACAGATCATTAAATGTTACTGGACACTTTGTGCAGTTATTTCACTTCTATCAGAGAATATCTCCGAGCAAAACTTTCATTAGATGGGTGTCTTTGATAAAAATGTTGGAGAACCGTGGCTTTAATGCTGAAAGTCAGTTGTGTGCTTGGCTTAGTGCCGTCTTAGTGTTTGTATGCTGTGTGCATATCTGCTTAGTGCTTATTAGCTTAGTGCTTATCTGCTTAGTGCTTAACCGCTTAGTGCGTATTTGCTTAGTGCTTATTGGCTCAGTGCTATTACTGGAGTGTAGTTCAATTTATCAAATATCACAGGTGTAGAAAGAAGTGGCTCATAGTGATTCTACAAATGTACAACGTTGGAAGTGAAATGTTCATTGTGTAAAATAAAGTCATTATAATCATCAGTGGCACTGGTTTTAGGCACCAGTCTCTTCGGAGGCGTGGGATTGTTCGGTGATGGAATATTTCGTCAATAAGATGGTTCTGAGCTGCAATATTCGTCAATGCGATTGCTTGGCATTGTACTTACTCTAAAAAAAAAAAAAAAATAAAAGAAATTTGTAACAGTTTTCAGAATAATTTGTGCTGCTACACACAAAGACAACAATTGACTCGTCATTCTGGAGGTGTCAAGAAATCGGATTTGTACTGTGCACAATTTGTTTCCAGAAGTGGAATCGACTTATGAGTAACAGTGTTTTCGTCACATGTGCAATAGAAGTTAGAAGATACAAGCATTAAAGAAACCAGTGTTTACAGAATTGGGGTGCCTGGTTATTCGAGCAAATTGTTTCAGACATTTTCTTTTTAGGTTGTAAATGGAGTGAAATATCTGGTGCTAAAGTGATAACTGGGATATCACGCATGTTATTATTTTTAGCACCAGCTGTTTCATGTTAAATGTTCCATATCCTCAAAGAAGAAATAAGTTTAAATCAAGTATACTTTTCATGGGGGTGTTTGGGCTATTGGTTCTGGGCATTTACATCATACTGCTTGGCAGGTTTCACACAGCGGTTCATTCGGGTTACTCGGAAATGGATGTTAAATCGGTTATGAGTTTAGGGAAAGACCTTGGTTTGAGTGGGAAGGAATTGGTGGACTTTGTGGAAAGAAAGGAACGAGAGTTTGATGAAAGAGAACGAGAGGAGAGAAAAGAAAAGGATAGATTGGATAGGGAAGAAAGAGTAAAGGAACGGGAGATGAAAATAAAATTACAAGAAATTGAATCTAAGTCTAAACTTGATATTTTAGAAAAGCAAATTGAGTTAGAAAAAGTCAAAAGTGAAAATAGTGAGGAGTCAGAGAGTAAACAGTATGTAAAAGGGCCAAAGTTGTCTCCCTTTGATGAAAGTCGCGATGACATGGATGCTTACTTACACCGTTTTGAAAATTATGCAACATGTCTGAAGTGGTCACGTAAAGACTGGGCATTGCACTTGAGTGCTTTGTTAAAAGGTAAGGCTCTTGATGTTTATTCTAGGTTACCACCCTCAGATGCAGGTAATTATAGTAAGGTAAAGGAATCACTGTTAAAGCGATATCAGCTAACCGAGGAAGGTTTTAAACAGAAATTTAGGACAGCTGTGTCAGATAGAGAGGAATCGGCTCCTCAATTTGCTGCTCGTTTGGAGCATTATTTGAATAGATGGATAGATTTGTCTGGAATTGAAAATACTTATGACGGTTTAAAAGATTTGCTACTTAGAGAACAATTTTTGAATGTGTGCCCCAAACATTTGGCTGTGTTTCCTAAAGAAAGAAAACCAGAGAATCTAGATAAGATGGCAATTTTGTCAGAGCAGTATATCGAAGCCCATGGGGGTAGTTTGAATAAGTCTGATATTCAATCTGGTTTACACGATAAAGGGAATTTGAATTTGGTAAAACCAAATTCAAATTCTAAGAATAAAGGCTTTGAAAGAGGTGTGAAAGGGACAAATGATGGCGTAATGAAAAGGTGTTATTTTTGTAGAAAGACAGGGCATGTCATTAAGGATTGTTTTGAGAGACAGCGGCAAAGGAGACAGGGAATTCAGAAATTTGGAGCAATGATTCAGAAAGGGTCGAGTACTCCACTGCATGATGGTTGCGAATGTTGTGGGTCAAGTAAAGGCCAAAATATTGAAACAATCAATGCTTGTTTATCTGACCACAAATGGAAGCATACTTGCTGCACAAATGGTAATGAAGTTGAATTGTCGTGTGGCCATAAGCTCCATTGATCAGTGCTGTGTGTGAGAGTAGATGCAAATTGAAGTGTATGCCAACAGAATTTGGTTATCTAGATGGTAAGAAAATAACTGTGCTTCGTGATAGTGGGTGTAGTGGGGTGGTTATTCGTAAAGAACTAGTTGACCAAAGGCAGTTGACAGGTGAAAGTCAAAAATGTATCCTTATTGACGGCACAGTGAGAGATGCTCCTGTTGCGTGCATTACTGTTGACAGCCCATATTTTACAGGGCAAGTCGAGGCTCTGTGCATGAGTAACCCACTTTATGATCTAATTTTGGGTAACATAGAAGGAGTTAGACCTCCTAATAACCCTGATAGGAGTTGGGTATGTAAAGGTAAGTCAATGGTGGAAAATGACAGGGACCAAACGGTAAAGGTGAATCCTTCTCCATATTTGGCTAGTGAGAGTCAGAATGGCGAATTAGAGAAAGGGTTAACAAAATGTAAGTCGAATGTTGTGCAATCAGTAATGACACGAAATCAGAAATTGTTAAAAAACAGACCCCACCGACAAATACAGGTCTTAGATAGCCTAAATGTAAACCCACTTGAGTTTAAGAATGAGCAGAAAACTGACGAAACACTAATCTGGGTACGAGACAAGGTCAAGACTAGGGAGAAAAGGTTGGCAGGTAATGGAGTAGTGTCTTGGTTTGAAAACATCAATGATATTTTGTACAGGTTTTATCAGAACCCAAAATTTGAACATGGAAAAATCCAAAAACAAGTCATTGTTCCCAAGAATTTTAGGCAGATGGTTTTAAAATTGGCACACGAATCGGTGTTGGGTGGTCATTTAGGAATGAAAAAATCCTCTGATAAAATTTTAACCCAGTTTTATTGGCCAGGAATACAAAGAGATGTAAAACTTTTTTGCCTTTCATGTGACATTTGTCAGAGAACGTATCCCAAGGGCAAAGTCACTCGGGTTCCATTAGAACAAATGCCATTGATTGAAACGCCATTTCAAAGAGTGGTTGTTGACATTGTTGGGCCCATTAAACCGGTATCAGAAAGTAAAAATAGATATATTCTCACTATGGTGGATTATGCCACCCGTTACCCCGAAGCAGTCCCATTACCAAGTATAGAAGCTGAACGAGTTGCTGAAGCTCTCTTTAATATTTTCACCAGACTTGGGTTTCCCGAGGAGATTTTGACTGACATGGGCAGTCAATTCACCTCAAAATGCAAGAGGTAAGTAGACTATTATCAATTAGTATGTTAACAACAACACCATATCATCCTAGTTGTAATGGGTTGGTAGAAAAGTTTAACGGAACACTAAAAAGTATGTTGAGAAAAATGTGCGCAGAACGTCCGCAGGATTGGGATCGGTACATTCCAGCTTTACTCTTTGCATATCGAGAAGCACCACAGGAGAGCTTGGGATTTAGTCCATTTGAATTATTATTTGGCAGGACAGTTAGGGGTCCCATGGCAATACTAAAAGATTTGTGGACAGGTGAAGTAGCAGAACCAGATGTAAGAACTACTTACCAATATGTGTTAGACCTCAGGGAAAGACTGGATGATACGTTAAAGTTAGCTCAAAGGGAATTGCAATCAGCAAGTAAACGGTATAAGAAATATTATAATAGGAAAAGCCGAGATAGAAAATTTGAAATTAACGATAGTGCTCTAGTTTTATTACCAACTGATAATAATAAATTGGTCATGCAGTGGCAAGGTCCCTATCAGGTTGTAGGGAAGATTGGTGCATGTGATTATCAATTAAACATCAACGGTAAAGTTAAAACATACCATGCCAATTTGTTGAAAAAGTACATTCATAGAGATCCACAAAACCCATTAGTAAATAGGGATGCCACCACAAATAAAACCAGTGAGAATTGTGGAGCGGGGCTGATAGAAATAGTTTGTATAGGGGTTATAGATAATGAGATAGAGTATGATTTATCAGAATGGGAAGGTGATGGAAAAAAGGAGGATGAATTACTTTTAATTCCAAATATAAAAGGTAAGGAAAATATACATGATATACAGTATGGTGATAATATTCCTCCATTGCATAGATCTGAACTTAAACATTTAGTAAAACAGTTTTATGATGTGTTAACTGATGTACCGGGAGAAACCAATCTTATTCAACATGAAATAAAACTGTTGTCTTCGGAACCAATACGAACTAAACAATACCCTTTACCACTGTCAATGACTCAAACTATAAAAGATGAAGTAACAATCATGTTGGACATGAATATTATTGAACCATCGAAGTCTCCATATTGTTCTCCAATTGTGTTGGTGAGAAAACCTGATGATACTGTACGATTTTGTATTGATTTTAGAAACATAAATAAAATCACAACATTTGATGCCGAGCCAATTCCAAATCCAGATGAAATCTTTTCAAAATTGTCAGAAAGTAAAATTTTTTCAAAAATAGACTTAAGCAAAGGTTATTGGCAAATCAGATTGTCAGAAAACAGCAAGGAGAAAACAGCTTTTCAAACTCCACTTGGTTTATTTCAGTTTAGGAAACTCCCATTTGGGGTCGTAACGGCGCCTGCCGCGTTCACACGAATGATGAGAAAACTTTTAGTTGGAATGGAAAATGTTGATAATTTCATTGACGACATACTGGTTCACACTAAAATGTGGAGTGAACATTTACTTGTCTTGGACGAATTATTCAAACGTTTAAGAACAGCTCATTTAACAGCTCGACCAGGTAAGTGTATGCTGGGTTTCACCAGGTTAAAATTTTTGGGATATGTTGTGGGAGAAGGAGAACTTAGGCCCAATCCGGACAAAGTAGAAGTTATTTTGGAATCAAAAAGACCAGAAACGAAGAAACAATTAAGGGCATTTTTAGGTACGGTTGGGTTTTATAGAAAATTTATTCCCAATTTTTCAGAAGTTGCAATATCCTTAACAGACTTAACAAAGAAAGGTATGCCAAACAAGTTAATATGGGGCAAATCTCAGGATTTGGCATTTCAAGCTTTAAAGGGGTATTTAGTGAAAAGTCCCATTTTGAAATTACCAGATATCAATAAGACATTTATATTAAGAACTGATGCTTCAAATAATGGAATTGGTGCTGTTTTATTGCAAGAAGTAGATGGTGTAAAATTCCCTGTTGCCTATGCTAGCAAAAAACTATTATCCAGAGAAACCAGGTATTCTGTCATTGAGCGAGAATGTCTTGCATTGGTGTGGGGAATAACAAAATTTCATATTTATCTTTATGGGAGAAAGTTTGAAGTTGAAACTGACCATCATCCTTTAATATATATGAATAGGGCCAAGTTGTCAAACAGTAGAATTATGAGATGGGTTCTGGCTTTACAGTCATATAAATTTACCATAAAAGCTATCAGAGGAACAGAGAATATTGGTGCAGATTATTTGAGCAGACTTTAAAAAAAAAAAAAAATATATATATATATATATAGATATATTTTTTTCTGGTGAAATGGGGGATATTGTCACAAAATCAGTGTGACAAGTGTGGTCAAATGTAATATGGAGGGTTAGAGTTGTGTGCCATAAATGGTTAAAGAAGGTTTGTAAAAATATATGTAAACTAGTTGAAGTGATTGTGCCCGCACAATACACAGGATTTTCCTCGTATTTTCAGTTCCTGAGCGTTTTCGTCTCAAAATTGAGAAGAACGCAGAAAAACGGATTTTTGATGAGCCTATCAACATACTGACGGTAGAAGATATAATTGCAAGACCTCTATGCAGTATGCCAGCTCCCAGAGGTCACATCTAATGATATTCTGTACTGACCGCCAAGGCTCCATACATTGGAACAACCATAGCCATTCCAAACTGCGCATTATTACTATGTCGACCTCATTAAATGTGAACGAGTGGACGACATTTGCCAGTAAATTCATGTCAGTTGTAATTCCCATTCAGAAGTCCAAAACAACTGCTACCATAAGTGTTTCAATGAAGGTTACTTTTGAAGATTTCCAAATGCTTTTGCATCCGATTCTTATGCGTGGAGGCGGAAACACTACATGATGGGCAGTGATGTCGTGGTTCCTCACGATTGCAGAAGAAATATCTAGAGTTCAGAAATAAAAAACGAGCGCGTAATTGGGTGGGAGTGGGGGGGGGGGGGTGGTTTGGGTGGCAGCTGACAAATCAGTATGGGGAGTGTTAGTTTATGTCATTTCTTAATAAGTTCTACTTCTTCAATAAACCTGATGGATTTGATTGTACGACCACAACAAGTACAGGCCGAAAGTCAAGATTAAACACTTATGTATACTGTTATCCGCTTTAGAGGAATTCCACCAGGTATTGGTCATATTGCCACAACCCTTCCTGTTGCTTCTTATCTACATGTACGTTGCAGGGTCTTCGGGTAGATGAATAATTCTCAGATATTTATCTATGCCATGAGCTCTTATGGTGAAAGCCTGAAATTGAAACGCGGTACCAGAAGGCAACTTCCCAGGCTCGAAGTCAGCAGTATTTAAAAATTTGACATGTGTGTGGGGTGAGGGGGGGGGGGCATATGTATACCTAAAGCTAATTCAAACTTGGACCCAAAGTCCGTAACATATTAGGCATATCCAAAGTGCATAGCCCCGAGATGTGGGAGGGTATTTGAGGGGGGGGGGGGGGGAGGCTCCCCTTCCCGACTTTTTTTTAAATAAGAGGCACTGATAACAATTCTCATATGAGGCTTGTCATGGCTCTGCGTAATGGCGTGTGACATTTCTAAATCCCGCACTTTCCGGTCTCGGTTCTGGTCTGGTGTTAGGAAATCTCCTTGCCGACATGAATAATGAGTTCTTTGACAATCATGATATTCTAAAAGTTTTATAGGAGGTCATTGGACAATTGTTAGCTTCGTCGGCTGCTGGCTCTGAGTCTATGCCACACTGGTCAGAAATTATTTTCCGACAGAATGTGTAAATTTTCGACAGAGATGTCTATTGGGGTCGCGGTTCGCCACCGTCGCACACCCACCTTTTTGGGGGGGGGGGGGGGGGCAGAGTTTCCCAGTCCTCAATTTGGCTACAGCAACTAATTCCAGGCCTTCGTGGTGCTCTATTACTTTTGGCTTCCATGTCAGAATGTTAGGAAGCAAATGGATAGTTGCAGGTAGGTAATTGTCGGGTTATTTCTTATAATTAGACACCCTTAATGTTTCAATGATTTTTCACTCAAAACGTAAAATGACACTTAACGCCTACACTATACAATCTAAAAGCGCATATTTTTTGGAATATATTACAAATTACAACAAATCATTTGAATTGGTGTTCTATCAGCAAGGACTGATTAAGTAATACTAAATATTTAAAAGAAACGCGAATACCAATGTTTGCGGGTTTTACTGAAAATTTTGATTTCAAATTATGTACAGCGTTCACTGAAGTTGAGGTCGCCGGGTGCAAAATGATCAATGATTTTCAGACGTGTTTCCTGACATGGACGCCCGAGATGTAGAGTCCAACTAATGGGTGTTTGTGTTGGGTGGGGGTTGGGCGGTCGCGTCTGATAGTTTTACAGGTGGAGGAAGAGCCTCAACATCCAAATTCTGAATTACGGCCACTTTAACCCGTCTCGTAGTACAGTTTCGTCAGATCAAAGTGGCGATCGAAAGAAAGAAGTTTGGTTTTTGATCAAACATTTTCAGTCCCAACCGGACCAAAAAATTTCCAGGTAACAAAAAATATTTTTTTGTCTCAAAATTTACCAAAACGCATAGAAAACCGAAAAAAAAAAATCCGATTTTTGTTCAAAAGTTTCCAAGTCCGAACCGGAGTGGTAGTTCTCCAGCCATCAGAAGCCAAGTGGAATAAAACCCTATTCGCATGGGATGGGGAAAGGTTTAAAGAGACCGTGAATGTTGCCATTTCAACCACGGAAGCCTTATACGATTCAAGAACGTCGATTATTCTCATGCCAAAATGAGGGTGTACGGACCGTTGGGAGGCCGAGAGTGTACATTTGGCGACCACCCGAAGCCAATGCAACAGGATTGTGCTTCCACACTCCGGGGAATCTTTTTATCTATATGCGGGCTACAGATTTTCAATCACCACCGCTTTTAACCCACTCCGGTAGCAAAGTATAATGAGGTCATAGTACCTGTCCGAAGACCCGACCAAAAACTTCCAGGTAAAAAAACAATTTTTTTCGTCTCAAACTTGACCAAAACGCGTAGAAAACCCCCCCAAAAAATCCCATTTTTGTTGAAAATTTTCCAAGTCCGAACCGGAGTGGTAGTTTTCCAGCCATCAGAACCCAAGTGAAATAAAATCCTATTCCCGTGGGGTGGGGGAACGGTTTAAAGAGGCGGTGAATGTTGCCATTTCAACCACGGAAGCCTTATATGATTCAAGAACGTCGAGTATTTTCATGCCAAAAAGAGGGTGTTCGCATGGTTGAGAGGCCGAGAGTGTACATTTGGTGACCGCCCGAATCCAAATGCAACAAGGTTGTGCTTCCACACTATGCGGAATCTTCTTGTCTATATACGGGCTACACATGTTTCAATCACCACCGCTTTTAACCCACTCCGGTAGTAAAGTATAATCAGGTCGTAGAAGCTGACCGAAGACCAGACCAAAAACTTCCAGGTAAAGAATTTTTTTTCGTTTCAAAATTGACCAAAACGCATAGAAAGCCGAAAAAAGAATCCGATTTTTGTTCAAAAGTTTCCAAGTCCGAACCGGAGTGGTAGTTCTCCAGCCATCAGAAGCCAAGTGGAATAAAACCCTATTCCCATGGGATGGGGAAAGGTTTAAAGAGACCGTGAATGTTGCCATTTCAATCACAGAAACCTTATACGATTCAAGAACGCCGAGTATTCTCATGCCGAAAGGAGGGTGTACGGACCGTTGAGAGGCCGAGAGTGTATTTTGGCGACCTCCCTAAGCCAAACTCAACAAAATTGTGCTTCCAAACTATGGGGAATCTTTTTACCTATATATGGGCTACACATTCTCAATCACCGCCGCTTTTAACCCACTCCGGTAGTACAGTATAATTAGGTCAAAGTACCAGTCTGAAGACCGATTTTTCGTTTTTTTGGTGTAGTGTAAAAAAAAAAAAAAAAAATTGTTTTCGTCTCAAAATTGAACAAAACACATAAAAAATAAAGACAAACATTTCCGGATTTCGGTCGAGAAGTCCGAACCGGAGTGGTAGTTCTCCAGCCATCAGAAGCCAAGTGAAATAAAACCTTATTCCCATGGGGTGGGGAAAGGTTAAAGGAGACCGTGAATGTTGCCATTTGAATCACGGAAGCCTTCTACGAGTCAAGAACGCCGAGTATTCTCATGCCAAAAAGAGGGTATACGGACCGTTGAGAGGCCGAGAGTGTACTTTTGGCGACCGCCCGAAGGCAAACGCAACAAAATTGTGCTTCCAAACTATGGGGAATCTTTTTACCTATATATGCGCTACACATTCGCAATCATCACCGCTTTTAACCCACTCCGGTAGTACAGTATAATTAGGTCAAAGTACCAGTCTGAAGACCAATTTTCTTTTTTTTGGTGGTGTAGTGTAAAAAAAAAAAAAAAAATTTTTTCGTCTCAAAATTGAACAAAACACATAAAAAACAAAAACAAAAATTTCCGAATTTTGGTCGAAAATTTCGGAAGTCCGAACCGGACCGAAAATTTTCAATGTAAAAAAAAAGTGTTTTTTCGTCTCAAAATTGAACAAAACGCATAAAAAACGAAAAAAAAAATTTCGATTTTTTGGCCGCCATTTTGGATTGACGAAAAATCGAAATGAAATTCTTTCGATTTTTTTTATAAAGCGGTATTACTGCCTTCAATTTGGAACTCTTTTAGAGGGCTCATTATATTTAAATCTCGATATTTCAATCCAAAATGGCCAATTTTTGAGATAACTTTCCGTTTTGTGAAAAATTTTGGCAGAAAACATAAAAAATGGAAAAAAATACCGATAATATTTGTTTTAGACAAGAGTAATTCTGACAAGTCTGTCAAAAAATTAAGTCGATAGCTTTTTTCTTTCATGAGGTATTGGCCTACGAAGCTTTGGGCGTTTTTGGGCGTTTTTGCCCACCAAGAAACATTTTCCCCCAAATACTGATGGTTTTATTTATTAGGACTCATGGCCGTCATTGATAGTTTTTATTTATGAGAAATAATGAATCTAGACATAATAAAGTAAAAAAAAAAACAAGAAATTTTTTTTCAATTTTTGGTCACAGTGTCCCGAAGCCATGTTTGACTGCTAGCGGAAGCCAAATTAAGAACAACTCCATTTCCAAAAGATGATAACTGTTCATGTACACTGTGACTTCAACATTTCTACCCTTAGAAGCTTTTAAATCGTCCCACTTGTTGAGTACTGTGACGGCAAAGTAGCCCGGTGGAAACAAAAAATTCCGACTTTTGGTCGAAAATTTCTAAGTCCAAACCGAAAATTTTTCTGGTGCAAAAATTTTTTTTTTTTCGTCTCCAAATGGCCTGAAACACATAAATAACCGAAAATAAAAATTCGATTTTTCGGCCGCCATTTTGGATTACCGAAAAATCGAAACGAAATTCTTTCGATTTTTTTTATAAAGCGGTATTACTTCCTTCAATTTGGAACCCTTTTAGAGGGCTCGTTATATTTAAATCTCGATATTTGAATCCAAAATGGCCGATTTTTGAGATAACTTTCCGTTTTGTGAAAAATTTTGGCAGAAAACATAAAAAATGGAAAAAAATACCGATTATACTTGTTTTAGACAAGAGTAATTCTGACAAGTCTGTCAAAACATTAATTCGATAGCTTTTTTCTTTCATGAGATATTGGCCTACGAAGCTTTGGGCGTTTTGAGGCGTTTTTGCCCACCAAGAAACATTTTCCCCCAAATACTGATGGTTTTATTTATTAGAACTCATGGCCGTCATTGATCGTGCAAAGTTTGAAAAAAATCTTAAAGACCGTTTTCGAGAAAACTCTTTCCCCGATGTGTTGGAAAAACAAAAAAAACAAAAAAAAAAAAAAAAAAAAAAAAGAATAATAATCTTGGCAATAACAAATAGATTTTCCTTTCAGGAAAATCCAAAATATATGGAGCTTGTTATCCATTGAAGGATCAAGGTAGGTTTGTAATATGAATTTAAAACGGATTTTCCATGGCTATGCCAAGGTAAGATTGTACATTAGAATTACAAGAGTTTTTTCCATTGAAGGGTTAAGGTGATCTTGTTTTAGTTATACGGGTTAGTTTCCACAACTTATGATATGATAAATATTACATAACTCCGTACTAGGAGTGTGAAGTACTTGTATAGAAATGATGGGCAATTGTGAACTTGTGAGAAAAATCCGTGCAATTGAAGTGAACAAATGCGCTGTGGTCAGTGTTGTGCGATCTTGAGTGGACTCGAGAATGAAGGATTGATCTTTGATTGTGATGTATGCAGAATGTAAATATCGGTGAAAGCGGAGCGAAATATATGTTATAAGTTTTATAATACTGAAGGGAGCTGTAGATGAAGTCTTTATGTAAGTACAATTAATATGTAAACAGTGGAAGGTTGATTTTCTCGATCTGAGGGAAGATTTTGAAATGCTCAGCTCGAATTAGCAAAATAAATAACTGTTTCTGCAGTCAGTTGAAAATGCTTCCTGTAAATTATAATTTATATCATTTATCGACGAGTAAACTGCAAAGAAAAAATGAATAAAATAGAGTTTGTAAAGTTTAAATTGAGGAAATAACATTTAGAAGGGAATGGAAATTTCTTAACGTGTAAAAGGATTTGGCTGCCAGGGTTACAGAATATCATAGTCGTGGGTTTATTTATAGCTTAATATTATTTTAATAATTCAAATATTTATTATGGGTTTAAATATTTCAGGTGACCACTTTTTGGTGTACCAAATATTTCGTACCATCCATATTCCGTACCATCCATATTCGTACCATAGTAATTTCGTACCACACAGATCATTAAATGTTACTGGACACTTTGTGCAGTTATTTCACTTCTATCAGAGAATATCTCCGAGCAAAACTTTCATTAGATGGGTGTCTTTGATAAAAATGTTGGAGAACCGTGGCTTTAATGCTGAAAGTCAGTTGTGTGCTTGGCTTAGTGCCGTCTTAGTGTTTGTATGCTGTGTGCATATCTGCTTAGTGCTTATTAGCTTAGTGCTTATCTGCTTAGTGCTTAACCGCTTAGTGCGTATTTGCTTAGTGCTTATTGGCTCAGTGCTATTACTGGAGTGTAGTTCAATTTATCAAATATCACAGGTGTAGAAAGAAGTGGCTCATAGTGATTCTACAAATGTACAACGTTGGAAGGGAAATGTTCATTGTGTAAAATAAAGTCATTATAATCATCAGTGTTATGCATATTTATCACCAGAATCTCGTGACAACAGTCTCTCAAGTATAACTTGGATTATCCTTCATAATCTAAAGACGAAGTTTCCCCAAGCTGTGACATGAGTGACAGTGCGGCGCCACTGAGCGCTGCTACGCCTAATTCCTAAAAATCATTTCCACTAACACTGGTCCGCCTTGCGGTGGTTTGCACCACCTAGAAAGCCGCTGTCGCAATACGCCGCGTTCTACCTCCCTTATGCTTCTTCCCCTAAACTGCGCTAAAATACGCCTATATATACATTAGGGCGCAAACCAAAGGGAGGCCGACCAATGAAAGCAGAGCTCCCAGAACAAGGCTAGCCCCGCCGCCCACAAAAGAAAGATAACTCAGGGCGAAGCCACCAGAGGGCGGGAACAGGCCTAAAGCCCGGCCGCTACAGTATCTTCAATTAATCTTTTTTGGATCAGATTTTAAAGTCAGATTCGGTATTTAGTGACATCGGTGATTTGGGTCTGGGGAGGCGTTTCCTGAAAATGAAGGGCGGGCATGAAATTTAAATGATGGTGGTTTTTATCGTGTTTTTTATATTCAAAAGCAATTTTAAAATTAGTTTAAGAGGATTTTAAACGATTTTTAAAATACCACAGAACCTTTTAAACCCATTATAATATAATTCCCTCTGAGGAAAGTGCAGTGCAAAGTTGGCGAGTGGGTTTTTGTCTCCGGTGCAACGAAAGTAGGTGAGAAAGAATCATCATGGTTGTCTCACCAAAGAAAGGTGAACTCATAACAACTAATAAGTTGACTTCCAAACCGATTTCGACCAAGCAAATTGAACCTTTTACCATCAACATGGACAAAATGATTGCTAAAAGGCTGCAAATCGAAAGGTCAACATTGAATACAAAATCACCGGTGGTGGGCTAACAGGAACGATGGATGCAATGACATTTGAAGTTGTTAAACAATCAATTCTACATGTTTACCAACATTATTCTGATAAACGACGACAAGCAAAGACTGACACAGATCAGGTAGATCAGAAATGTAATTTAACTGGAAAAGTTATTAAAGTGCACGACGATGCCCAACATCTATACACAGTGAACCTGTACACAACGAGAAGTAGCTTTCATGTAAATGGAGAGAAACTGAATGTATTCATTGATGAAGATATTCCAAACATTCACGAGATGATCAGCAAAGTTACAGTGAATAACAAAGTCGTTCACTTAAAGCTACTCAATGTAACACTCAGTGAGCAACTTGTTGCACTGCAGATCAAAAGAAGCAAAATAGCTTTAACAAGTAACAAAACACTGATACCAATACGATAGTCACATTCAGCACGACTACATCTCCTGAACCAAACATTGACTTGAAATGCAAGAAATGGAAGTGGGATGTATTGACACTCAGTGCCTGGTGTGTGAAATGTCAATATTGGGTACACTATAAATGTGACAAACTATCTGGAGCAGAGATTACATCTATTGGGTACACTATAAATGTGACAAATTATCTGGAGCAGAGATTACATCTATTGCATACACTATAAACGTGACAAATTATCTGGAGTAGAGATAACATCTACTGGGTACACTATAAATGTGACAAATTATCTGGAGCAGAGATTACATCTATTGGGTACACTATAAACGTGACAAACTATCTGGAGCAGAGATTACATCTATTGGGTACACTATAAATCTTACAAATTATCTGGAGTAGAGATAACATCTATCGGGTACACTATAAATGTGACAAATTATCTGGAGTAGAGATTATATCTATTGGGTACACTATAAATGTGACAAATTATCTGGAGCAGAGATTATATCTATTGGGTACACTATAAATGTGACAAATTATCTGGAGTAGAGATAACATCTATTGGGTACACTATAAATGTGACAAACTATCTGGAGCAGAGATTACATCTATTGGGTACACTATAAATGTGACAAATTATCTGGAGCAGAGATTATATCTATTGGGTACACTATAAATGTGACAAATTATCTGGAGCAGAGTACATCTATTGGGTACACTATAAATGTGACAAACTATCTGGAGCAGGGATTACATCTATTGCGTACACTATAAATGTGACAAATTATCTGGAGCAGAGATTATATCTATTGGGTACACTATAAATGTGACAAATTATCTGGAGCAGAGATTATATCTATTGGGTACACTATAAATGTGACAAATTATCTGGAGCAGAGATTACATCTATTGGGTACACTATAAATGTGACAAACTATCTGGAGCAGGGATTACATCTATTGGGTACACTATAAATGTGACAAATTATCTGGAGCAGAGATTATATCTATTGGGTACACTATAAATGTGACAAATTATCTGGAACAGAGTACATCTATTGGGTACACTATAAACGTGACAAATTATCTGGAGTAGAGATAACATCTACTGGGTACACTATAAATGTGACAAACTATCTGGAGAAGAGATTACATCTATTGGGTACACTATAAATGTGACAAATTATCTGGAACAGAGGTTACATCTATTGGGTACACTATAAATGTGACAAACTATCTGGAGCAGGGATTACATCTATTGCGTACACTATAAACGTGACAAATTATCTGGAGTAGAGATAACATCTACTGGGTACACTATAAATGTGACAAACTATCTGGAGAAGAGATTACATCTATTGGGTACACTATAAATGTGACAAACTATCTGGAGCAGAGATTACATCTATTGGGTACACTATAAATGTGACAAATCTTCTGGAGAAGAGTACATCTATTGGGTACACTATAAATGTGACAAATTATCTGGAACAGAGGTTACATCTACTGGGTACACTATAAATGTGACAAACTATCTGGAGCAGAGATTACATCTATTGGGTGCACTATAAATGTGACAAATTATCTGGAGCAGAGTACATCTATTGGGTACACTATAAATGTGACAAACTATCTGGAGTAGAGATAACAGCTATAGAAGATCCAGAATACACTCGTGATTTTCTGTGCAAGCAATGTATAAATACAGAATGTCAACAGAAATTAATCACTTCAACTAATGACATGGCAACAAATAAACAAACATATGTAGATACATGTAATGCCCCATACTCACAAATTCTATTGGAGTGAAAACAAACTTCTCATCCTCACCACAAACAATATTGGACGAAGAGACAGACAGTACCACTCACAACTCTATTGTCTGCATTGAAGCATCTAATGATCTCATAGTATGTGTTAATTGTAATGAACATTTACATATCCAGTGTGCCGTGAAAATGGAAAAGGGAGAAACCGTCTGTCCCAATTGTTACGCAATCAAACAGACCCATTCGATTAACGAGGTGGGAAAAAGTACTTCACCGTCAAGGGAATCCGAATCTTCAGACGTTAAAGCTAGTGAAATCAATAAAACAACCTCTCTCCGTATGGTGGACATGACAGACGAAACTGACTATAAAGCAAAAACAATAAAAAAAATCAAGGCAAGAGAAACCAAGCTACGAAAATGTGAAGACAACATCAAAATACAAGAATAAGTTCTGGACGAATTTTAGACCGAACGTATATGGTTTAGATCACATATTATGAAATTGGAAGCCAAGGTGAAGGATCTTGATCAAATCATATTCTCAGAACACAAACTTCACAAGTTAATAAAAGTAATCTTACTCCTTCAGCATCTGGAAACAGTTCATCAACTTTAATCAATAGCATCATACACCACATACAAGATATAGAGGATATGGAATGAGTGTTTTTCTCATATAATATTTATGAAACGAGTCTAAAAATTGTCCGTTTTGGCGAGCCCAAACGGAAAATTCGGACGAGTTTCATAAATATTATATGAGAAAAACACTCATTTCATATTCTATTTATCATATGACACACACAGGCACAAGTTAGACACTTAGTATGGCTTTTTAACCCATCACCTAACTTGAGTTGCAGACGGCACTTAGAAAAAGCATCCTCGTATAACTAAAAATTTTCATTTTTTGCTTCCAAAACATAGGTTATGACCCCTCATTGGAACGAGCTCGTCGAGCTCGTTCCATTGAGGGGTCATAACCTATGTTTTGGAAGCAAAAAGTGAAAATATAAAAAAATATGAATGGCGTTTTTCTAGTAGGTAAAAGATTAATACAATATAACCCACCCTAAATAGGACAGATAACGTAAATTCTCCCAACTGAAATTATGCAAATGTGACCCAGTTGTATTTTGTTTAGCCCATCAAATTGTCCAGTTTTGAAATTGACCAATAAAAGCTTCCAACTCTAATTATGCTAATTATGAAAATGTGGCCCAGTTGTATTTTGTTCAGCCAATCAAATTGCCTAGTTTTAAAATTGACGGAAGGCTTTATTTATCACTGATTAATAGGAAAACAAAATATCAAATGTTTTAAAGTGAACAAAACGGACGAATCATATGATAAAAAGTATTATCAGTAATTGCAAAGCATATGGAAGAAGTAATGAACAAAATATAAAAAACTCCTAAGGTTGAATTAATAAATGTATTTTCCGAGAACCAGAACAAAACAAATAATACAGCCTTCTCTAGTCCCAAAGGCAAAGGCTGTCCGAAAGCCAATTAAATTCTCCAAACCTAATACTACTCCCTAATAAGGGAAACATACTCATCCAACAACGTTCACCGCCAGCAATGACTAACCGAAAAGCAACCAATAAAGAGAAATATATACAACAGCATGTTTACACACAACCTCAGCATAGGACGATCACTAGAGATCACACCAGAGAGCTGGCAAACATCATTTTTTTGTCACAGACTGGGACATTAAAAAAAGTGACATAGATACCAAGGCAACTGTACCGAGCATTACACCGTTAATAATGACAACAGAAATGCTGGTAAAAAACGTCAAGAACTGTACATAGCTACTTTTAACTGCCAGAACATCAAAACAGCAGAAAAATCCCTGCAGACATCATACTCAAACAAGAACACTGATTATTCCAATGCGATTTGTATTTATTAAATGAAGTAAACTCGACATCAGCTGCTGGGAAAGCTGTGGACAATATCTATCCGATCCTACCTTCACATCTTCCAAGAGGATAGTTTGGTGTTGCAGCTATGTGGAAAGCAAAGTATGACAAATACGTCAAAATATCCACTGAAGGAGGGAACAGAATCCAATGTATTGAGATACAAATCAACTCACCGCTTCTTATCAGTCCTGCATACATGCCAACAAAACAAAAGTAGAATTCTATGATTTTATAGACCAACTTAACGTCATAGAAATGAAATACAAGAATACCCACAACATCACAATTGGGGGGGATTTTAATATTGATCTTACAAAAGACTCTACATCAGACATAGCAACTGCATTACTAAAACTAAACTAAAACTAATAGACAAGCTTATCTCTCCACAAACTTCTCTGGACCAACATTCATTAATACTCAAGGAATTCCTGTTTCTGAAATCGATTTTATCTTTTGTCCAAAGAACAATTTATCGACTTGTGACCTTCATGACTTAGTTGGAAACTGCTCTGATGATGTACCAAAAATAATTAAAGTAACCATGGATTTATAGCTCGATTTGCCATCTCAAGCAGCAACACCTGCCAAGGACAAGACCAAGCTCAACTGGAAGAAAGCCAATGTTGTAAAATCGTCGCGTGACAACCATAAGGTTCTATCTTCCAGGGGAAGATAGAACCTTATGGTTCTCACACGACGAAATATAGAGACATGGTTCAATGCAAGATCAGCGAAGCTTTGCACGTTGTGCCAGAGAACACAACTGATCCCGACAAGCTAGTCAATTCATTTGATACACTAACAACCACCCTGAACGAAGCAGCTATAAACACCCACCCAAAGGAGAACAAAAACAAACCTAAACTTTCTGTATGGAACAACATAATATCATCAAATCTGAAGTAAAATAAAGATGAACATAGAGAGTGGGTTAAGGGTGGAAGACTGTGTTCAGTTAATAATTTACTCTTAGCAAAGAAAGAAAAACAGAGTATATACAGACAAACAGTGCGGCACGCAGTCGCAAAACAACAAGCTGAATATAAAACTAAGATTATGGAAGCCTGTGAAATGGACAAAATGTCTTTTTACGATATAGGCGACACAGGAGAAAAGGAAATACTTTTATAACTGCTCTCAGTGTGGACGGCGACATCTTTGCTGATGAATACATGGATGGAAACAGCACTTCTGCAGCATTCCGACTCCCACAAATAATCAAGTATTCAATGAGATATTTCATGAACAATGTCAACAGGATTACACAAAAATCGCTGAAAGTATGAGGAGCTCGCCCGAACAACTAACAGTTGATAACATTCAGGTATTGAAAGCTGTGAAAACATTTGTTTCTCGATCGACAAAGAGTGGTGATGGCAAATTTATCTTACCATTACGGAACTCCACTTGGCGGTAATGACAAATTTATTTATTATTCACCACATTGCTGGCGTGTTGACGCACATATGAATTGATTTTTATGGTGTTATTTTTATACCCAAAATAATTAATAATTACTTAGACGAGACGCCTTTAGCTTCCCATCCTTTTTGCCTCCGAGGTCATAATTGTTCCTTTCTGTTCATCATGCGTGACTATCCCTTTGTTCTTGCTAGTCGTGTTCACCTTAAGTGGCCGTTAACATGTTCAGTTTAAATCGAGTTTGAGTTTAATTTAAAAATCCTCCCTTCCATCCCTTTGCCTAATGGTAGTTTACCACACCATTCAGAATAATATGCTTCCTTGATTTTTTTATTCTATTTCAATTCAGCCTTTTGTAAGTTTCTTTAATCAAGTTTTGACTTTGTACCCCTAAAAGTATTTCATTATGTGTTTACCACGGTAAACAGGCACTGTTCTGCATGAAATAGGATACAACCTGCAAGAACAGGTTACCAAAAATTCCAATTTAACCGGTACCATGAACCTTAACTTGATTGGACTCGATTTGTATTTCTTCCTGTCTCATTTTGGCATTTCATATTCTGTTCATTAAGATCACTAATTCATGTTAGTTAATCAATTACGACAATTAGGGTTTAATCAATATTTACAAGCTTTTTGTTTCCCCTTTCCATTGACATAAGTCTATTGTTCCTACCCCATTGTTAAGGACAAATTTCTGTGTTATTTAATCTATTAATCTATTGGTATGACATGATCAATTCAATTCATATTCGCTTAATGCATTCTATGGTTGTTATATTAACTGTAGAGGGTGTAGTAATTGCTAGAATGTACCCGGCGTGTAAAATTGGACTTTAATTTAAGATTTGACTAGACTAAGTGGACTCTATAAAACAATTTGATTGTGAGAGCAAGTTGGACGCGAAACCAATGATAGCAGTTTGTACATGACAGTGTCAGGAAAAGTCCATTTTCACCTATTTTGACAAGAGCTGTCAAAGGAGTATAGCAAAATTAGGACATAGAAAAAACTCAGTAAATTTCCCGACACGCATTAGGTGATCGCTGCACTATGAATCCCCATCGATAAAAAAAATGATACAAAAAACTTTGATTTCAATTCACATCAATTTGAGATTATGCCAAAATTCAATAAAGCATTTCGTTGGATTTGTGATGGAAAGACTGAAGTTTCTGCCGCTGCGCTCAGTACAATGGCGCGAAAAAATTACATACAAAATCTTGATTGTTGTTTTGAGGGATAGATGTTGAAAGCGAGTAAGTAAATGTTGACAGATGCAGTAGCATTTATGAACCACATTCCCTTTCGATAACTGAAACCATAAAGAGAGAATTATTTCGTCAGAGCTGATACAGTTAAAACTAGAAGTCCTGACACGAATAGTGCGTTTATCTAGGCTTAATTGCGCGTCGGAAATGCGCGCATTTGCCATATCGAATGGCATCCAAAGCACAGCAGGTTTTCTTGGTTACTCATAGCAAACACATGCAATGTTTCTGCCAATGGACCTCCGGTTTACCCGGAGGTCCATTGGCTGAAACATTGCTTGTGCACAGGCCATATGTACAGACTTTGATAGCTTTACTTGGGCTATAACGCGTACATTAACGCGCATATCAACGTTCATTAAGATAGCTAATTCATGTTAGTTTATCAATTAGACCTTAATCAGTACTTTACAAGCTTTTTCTTTTCCTTTCCTTTGACATAAGTCTATTGTTCTTACCCCATTGTGACCCTTATTCTTAAGCTTGAATTCATATAACAGTATTTGCATATTATTATTATATCACTTTTGTGGAGAAAGTCCAAATTAAGTGTGAGTAATAATTCAATATTTTATGTACATGTATGTCTAATTGTGAAGTTATTGTATAAATGTTCTTGTATATGTTTTGTGTGATTGTGTATTTGTAAATAGTACTGATGACCAAAACTAATAAATTATTAATATATTGAAAACTTTTTGTGCTGGAATCCCAGTTATTATTAGTGAAGATCATGATGTAATAGCATTGCATTCTTGAACCGTGTATGACGTAATCCCATTCATTATTTCACTTGTACTACAACTGCCAAAGTTTATAAAAGCGTTTCGGTCGTGTGCTTCTTTATTTATTTTAGCTTTAACGCATGAAAGGTCTATCCAATAGAACGGAAGTGTGTTCGATTCAACAAGAGTATACCTGATTACCCAAACAGTCCCGACAATCACCCAATATCACTAGAAACCACCAAAAATTACCGACACGAATTCAGATTCCTATAGAATCCTTCTTATAATACTAGCAAGTTGCGCTATAAGGTGTGTTCTATTACATTGGAGTAAATCTAATAAGCACAAACAACGCAACAACTATTTTTACTGGCTTGGATTTTCCTGTTTATTTTGATCCTTGAGAATGCCCATTATAAGACTATCACTTAGAGCTATAGGACCTAGAGGTACACTGGACTATTCCATGGCCGTCATATATAGAGGATATGGAATGAGTGTTTTTCTCATATAATATTTATGAAACGAGTCTAAGAATTTTCCGTTTTCGGGAGCCTCTGGCGAGCCCAAAAGGAAAATCGGACGAGTTTCATAAATATTATATGAGAAAACCCCTCATTTCATATTCTATTTATCATATGACACACACACGCACAAATTAGCTACTTAGTATGACTTTTTAACCCATCACCTAACTTGAGTTGCAGACGGCGCTTGGAAAAAACATCCTCGTATAAATAAAAAAAATTCGTTTTTTGCTTTTGCGAGCTTGTTCCAATGAGGGATCATAACCTATGTTTTGGAAGCAAAAAGTGAAAATATAAAAAAATGAATGGCGTTTTTCTTGTAGGTAAAAGATTAATACAATATAACCCACCCTAAATAGGACAGATAACGTAAATTCTCCGTACTGAAATTATGCAAATGTGACCCAGTTGTATTTTGTTCAACTTATAAAATTGTCTAGTTTTGAAATTGACCAATGAAATTGACGGAAGGCTTTATTTATCACTGATTAATATGAAAACAAAATATCAAATGTTTGAAAGTGAACAAAACGGACGAGTCATATGATAAGAGTCAATATCAAACTTTATCTAATAGGTATGAGTCAGTATCAAACTTTATCTAATAGGTATGAGTCAGTATCAAATTTCGTCACAAAACTTGTCCTTCATTCCTGGACAGGCTCTTGTGACATGTACGATGAAAACGCGTAATTTTCCTGTTTCAGTATACCCCACTCTATCATTCAGACACAATAAGACTATCATTTCAGAAATCTTGAACAGGCTGTGAAAGTCTTAATGACTGAATTGGGACTGAAAACCTGTGTCCGCACGCAAAGGTATGCATGTTTAAAACATCAGAGCCCGCAAACACCCGTTTTTAAGATTTAGTTTTTTAAGCTAGAATGGTGACAAGCCAGCGACGTTCAAGTCAAGCTAAGGAATATCATAACCAGATGAGATGTCGACAAGAAATAACACTGTTTTCTACTGTACGTTAATCTAGTGTCCCTCCTGTAACAGCATGGAAAACATGAAAAATAATGCATGATCCCTGTGAGCGATGAAATTGAAACTCCCGCCTGAAGCACCTTCGAAAACACCGGATGTCAGACAGGGGAAAAAATTATATACAACATACGTAAAAACATCAATTTTGACGTCAGGCGGGTAGACCCACAGGCGAACAAAACTGGGATGTCTTTAAGTATAACGCTTGTTTATCAAGTAAAAGAAGAATGCCAAGATATAGCAAAATGTTGTTCGAATGTTTGAGGTGTATGTTTGAGATTTCCATATTTTCGTTGTAGTATATCACCTCATTGATATATCATGGCATTCAATGACGAAACTTCACTCGTGTAACAGTTCAATCGTGTAACGGCTTGTACTGTTACACGATTGACGAGAACTGTTACAGACCTGGACATGGTTGTTGAAAAATGTAAAGAAATCTGCCAATAGTTTTTTCGGAAAAGCTGTTTGGAAATTATTACCCATGGAAACTGGCATTTTATGTTTTAAAACAGAATTCTCTGCTCTATTGGTTACGACTCAATGGACGTTAAACCAGAAAATAATGTTACATGAAATACAGTATTTTGTTACAGGATGGAGTATATTTACAGGAAACAAATCAGCTGCTTGTCTTAACGCATCTTACTTGTTGTATTCAAACTTATGATTTCATAATAAATAAGCTATTGAAAGATTTGCTTTGTTCAATTGTTTACATTTCTTTACACTTCCAGTGTTTGCTTCCAGTGTATACTGGTTTGTTACACGAAAGACGCGTTGGTGTTAATATCATCTTTCATGAATATTAAAAGTTTCTGTCCACCATTTAACTTCTAGTTTACATCTGCAACCACAACAGTCATATACTTATTGTTTAACGTGTTTAGATTAATCGGCAGGGCCGACAAAGAAATATAGGTGTTCCAGTAACCCGTGTACACGAGGGACGATTTTTGTTGCAAAGACAAATACATTCAGCACTTTTGTAGACGAAATCAATACCATACAATAGGTATGTTAAATTCGGGCTATCTATTTAGTTGGGTGGACTGCTAAATGGGCACTTTTTCTGTCTTGTACACAGCTCTGGAACAGAAAATTGCTGGCAAAATTTTGTTATATGACATACATTATTGTGTCACAAGAAGGACATTTTATTTGTACCCTGGTTAAGCCACTGGATCATTCGCATGTTATGTTTTCGCGATTGCTTATGTTATTTCTGACACGAAGACAGGTAGCTGTGTGGATCCAACTTAAATTACATTATAATGAGTGCGAATTTTGTGAAAAAGTTGAATGAGAAAACAATATCTGTTGAATGCAGTGATGAGGGACTGAACGAGAATGCGGTTGCTGAAATGAAAATTTTTGATGAGAATGAAGCAGAAGTGGTTGTGAGAAGGTTGTAGTTAGAATTTGAATTGCGGGAGAGAGGTTTAGTAAAGAATATGAAGTTAGACGGGGAGCTAGTAGAGCAGAGTGTGGAAGAGAGATAAGAGATTTGCGATTTTAGAAAAAATAAAAATTTGAGTGTTAGCTTGTGCAGTAAGTTTGGAGAAAGTGATATGCTTGACAAGTGTTGGGGAATTCGTTGCAGCCAAGTATGATGGAGGATGGTATGTGGGGAAAATAAGGGAGATTGATGCAGAAGAAAGGGACGCGGAAATTTCCTTTATGCTACACAAAAAGGACAAATTCCAATAGCCACAAAAGGAAGATATCCTGTGGGTAAAAATGAGAATATTCTTTGTTCTATCAACTTCCATTGCCTTCAGCAAAAAGTCAGACGACGTTTGTTTTAGATTCTGCCGACCTTCAACTGATTACCAAGCTAATGAATAAATAGTTCGTTAGAAGTCCAGTAATATACTGAGTCAAAAAGGAAAGTATAATAGAAACAAAGTGAAGAAATAGCATAAAGGATGATATAAACATAGTGACCGTTGTTCAGTGTGTTATGGCAGATTAGCACCCGAAGAAAAAAAAAATTAAAGCCCGAGACGAAGTCGAGGGCGTTAATTTTTTTTCTGAGGGGGGCTAATCTACCATAACACACTGACCAACGGTCACTATGTTTTTTATTATACCGAATGACCTTTGAAAGGAGTGTATATATTAGTTCTAATGTTGCATGTTTGTGGACAAGAAGTGGAACATATAGTTTAATGACATGTTGTTGTGGTCCACCCAACCGTATATAATTTGCTACGGATTTCAAAATAGCACATACTACCCGAGAATGTCAAATTAAATGGGTGCCCGACGATGTTCGTTGTGTTATATTGTGCTAGAGAGCCTGGGTTATTGAGAAAATACGCTAGTTTTTGTCTTCCGACATTTCAAAAAATGCCAAGGTTAACCGAAAATCAGTGGTCGCGTGACATTGGTATACATGAGGCTGGGATACCTCCAGATGAGCTCGCTGCTGAGTTCGGAGTCACTGTGGCCACTATTTACCGTCTGATTGGAAGGTATAGAACCACTGGATCTACTGCTGCTCGACCGCGTTCAGGTCGACCAAGAGTTACGACCCCTCCACGAGAACGACACATCAGGTCGTCTCACTTACGGGATTGCTTCCTTCCGGCGACGAGGACAGCAGCAATTACTTCTGGTAGAAGTAACAATAGAATCAGTGGACAAACTATCTGCAACAGACTCGCTGAACACGGAATTCGCAGAAGGCGTCCATACCACGGACCAGTCCTTCACCAACGTCATCGTACCGTCAGAGTGGAATGGGTACGTCAACGTGTTCGCTGGACTCGGCAGCGTTGGAGCACAGTTCTTTTTAGTGATGAATTGCGATTTTGTCTACGGCGCGCTGATGGTAGGGCAAAAGTGTATCGCCGATGAGGAAAACGGCTTTTTATGCTTGCGTGCGGGAATGCGACCGTTTCGGTGGAAGTAGTGTAATGGTTTGGGCCGGAATTTCCTTTCACCATCGAACGCAATTGATCTTCATCGATGGTAATCTGAATGGACAGCGATATAGGGACGAAATTCTTAACGCTGTTGTTGTAACGTTGTTCAACGTTAACGTCGGATTGCAGTTATTCCAGCAAGACAATGCCCCATATCACGTGGCGCGTACCTGTCGTGACTGTCTTGAGGAGCAGAGCATCGAACTTCTTCCCCGGCCCCTACTTTCGCCAGATTTGTCGCTAATCGAGCATCATTGGGATCAAGTGGACCGTCGGGTACGACTTCATGATCTTCAGACATTAGGCGATTTACGTAATGTTCTAAGGTAGGAGAGGATCGCAATACCACAGGGTGACATCCATAGACTTATCGAGTCCATGCACCGTCGATGTCTTGCCAAGGGGCAAACGGTGGACATACACGCTATTGACTGCATGTGTGAACTTTTCATTTCACCCATGTCTGAACTGCGGCGCCCTGACGTGACGCTGGCAACAGCAAGAACATGAAATATGCAATTTCATACAGCTAGACTTGAAATATGAATTTACAATAATTTGTTTGGGTTTAAAGTCTATAATACTGGAGAAAATTGCTCCTCAAAGTTTATTATACTTTCTTTTTGACTCAGTGTATATTAATTACATCACCAGCCACGGTGACTTGACTAGTGACGTAATTAATACATTACTTCACGAAAGCTATTCATAACATGCCCCGCAAGTCCGGTCATATACATTTGTTTTCGTATTGATATTCCTCAACTTCTGTTTTATTAAGTCACCACTATCTCAGCAGAAAGCCAATAATTTCCGTCCTAAATTGACGAACCCACAGCTGAATTCTAAGCTAACAGACACAAAATCATCCGGAGTCCTGCAATATATTAACCACCTCATCAGTCACAGTACTGTGACTGGTGACGTAATTAATAAATTGCTTTACAAAAGCTGTTCATATATTTCCCGCACGTGTGGCCATTTTCATTCAGTTTTTTATGTTGATATTTTCTCAGGTCTGAAAATTCCAAAAGACAAAGGCATTGCTGTCCTTCCTATAGACATTATCCCTTGCTGCTGAAACTACTGCCCACCATCTGATGTGCCATTCATACATAGGCATGTTGAACCATAAATGTAACAATTCCACTATCCATTGTTGCCAGCCCCGGGTTGGGTGCCAGGGATAGCTAGGATTAAACAACTATGTTTCAAACGACGACAAATCCATTTCCCTCCTGTAACGCATGTAATAAACATATGGTTAAACTACCATTCATTTTCTCACTGTGCAAAAAGCACGTGTTTTACATGTTCCGGGTCCTGTTTTGCTTTAGTGATGTGTCGGTGTGGCACCTATATTATTTTACAGTTGCTTCGATTGGCTAAAAATGTTCATGATGTCCCTTCTGTTACAAAAAGGTTTTTGTCGCAACGACGATGTCCTTAGTGTAACTAGTCATTTTAAAAGAAAATTCGGAAAAATCTTACAAACTATTCACTTCATTTTTTGCATTACTTGGGACTACAGTGTCAAACCTTTTAACAGTGTAGTTTCGATATTTTTGTGACATGGCTGCTAAATTTAAACGAACTGTTCGATAAACAAAATTCCACTTTTTAAGAAAATTCGACTTTTGAGAAGTAACATTGACACGATAAAGGAGGGAATTGTCTAAAGTTATAGTTACGATTTTATCACCATTGTAGGTTGCCGGATTTAAAATATTGGTAACATCTCAATGGTTCAATTGAAATAAAATGCGTTTTTTGTTCTGTTACAGGAGGGACAAAATTCCTAGTCACCTTTTAAGCCATCCCGGAGAACGTTTTGCGAGTTTTACAGGTTGTTTTTTTATACATTTGTGTTCCTTAAAAGTTTGGTCTTCAGGGGAGAAGTAAAATTGAATTTTTGAACTACTTTATTTTTTTGTTTTTTGTCAATTGAAAATATGACGAAATTTAATATTGACTCATATATTCGATTGAATAGAAGGACTTTTGCTGGCTTGGATTTTCTCAGTATCCCCGTTTCCTATTTTCATTGTGGAACTTTATTTTTATAAGCCCTTACACTTCATATTTAGTAACGTCATTAAACCTTTACCTAACCTGAAAAGCAGACGACACTTGCAAAAATAATTCTTGAATAACTAATTTTTTTCATTTTTTGTCTCAAAAACATAGGTTATGACCCCTCGTTGGAACGAGCTCGACGAGCTCGTTCCAACGAGGGGTCATAACCTATGTTTTTGAGACAAAAAATGAAAAAAATAATGAAAATTAATTGGCGATTTTTGAGAATAGCGCTGACCGGTTTTGGCCGTTACGTAACTAACCCCAACTAATTTTAGGGCGGTAATTCATTTTATATATTTCCATTTTAAGTAATTGCTTTAACTGACCCTTAACTAACTTTAGGGGAGCACTATATTTTTACATGTTCTTATTTTTAGTAACTGCCTTAACTGACCTCCTATCTAATTTTTACAGCGGTACTATATTTTTATGAGCTTTTACACTTACTCATCTATTTTAGTAACTTCTTTAAATGGCCCCTAAATATATGATTTTAACTAACGGACCTAATAAATTTAATGAGAATAAAGATGCTTCTGGACTTACCAAATCAAATAACAGAATTGTCAACAAATATTAATTTTCCCCTCTTTGAGTTTACAATAGAAAAGTACATAGAGGATATTCACGAAAATTTGATGAATACCGAAAATATCTCGTGAGTGGCTACAAAGAAATATGAGGATCTTCACGAGCGACGCAGTCGCGAGTGAAGATCCTCATATTCCTTGTAGCCACGAACGAGATATTTTCGGTATTCATCAAATTTTCGTGAATTTTCTTTTATTTAATGCTCTACGACTACAAACTCTCCAATTTGTGGCCTTTATTTGCCATTAAGGCGCAAAATTTATGTGCCGAACCGGCGTCCATACAAAAATTACAACAACCAAACTCCAACCATTGGAATGTGTGAATATCCGCACAAAAAGTAGTCCCGTCTTATTTCTCCCCTAACTTTACGATTTACCAAGGCTGGCGAATTGAAATAATCGCAATGTGTTTCGAAGAAATAGAACAATAACAAAAAACACCACTTTCTTATTTTCAATAACAAGACACGTCATTTTATTTTTTTTGAACTCAATGCACTGAAGACGTGTGAAGTTGAACTGAAGAAATTTGAAAGTGATTTCGGCTTTTCGCTGGAAGGTGAATGAGAAAGTCAAACTTTGAAACCGCTGATTTAATGAATTGATTTAGTCACTGTCACTATCAATTATTCAAATTCGTTTGTATTTGGGACTCTGGAATTCATTACTGATGTGCTGACTCGTTTAAAGTACATGTGATTCGTCATCCGAACCTACGATGAAATATCGATTTCTAAATATCATTTTGATATTTCGTTTTGCCGACCGACAGGGGAATATGACTTAATTTTTCAGCGTGAATTGATGCCTGAGCATTAAATAAATTGTATTTCTTTTCTATAGATTTCTATATTAATTTCCTAATTTTCCGACTTTAACCCACTCCTTTGGGAAACAAACATAAAGACCCACCCAGAATAAAAAAACTCGATGAAAAGCCACTGTGACGTCATGACATTTTCAGAAATGTCTGTCACATACAGAAAAAGTCTGGAAAGGTGTAACCTCATGCCATTGTGTTTCAAATCTTCGAACCAAAAACTTCGCAAAATTGTTTACTATAGCAATTTTGACTTTACAAATATTTTATGAAGATGGAGTCTGATGCTACTACTGCAGCAAACGGACGGCTGATATTGAAATAGACTGCGCATTTCTACGTAGAAAGCTGTCACGGCAAAATTCATCACAGACAGCCAATTAGAAATTCAAGGTCGGCGGACGCGAAACCGATTGGTTGGTGTGAGGCTGATCATGTGCCCTCACTGGGCTATATAAGCCGAGATTGCAGTTGAGCTGGACAACTTTTTTTCTTTTGACTTGACGGAATATCATTCAAGGAATCTACTGTATTGTTTATTCATTGATGTTTAAGGTCACATACTTATGCACAATCATGACGGAGACAGTTTTACGGGTGGAGGAAGCCGGAGTACCCGGAGAGAACCACCGAGCAGCTGCCAGCTCAGCTCCCCAACATCGTAACGCCGCACTGCGGCACAGGCAGGGTTAGATTGGTTGAAGACATGCGCACCATCGACGTGCAGTACGACTTAGTACACGGCGTCATCGTGCCCCCGTGTGGACAATCGGAGTTAAGTGCCTTGCCCGAGGACACAACGCAGGAGTCCGAATCGATCGCTCAAACGGTCACCCATCCGAGGACTAACCGGGCTCGACGTTGCTTAACTTCGGTGATCTGACGAGAACCGGTTACCGCTCCCCCAAGGTATCTACTGATTCACCTAAATTATTTTCCGTTATTGATAAGGACAGTTAGGTTTGTATCGTGTTTGGCTACTTAAGAAGTTACCCAAGCAATACATTGCAGTGTGCAGGTTGTGACTACGTTTTACCTACGCAGTCATGATATCATAATTATTTTGTGTAACACAGTTTTTCATCAATAGTTTTCAATTTTTGACAAGTGTTATAAAGAATAAAATGTGACTGATTTAAAGGTAACAATCTAATGATCTCAGAAAACCAATTAATTCCATCTCATATCTCTACAGATAAGAAATATCAGTCACTTGCATTCCCAATAAACAAAGATAACTTTTCATCACAATTGAAATTAACCCTTTAAACCCCAGCGGCCAGGAACATGATACATCATAATGTCATTATATTGATTGGCTGTTCAATAAATATTGTGGGGTAGACCAATCAGCCCGAGGCTGCACATTGATAATACTGATTGGTCTTCCCCATATAATGAATATGGACTCTTCTAATTGCTGCCATTTCACAAAACCGATGGTCACAACTAGGTCAGGTATAAGCAAAGTTTTGATGTGGCCATAGTCTGATCTCTTGATGAGCATCCTTCCACTGATGTAGCGTTGTGTTCCAGCTTCCTTGAGAAGATAGGGTTATAGAATACGGATTTGTCACTCGCGGTCGTGGAATATCGTGGCATTTTAAGCCTTTCTACTGACCCGACTTACTTGTAAGTAATACTATACCAGGAAAATCAGAGGAGAAAGGTTTTTAGGGGCTTAGCATAGAGAGGCAGTCATTGTAAGAATAGTTCAATGCCCTCAGAGTACATAATGTAGAGTTTCGTGTTTTGTTAATTAGTGTAAAGCACTTTCGTTTGAGTCAGCCTACCATCTGTCCAGACCCCCCCCCCCCCCACACACACACCTATTGCGTGACAGCGACTCTGTTTATCTGCCCGCGTTATGTGGTTCGTGTATCGCAGTGCACATTTAGCTTGATTCATTGTACATGTTAGACCAGTTACCAAGCAGCCTGATTGGTCCGGATCGCTCTGTCCCACTGCAAATCGGTCGCTTTATATGCTAGAGGTCGATGGTTCGAACCCCGGTTCCCCCACTTATCTATCCTTCTGTTACATTTGGGGGCTCGTCCGATCCTCAGCAGCAGATGGCATTGCGGGTATTTTGACCACTCTGGGGGAGGAATTTGGTGAATCACAAAAGAAGGGGAGAGTAGTGTAACAGTCGAGGTATAAAGGCCATTTACCAACCAGCCTGGTTTGTCCGGATCTCTTAGTCTCGTGGTAAATTGGTCGCTTTATGTGCTAGAGTTTCACGGTTTGAACCCCGACCCCCACACTTATCTCTCCCACTGTTGCAGTAATATAAAAATCTACAGCCCTTATCGACTGGAGGAGTTGGCCGGAGTCATCGCTGGAGTGGAGATCGTGAACCTTTAGTGTCGAGAGCACCATATAGTATGTTTGTTTATTAACATGAAAAGCAGACGACACATGCAAATAAAATTCTCGAATAACTACTTTTTTTTCATTTTTTGTTTCAAAAACATAGATTATGACCCCTCATTGGAACGAGCTCAATGGGCGCGTTCCCATGAGGGGTCATAACGTATGTTTTTGAGACAAAAAAAAAATGAAAAAATAATGAAAATTGGCGATTTTTGATAATAACGCTGGCCGGTTTTGGCCGTTACGTTGGGTAAAGGGTTAAATCATCATATCCTATTTACATTTCTGTTCTCCTGATCAACTTTTGACTGGCTGGTACACATCTGGATAGGAAACTGGAGGCCCACATCCCTTGGGCATACACTCTACCATTTTGTTTCGCCGTGGGAAAGAATTAGGGGACTTGGCTGATTATTCATTATCACTGGGTCTATTGGGACTCGATTGTTGTTGTGACGTGATAACAGTGATTGAAAGAAAAGAACATCACACTAATTATAACTTTGTGTTCGTTTCTTAGCAATGAATCTGAGAGGACCTGCTTCAGTCTGTTGACCACTCAGAAGTAGAGGTATTTTTGTTGTGGTCAAGATATGGCATTGGTCGCTGCACGTTACACTACTACTACCATGTCTGATTCTAGGAATGAAGTTTATGTCTGTGAAGACTGTGGGAAGACCTTCACGGACTGCTGTGACCAGAACCGCCATGTGTACACTAAGCATGGAGAAGAAATAAAATGTACAACAGCACCAGTTGCAGGAAGACCTTTATGAGAAAGGAGTACCTCTTGAACCACCATAAGAAATGCCTGCAGATATATACGTGCATGAAAAGTGGTCAGGCGTTTGACCACTACTCCAGTTAACCAGCACCAGCACCAGAGCGTCGATCATTTACCTATTTCCGTACCTGATAAATGGAAGACCATTAAACTAAAGAATGGCAACCACACTTATGATGTTGATCCGACCGATGTTCTTTAGAATATCACGACAAAAGAATTATGTTATTATCTAGAACAATGATATCAAAGCCCCATACAAATTCCATGCAATAGGGAAACAGTAGGAGAACAATAGGCCACGAAAACGGATTTGTATTGAGTATGTAGGGAAATCCTCTAAAAAATGCCTTCTCAAGACAAGATGGCGGATTTGTATATAGTATATAGGGAAAAGGTGTTCTTATGTGTAGAACTACTTGTGGGAAGCAGAGCACCGACCATTGTGTGTGAGCATAACCAGAATCCGGAGGCCCAAAATGCTTGATCACCAATGAAAATGCCAAGAACTTGTCGAAGAAATGCTGATTTACCTCACAGACATTTCTTCTCTTTGCCAAGTCCTGATGCAATACCATTCGTCGTCCTTAGTGGAACTCAGACTGAAAACTGAAGACACGCTGGAAGCAGAAGCCAGAGCTATGGGATAAGTTACATCCAAGATGTACACTTTACAGAAGTTGGAGAAGAAATTGCAAGCCTGTCCACAAGAGACTCAACTCTGGAAAGACGACATGAATATAGTGAAGCGTGAATTGATGTCACACCCGAACAGACAGAACCCACTCAAGTTTGCTATCAAGAAAACTAACAACTCTATGTGCGTCCCCAGAGAATATTTCAAGTTTTAACCCTTTACCTAACGTAACGGACAAAACCGGCCAGCACTATTCTCAAAAATCGCCAATTAATTTTCTTTTTTTTTTCATTTTTTGTCTCAAAAACATAAGTTATGACCCCTCGTTGGAACGAGCTCGTCGAGCTCGTTCCAATGAGAGGTCATAACCTATGTTTTGGAGACAAAAAATGAAAAAAATTAGTTATTCAAGAATTTTTTTTTGCATGTGTCGTCTTCTTTTCATGTTAGGTAAAGGGTTAACATCTGTAATAACCTCACTCAAGGATTCAGCTATGAAAAGATTTTGAAGAACGTCGGTTATGAAGGGATAGGTAGCATATGAATGGATCCACAGCTTGGGCAAGTTGAAACAAGACCACTTATCAGGACCATGAAGCCTTCTGTAGTTCTCGAAAGAAAGAAAACATCACAAATCAAGAATACCGGTATTGCCAGTAGAATTCGTCGCCTGAGTGTTAGAATGTCCTCTGTCCTCTGTGAGAGTATTCTGTCCTCTGTGGGAGTATTCTGTCCTCTGTGGGAGTAGTATTCTGTCCTCTGTGGGAGTATTCTGTCCTCTGTGAGAGTATTCTGTCCTCTGTGAGAGTATTCTGTCCTCTGTGAGAGTATTCTGTCCTCTGTGGGAGTATTCTGTCCTCTGTGGGAGTATTCTGTTCTCTGTGAATTCGTCGCCTGAGTGTTAGAATGTCCTCTGTCCTCTGTGAGAGTATTCTGTCCTCTGTGAGAGTATTCTGTCCTCTGTGGGAGTATTCTGTCCTCTGTGGGAGTATTCTATCCTCTGTGAGAGTATTCTGTCCTCTGTGAGAGTATTCTGTCCTCTGTGGGAGTATTCTGTCCTCTGTGGGAGTATTCTGTCCTCTGTGAGAGTATTCTGTCCTCTGTGAGAGTATTCTGTCCTCTGTGAGAGTATTCTGTCCTCTGTGGGAGTATTCTGTCCTCTGTGAGAGTATTCTGTCCTCTGTCCGACATACGACATTCTAACACTCAGGTGACGAGATATTGAACGACCAGTAGATGACCACTTTCCATGATTTTTGATGTGGTAAAACAAGAGAGATGTAAAGCCATTCTCCGAAGCTTTTCACAAATAGTTTGCTTTCTACCAAGAATGCCACATCAGTAGTAGGACATGTTCATTTCGACTCCTATTTGTGGAATCTCATCTGGGGGGGTCTCATGTGACGTCATGCGACCAACAATGTTACCGTTTGCGACCAAGGTCTTGGCTTATTCCGCCACTCCGCTAAATACATCACTACTACTATGAGATGTGATTGTGCACAATGTGCAAATAGCACATGTAGCACATCAGCATATGCAAAATGTGCCAATACGTGCCTGTGTGCAAGTGCACAATGTGCTCTCAAAACATGCAGCACATGCGCACATACGGGTATTTGAGGACCAGTGGGGATCAGTATTTCAGGACTAGTGAGGACAAAGCTTTGGGGACGAGTGACGACCAGTGTAGGGACAAGTGACTACTATGAGATGTGACTGTGTACAATGTTGAAATAGCACATGTTGAACATGCAAAATGTGCCAGTATGTGCCTGTGTGCAAGTGCACAATATGCAAACAAGACATGCAGCACAAACGGGTATCTGAGGACCAGTGGGGACCAATGTTTGAGGACTAGTGAGGATCAGGCTTTGGGGACGAGTGAGGACCAGTGTGGGGACTAGTGACTACTATGAGATGTGATTGTATGCAATGTGGAAATAGCAAATGTTGCACATGCAAAATGTGCCAGTATGTGCTCGTGTGCAAGAGACAATATTTCTGACACTGGTCCTCAAACCTTGGTACCTATGCCTTGGTCCCAAAGCCTGGTCCTCAATAGTCTCCAAAACCTGGTCCTCACTAGTCCCCAAACACTGGTCCCCACTGGTCCTCAAACCCAGTCCCCACTAGTCCCCAAACACTGGGCCTCACTAGTTCCCAAAGCCTGGTCCTCACTAGTCCCCAAACACTAGTCCTCAAATACCTGTATGTGCGCATGTGCTGCAAGTCTTGTGAGCACATTGTGCACTTGCACACAGGCACATATTGGCACATTTTGTATGCGCTGATGTGCTGTATGTGCTATTCGCACATTGTGCACATAGATTACAATTGTTGTAACGAAGAAGATGATAGATGGGAGCTAAGGTTAATAGAGCGATTTGATTGGTTGTTTAATCCCAGAGAAGTGATCTGATTGGTTATTTTGTCAAAACAAAACAGACGAAAGAGAGCAAGTCATACTCCAGAAGCACGGAATAGTACTCTGAGGAAGCAGGTCGGAGAAAGGAGGATTTTGACCCGAAATAACACAATTCTGGCCTTCATAAAACACCCCTGTCCAAAATGAGGCTTTACCAAGTCCGTTTCGGTCGTTTGGGGTGGATTTTGGTGATTTGGAGGGATTGTCAGGTTTATTTGAGTAATTATTTAGGGAAATCGTTCCAAAAAGAATACAGTGCTTCACGACCTTTTAAGGGTCTATAGCACTACGTGCTACTCTAAACAGGTCCGTTTCGGTAAAAAGGGTATTTTCTGGTGATTCCCGGTCATTGCCGGGCTCATTTGGGTAATTTAACCCATTCCTATTCACTCGAACATACCCCCCCCCCCCAAACATACCCCTTTCTTGTTGTAGGCCTTTCAGTAGCAACCACGTGCTACCATAGAAACAAAGATGGCGACCTCCTGCATACAAAATGGACGGCAGAAACACGGATCACCCTAACACAAGCTGCATATGCGCACTCACATCATTCATCACCTTGACAATGACGTCACAATATGGCCGCCCACGCGAATTAACATGACAACCACATGATACCCATAATACATTGCGGTATGACGTCACATGAGGTCCCCCAAATAGAGGTCGAAATGAACATGTCCTACTACTCACATCGACATGTTTGGCACATAGAACACATTGGAACTCAGGGACGAAATAGTAACACGGGTTCCCCTCGCAAATTTGGTTGGCGATAAAATGAGTTTTTGTTGATAGTTGTCAAATGAATTGATGAGTGTCCATCTAATAATTGTTTTTTTTATAGACGTGAAGGCGTGTAATAAACACAGAACGACACACGCGTGTGAATGAGTTAATAGATATGGCACTTGTGTCCTTCCGAGATGACACAAGTTCCATATCGATTAACCCATTCACACGCGTGTGTCGTTCTCTTTAGTTCTGGACGTTTTGTACCGAAGATTGGATGTTTCGTGCCCAATTTCTGTGAGTTCAGTAACCATATGTAAATAAAAACCATTCATTTTTCTTGATTCAATTCAGTACCCAGGAGTACATTGTGTGTGAAAGTTGCTATGGTAACACGGTTATCACTTTTTATCCATCACCTGTCCTTTCAAAAGTTTCCAGCCCAACGCTTTCTCCGAACCACAAATTGCCTGTTAGATCGGGCCAAATCCATGTCCAATTTTTTGAAAATAAAAATGGCTGCTCGTAGGGAAATTACTCCGCTACTGTCGAAAGTACGAGATTTTCTGTTGCAGGTGCTGATTAAATTTGTAAAAAATTCAGAGAATACAGCTTCATCTAATGTCACTGACTTTTGCTTCCCAAGAAAATCTCTATTGACCTGGAAACGGATTTCGCATTTTTCTTTTCTTGTTTCACATTTTCGAGGTTTTGACCTCCACAGGCAGAAGTCGGTCATACTGATTACCGTGGTTACTGGTCGATTCGTCGTGATTGCACATTCGTCGTAGAATCTGGACGATTCGTCGTGAACGGAACTTGCCGACGAATCCACCAATGGACGATTCGTTGGTAATTTCCGTTTTTCTTTGGACGATTCGTCGGTAATTTCTGCTATTCTTTGGACGATTCGTCGAAGATTACGATTTTGAGTCTTTAACGCTAATTTGTGGTGCATCGGTGTTGCCAACCAAATTGAGCCGGTTGTGACAACAAATAAGAAGATTTAATATTTAATTTTTATTTATGTTATATTTTGAAATTAATCGGAACGATAGCACATGATGATGAACACAATGTAAATTAATAAGCGAAATACACCCCTCCCCCCCCCCCCCACCACCAACAGCACAATATAAAATAACATGGGAAAAATGTAAACCCCATTCCTAATAAAAATACAGAGAAGAATAGAATGAACGGTACTGACACGTTTCGCACACCTCAAGTGGATATTATTATGACAGACACTAATACAATTGATTAAATTAAAAATAATCCCCTAATTAGCAAATGCCAGTTATCAATAATCTCCCTAGTCTTTGTAAGACTGTGACCGGGGCCCTCCTGGCCCTCACAGTCTTTGAGAGACCCGTTCAAATCTTGTCTGACTAAAAATGAAAGAAACTGACCGCATTTGGGTCGACTCAGTTCACGCTTCATATCGAAGACACAAATCACATAATCAACATTCTACTTGTCGTACTCAGCCCAAATATAATTTATTTACGTGTCTGCATCATTTTTTAACGCAAACACAGCATCAAATTCAAGAAATGTTGAAAAATATCCGACTTCAACACGTAAAATAACATCATGTTTCAAAGATAAACAAATTGTACTACGCATGCGCACGATATGAAGCGTGAACTGAGTCGACCCAAATGCGGTCAGTTTCTTTCATTTTTAGTCAGACTAGATTTGAACGGGTCTCTCAAAGACTGTGAGGGCCAGGAGGGCCCCGGGTTAACAGTCTTACAAAGACTATAATCTCCCGAGTAGCCATATTTGGTACAAACTTAATAATAAGAACTTGATAAGGAAAAGTTATTCATTGTCATTGTCTACTAGTGTTGTTTGTTGAGGGTGGTGGAACGTTGTAATGCATTGCAGTAATACCTTTGGGGTTAAAATTTTCTGTTTGTGATGCTCCCATATATTAAAAATTTCATCTGATAATTTTTAAATGTTTTTTTTTTTCTTTGTTCAACACCTCTATAAGTTCATACAAGTTGACATTATTGTGCCCAACTTTTTCACATAATTGGTTAATGTAGTGATGCCACCCTTTGACATCGTTATTTGTACGGACTGCCATACCGAAAAAACACTCCAGTCATTCGTTGTCGAAACATTTCCTTGTACCCATGTATTTTCTACATAGTTAAGAGTGTGTAAAGCTATTGGGTGATAAGGTCCACTTAAATCCTTAAAATCACCAAATGTCATGGCTATCTGCTCTGCTGGCAAAAAAGGGAGGCACATCAATTCACGGGGGTATTTTGAAGTGCAACAAATATCTTGTTTCTGATTTGAAAAATATAACTTATTACGCCTCAAGAAGGGGTCATAAATTATATATTTTTATACTGTACCAATGACCCAGACATAGCTGGTGCTAACTCTTAAAATATAGGGCCAAACACAAATTTTGCCCCCCAATCCCCAAAATTTGCATCTAAAACTAAAGAAAACATGTCCTGAAAGGCCCTCCACACTTCGCCCCTACTGCGCATGCGCAGTGTCAAGGACGTTCCGAAATTGGCGCCATTTATCATTCTAAGTTTGGCCCTTCATCAGTTAACATCTGACTGATCTTTGTGCTTTTAAATCTGTTTAAATGATGCCAGACACATAAATATTAGTGAAATGGTGATTCTAAGGAGGATAGAAAAGGAGGAGAGGAAAAGAATGTGTGACAGAATATTATCAGGGCTGTAACTTAAAATTTTTTAATGAAATTATGTTAAGTTACCTATTTTCAAGGCAGCAGCCATTTTGTTGTCATTCTGATTATTTAGTTACACTGTTTTTTCAAGTGTTTTTCCTCTCTCCCTGTCCTTTAAGTTCCCCCTTGCTATTCTCCCATGCTTTTGGCATAGTTTCTGTAATTATTATTACTAAAATTTCTTGGGAGTTTTAGCTGAATAACAGAATGAATTCTGTTCTTTCCCCATGTTTACGTCTTCACCTACGGGTGGTTAGGCGTTGTGTTCTGCATCTACCATCTGATGTTCTGCAGTTTCTTCCCTGGAAGTCTCTGTTTTGCATCAGATGGTGTATTTTTGGTAACTGATTTCGGGCCTGGGTGCCTGGAGTCTTATTTTAGTGTTTTTACACTCATTGTTTACATTTACAACAGCCCTCTGTGTGAGGGGGGGATTTCTAAATAATAATATCTTTATGTTATTTTAATCATAACTAGATACATTATTATTGTTCGTAAGTGTTGAATAAATTGTTTAAAATATTTTTAAAATTTTTGTCCACACTTAGGCTTGGGATCCATTGGGGCTCAACGTTACTTTTCAGAAACTTGGGCTGTTCTGAAAAAATATTTTTTCAAAATATTTTGATTTCAATTATTTTTTCTATATTAATGGATCATATTATTATTATGTATTTTGATTGCCAGGGGTTAGTGCGAGTACCAGGACTTGTTTTCTTTTCACATTGAAAGGATATTGATCAATTGTTTTAAGAGGAAGTCTTCCTCTGACCTTATTATCATTCTATATGTGGTCAGTGTACTCGCATTAACTCCTGTTCTGTATCGTATGATTTCGATGACAATATGGGAAGCGTATGTCACGGTATGTTGTTGGGGATTTGGACACTCCGGTCCTTTCCCCGCAGGGTCACTCTACTTTATCAATTTCTATTTCAGACGATCAAGATTAGGGTGATGTATCTGTGATGTCTTCCAACAGTGTGCCTCCGTCGTCACAATTAATGAAGGGCTAGCGGAAAAGTGCTCATGTAATACGCCAATTGCCTAAGAGGACCCTAGTAGGTTCGACGGCCTTTGACGTCCGCTAGCTCGCCCGGTGTAGCGTCCATTCACCGAATGGTTCGGCAGCCGGGTTCGTCCGTTGCGGTCTAGAAGGAATTTTGGGGTGATGCGAGCACTATAAAATTAACTTAATGCACACCCAGTGACGGCGGATCGGAGGGAGAACGGAGGAAGCCTTTTAGTCCGGTTCATAGCTCGTTCCGGTCCATCCGGACGGCAAGCGAGAGAGGCCCCTCTCTCGTTCAACAACATCTGGCCCCAGATGTTGTGGTACAAATGTGTCGTTAGCGGAGCATACGTCCGTCGCTCGGGACGCTCCGTTGTATAGGCAGTCCGCTGAGACTGCTAAGGCTTCCTCTTCTCGTCAGCGCACACGACCGCACCTTGGCTGCGTGACCGCCGATATATTACCAGCTTCGCCGATCAAGGATTCTTCGGCGACCAGGTCACACCATCCGGCAGCCAGGGATTCGAGACCGATGGACTCCGGACGTTCGCATAGGAAAAGTATGCGGGAGCCATCTGATGCGGAGCTGCCCTCGGCGAAGCAGCGATAGACTGCGCCTCCGCAGGTCTCGACGCCGGACATTCTTGTGCTCATAGCACAGCTTATCGCAGCATCCCAGCAGCCGACAGTAACGGTGTCGGATCGAGAATTATCCGACAGCGCTGGGTCGGTAGCCGGGGACTCGAGGCCTGCAGACTCCGGACGTTCGCATAGGAAGTGTGCGGGAGTCAACGTACACGGAGCTTCCAGCGGCAATGCATCGTAAGTCCGCTACTGCACAGGCCTCGGGAACGGACGTGCTTTCCTTAATAGCACAGTTTATCGCAGCATCCCAGCATCAACTGAATCTGTCGCATATATTTTATCCGACGATGCTGGGTCGGGACGCTCCGCGGAAGCGGGTACGGACGTCCGAAAGTTTCATCCGGTCCGACGGGATACCGAAAGGGATTCGGTGGATTTCAAGCTTTCCCTTTCGGAACAACATATGCTGCGATGCCGGATAAGAAACTGATAGCGTCGGTGGACTTAGAAATTTTTGGTTCGGTTCAGGGACATCGTCCCTCAGTTCCGACATAGTCCAATAATGTCACACAAACTTTCGAATTATTGAACGACGCTATATATATTATTATTTTATGCTTGCTATCCAAGCATTTCTGGTTTCTTGTTCGAAGAGTTATGGAGATGTCTTTCAAAAGTGTGCCTCTGTCGTCATAGTTAATGAAGAGTTAGCGGCAATAAGTGCTCATGGAATATGTCTATCGCTTACGGAGTGACATTCGCTAGCTCACCCGGTGTAGCGTACATTCATCGAATGGTTCGGCTGCCGGGTTCGTCCGTTGCGGTCTAGGAAGGAGATTTGGGTGATGCGAGCACTTTAATTACTTTAGTACTCACCCAGTGACGGCAGATTGAGGACAGATCGGAGGAAGCCAACAACATAGGGGACCGCATGTTGTGGTTCAGATATTTTACATTCGGAGCATATGTCCGTTGCTCGGGACGCTCCGTTATATTGACAGTCCGAGAGACTGTCTTTAATGCTTCCTCATCCTCACAGCAGGGCACACGACCGCACATTGGCTACGTGACCTCGAGTATCCGATCAGTTTCGGCATTCAGTGATTCCACAGCGAATAGGTCGCGCCATCCGGTAGCCAAGGGACACGAGGCCTATACACTCCGTTCGCTCGCATATTGGAAGTATGCACGGGGTAACGATCTCGGAGCTTCCTGCGGCAATGCATCATAAGACTGCTGCTCCTCAGGCCTCAGTGACGGACGTGCTATCCGAGTTAGCACAGTTGTTTCGCAGCATCCCAGCAATTGACGGTTTCTCGGTCGAATCAGGAATTATCCGACGGCGCTGGGTCGGTGCGGTCCGCGGTTGCATCAAGCTACGGACGACCGAACGCTTTATAGGGTCCGACAGGATGGCGAAAGGGATTCGAAAGATTTCGAGTTTTCCCTTTAGTAGTATCGGAAGATGCCTTTCATATCTTCTGGCATTTCTTCCAGTGATTATTTTTTGGACTTCATTGCTGCGATCTTGGATAAGAGACTTATAGCGTCATTGGACTCGGATTTTTCGATCGGTACAGGGACTTTGTCCCTGACTTACCGACGCAGTCCAATATTGTCATTACAACATGTGTTTTATTTTTCGACGCTATATATTTATATATATATACAAGCCTGCTACTAAGCATGGTAGTTTAGTTTCTTGTCCGCGTGGCTCATTTCTGCCATTTTATCTTTTTTACATATAGTTTATTTTGGCAGAGCAGGGCATACCGAGAGTTCATATGCGTCTAGACGGTGTGATTAAAGACTGCATATATTCTTTTTCGCCGTTTATGTCTTTTCCAATTTCAATGTTGGGAACGACATTATGTATAGTAGACTTAACTTAGACGCTTTATTATAAATAATCCGCCTTACTGAGGCGTTATCATTACGTCTTCAAGAAAAGATTTACGGGATATTATTCTCAATGTAATTTCTTTTGAGGGCAGTAGTTTGTTCACGTATAACTCCGCCCTTCAGTGGCTGATTGGAGTTGGTTAGACGTGATGCAGCCCTAGCTACATCCACGCGTGGATAGTAGGTTAAGAACTCTCTCAGAGTCGCTTCGTTCTCGGAGGAGCTTCTCTTCGACGGCAACTTTCCGGCAATCCATGAATTGCTTGATTTTTACATTCTCTTGTCTATCTAGTGTTACAAGAGATTCAGACTGGGGCAAACATTTGGTGGTTGACTCAGAGAGTGCCGCCGCAGTTGCCGGACCCGAGTGTGGCTGTTATGACGGTTGCCAGTCAAACAGATTGGGATATATACTGATCCCTACGGATTCGAAGTGCCAGGGTCTTTGGGTTCCGCAGTCTTTTAGCTATCAGTTTAACTTCCGTGGAATAATGTTTTTTAGGCTTGCTTTATGTCATCGCATGAACATTATTCAGAAACGCATGCCCAAATTCCTGTCCTTTAATTCGACAGTAGTGGCGTATCTCCGGAACCAGGGAGGCACTCTTTCGTTTCCGTTATTCAATTTAATGGAAAGAATCCGTCTGTTGGTTATAGTACACCAAGTTCAGTTTTGGTCCGTCATATTCTGGGTCGTTTGATTGTTTTATCTCACTCCCATTCTCTTACGGGTCGCTTGTTGCTGTCAGAATGGACTCTCAACAAACAAGTATTCAATCAGATTTGCTATCTATGGGAGCGCCCAATGATGTTTTATTTATGACACAGCTTGCTAATCAATTGCAGACGTATGTGTTGGCTTGTCCAGATCTCTGAGCTAATACTGTTAACGCTCTATTGATCTATAGGACGGAATGATAGGATACGCGTATCCTCCGGCGCTGTTGTTTTAGCAGGTATTGCTAAGATAAACAACCACAATACATTTCTGTTGATAGCATCTCTATCTTCACAGAGATCATGAGTAATTTACTCTCTTGTCTACTGTGGATCTTAACGTGAAATCTTCCTCTATGTGAGGATCTTTTTTTTCACTGGGTAAATCGTGTCATCTTTATCACAACCAGCAAGGTCGCAACCTTCATGTTTTCCGTTGTGTGGTCCGTATTGCATTGTAAGCACTGTACTGGACGAGCTTTGGACGCGATTTCTTACTATAGGAGATCCTCTTCTTCGCTATTCTATGCGACTAAAGTGGAGGCTCTTCCGTCGTGGTGTAGGGATCATTATGTTCATATGGTTGATCCCTCCATACTACTCATTGCTATTTTTTAGTATACTTGTTTCACAAGATCTACTGCAGCCTGTTGTTATTTAGGTTATAGGTTTATGTTACCTCATACCTATGCACTCTACGATAGTTTACAATTGAGTCTTTTGTCTCTTTATCTAAGTCAGTAACTTTTTGATAAATAGACTTAGAATCTTTAGATTAAATTCCTATACGGATTTTAACTTCGGTTCTTATTTAGCTAAGTAATCATTTGAGCCTCTGGAAACAGTAGTTTTCAAATTCTGACCTTTTAGACAGTAATTCTGTTGGTTTCTCTTTTACTGTAGAGTCAGTGAGTTTCATGCACTATCGATGGATGATTTTCACTTTCATAGTTTCGGAATCAATACTTCCGTTACTATTTAGGTTGGATTGTTGCATAAGAGTTAGGCTCCTATTATCCGGAACCTATTATTTTAAGGTCCTTCCGTCTTCGTATGGGCATAGGCCTTTACTCTTTCCGGGTACAGTTTATGTATTTATAAACAGATATCTGTTTATTACAAGGGCGTAAGCTTCTTCTGTCTTTGATGTCTAGTAGAAGGACGTTACGCTCCATTTTATTGTTAATGGATTCTATTAACTAGCGTACTGCTTATGGTATATCATTGGCTTAGCAGTTGTGCTTAAGATTTCGGCTCATGAAGTAAGAGTTATTCTACTTCTTGGGCTTACATTAATAGTGTTGCTATTATAGATTTTTGAAGGCTGCTCATTGCGCTCAGCCATCCATTCATGAATTTTATCTCAGAAATATCGAGTCCATTTCTGGAGGCCTCTATTGTTAGGTCTATTATCTACTGCTCAGAATGTCATTCACTTAACAGTTGCTACTATAGCTAGGTAGGCTGTCTGTTTCGGCAGTGTCTCCGTTCGGCTGCCCTCTTCGCTCTGGGCTATTTGACCCAGGGCAAGAAAAAGGGGGGGGGGGAGGGTGTTCCCTTGGGTCACCTGTTTTTACTATGAAAACAAGGGGATACCTCCTCCGGAGTTAGTAATTCTGAGCTGTTATTGGGATGGTTGTTTAGTGAGAAGTTTAAGTTTATAAAATTCATTCAAGTCTTAGTTTTTAAAGTATAGCTTTTGAATATTGCATATGTCAACGGACATGATTATGCAATTCTCACACACTTTTAGGAGTATAAGAGTCTCTATTCTCTAGACTTACTTTATTATTGGCTTACTTTAAAAATTATTAGTATAAGGATTATTGGATATTAATAGAGTACATGGATGTATGAAGCTCAATTTTTGGAAGGTGTTGTATCTTTCTAATTTATCATAAATAAGAAAGATACATGTAAGGCCTATTACTTCTTTTCCCTACAGGGGATGACTCTATTTTATTTTATTGAGCGTATTCCATTTTGCTCTATGTCCTTGGCCCTCCAGCCTTTTTACTATTCAGCTATGTCTGGGTCATTGGTACAGTATAAAAATGTTAAAAAATTTATAGTAATTTATATATTTTTTATACTTACCAATGACCCAGACGGGGATGGCCCTCCCAGGAGTTGGGAACTCTTGCCTCCCCGCTGAGTACATAGCGCTTACCAGGCACTGGTTATTAGAATGATAAATGGCGCCAATTTCGGAACGTCCTTGACACTGCGCATGCGCAGTAGGGGCGAAGTGTGGAGGGCCTTTCAGGACATGTTTTCTTTAGTTTTAGATGCAAATTTTGGGGATTGGGGGGCAAAATTTGTGTTTGGCCCTATATTTTAAGAGTTAGCACCAGCTATGTCTGGGTCATTGGTAAGTATAAAAAATATATAAATTACTATAAATTTTTTAACTTTTGAGACAAGAAACGTACATAAAAATAATTCAGTGTTACAGATCCATGCCTTGGACGTTACGTCGAAAACCTAAAAGATGATTCGTCGTTATCGTAATTTGGATGATTCGTTGTTACGACGAATCTTCAATCACGATGAATCGTCCAGTTACCATTACCGTCATGACCTAGTCAGTGTGAAAGTTTGTCGTAAATAATGGCGAACGATGAGAGCATAATGGTAACGTGTGTGTGTGTGTGAAAATATATATCATATATGTAAGATCGAAATGTACTTGTAGAAAAATATTTCGGAAAAATATATATTTTTATACTGTACCAATGACCCAGACATAGCTGGTGCTAACTCTTAAAATATAGGGCCAAACACAAATTTTGCCCCCCAATCCCCAAAATTTGCATCTAAAACTAAAGAAAACATGTCCTGAGAGGCCCTCCACACTTCGCCCCCACTGCGCATGCGCAGTGTCCAGGACGTTCCGAAATTGGCGCCATTTATCATTCTAAGTTTGGCCCTTCATCAGTTAACATCTGACTGATCTTTGTGCTTTTAAATCTCAGTTTAAATGATGCCAGACACATAAATATTAGTGAAATGGTGATTCTAAGGAGGATAGAAAAGGAGGAGAGGAAAAGAATGTGTGACAGAATATTATCAGGGCTGTAACTTAAAATTTTTTAATGAAATTATGTTAAGTTACCTATTTTCAAGGCAGCAGCCATTTTGTTGTCATTCTGATTATTTAGTTACACTGTTTTTTCAAGTGTTTTTCCTCTCTCCCTGTCCTTTAAGTTCCCCCTGGCTATTCTCCCATGCTTTTGGCATAATTTCTGTAATTATTATTACTAAAATTTCTTGGGAGTTTAGCTGAATAACAGAATGAATTCTGTTCTTTCCCCATGTTTACGTCTTCACCTACGGGTGGCTAGGCGTTGTGTTCTGCATCTACCATCTGATGTTCTGCAGTTTCTTCCCTGGAAGTCTCTGTTTTGCATCAGATGGTGTATTTTTGGTAACTGATTTCGGGCCTGGGTGCCTGGAGTCTTATTTTAGTGTTTTTACACTCATTGTTTACATTTACAACAGCCCTCTGTGTGAGGGGGGGATTTCTAAATAATAATATCTTTATGTTATTTCAATCATAACTAGATACATTATTATTGTTCGTAAGTGTTGAATAAATTGTTTAAAATATTTTTAAAATTTTTGTCCACACTTAGGCTTGGGATCCATTGGGGCTCAACGTTACTTTTCAGAAACTTGGGCTGTTCTGAAAAAATATTTTTTCAAAATATTTTGATTTCAATTATTTTTTCTATATTAATGGATCATATTATTATTATGTATTTTGATTGCCAGGGATTAGTGCGAGTACCAGGACTTGTTTTCTTTTCACATTGAAAGGATATTGATCAATTGTTTTAAGAGGAAGTCTTCCTCTGACCTTATTATCATTCTATATGTGGTCAGTGTACTCGCATTAACTCCGGTTCTGTATCGTATGATTTCGATGACAATATGGGAAGCGTATGTCACGGTATGTTGTTGGGGATTTGGACACTCCGGTCCTTTCCCCGCAGGGTCACTCTACTTTATCAATTTCTATTTCAGACGATCAAGATTAGGGTGATGTATCTGTGATGTCTTCCAACAGTGTGCCTCCGTGGTCACAATTAATGAAGGGCTAGCGGAAAAGTGCTCATGTAATACGCCAATTGCCTAAGAGGACCCTAGTAGGTTCGACGGCCTTTGACGTCCGCTAGCTCGCCCGGTGTAGCGTCCATTCACCGAATGGTTCGGCAGCCGGGTTCGTCCGTTGCGGTCTAGAAGGAATTTTGGGGTGATGCGAGCACTATAAAATTAACTTAATGCACACCCAGTGACGGCGGATCGGAGGGAGAACGGAGGAAGCCTTTTAGTCCGGTTCATAGTTCGTTCCGGTCCATCCGGACGGCAAGCGAGAGAGGCCCCTCTCTCGTTCAACAACATCTGGCCCCAGATGTTGTGGTACAAACGTGTCGTTAGCGGAGCATACGTCCGTCGCTCGGGACGCTCCGTTGTATAGGCAGTCCGCTGAGACTGCTAAGGCTTCCTCTTCTCGTCAGCGCACACGACCGCACCTTGGCTGCGTGACCGCCGATATATTACCAGCTTCGCCGATCAAGGATTCTTCGGCGACCAGGTCACACCATCCGGCAGCCAGGGATTCGAGACCGATGGACTCCGGACGTTCGCATAGGAAAAGTATGCGGGAGCCATCTGATGCGGAGCTGCCCTCGGCGAAGCAGCGATAGACTGCGCCTCCGCAGGTCTCGACGCCGGACATTCTTGTGCACATAGCACAGCTTATCGCAGCATCCCAGCAGCCGACAGAAACGGTGTCGGATCGAGAATTATCCGACAGCGCTGGGTCGGTAGCCGGGGACCCGAGGCCTGCAGACTCCGGACGTTCGCATAGGAAGTATGCGGGAGTCAACGTACACGGAGCTTCCAGCGGCAATGCATCGTAAGTCCGCTACTGCACAGGCCTCGGGAACGGACGTGCTTTCCTTAATAGCACAGTTTATCGCAGCATCCCAGCATCAACTGAATCTGTCGCATATATTTTATCCGACGATGCTGGGTCGGGACGCTCCGCGGAAGCGGGTACGGACGTCCGAAAGTTTCATCCAGTCCGACGGGATACCGAAAGGGATTCGGTGGATTTCAAGCTTTCCCTTTCGGAACAACATATGCTGCGATGCCGGATAAGAAACTGATAGCGTCGGTGGACTTAGAAATTTTTGGTTCGGTTCAGGGACATCGTCCCTCAGTTCCGACATAGTCCAATAATGTCACACAAACTTTCGAATTATTGAACGACGCTATATATATTATTATTTTATGCTTGCTATCCAAGCATTTCTGGTTTCTTGTTCGAAGAATTATGGAGATGTCTTTCAAAAGTGTGCCTCTGTCGTCATAGTTAATGAAGAGTTAGCGGCAATAAGTGCTCATGGAATATGTCTATCGCTTACGGAGTGACATTCGCTAGCTCACCCGGTGTAGCGTACATTCATCGAATGGTTCGGCGCCGGGTTCGTCCGTTGCGGTCTAGGAAGGAGATTTGGGTGATGCGAGCACTTTAATTTCTTTAGTACTCACCCAGTGACGGCAGATTGAGGACAGATCGGAGGAAGCCAACAACATAGGGGACCGCATGTTGTGGTTCAGATATTTTACATTCGGAGCATATGTCCGTTGCTCGGGACGCTCCGTTATATTGACAGTCCGAGAGACTGTCTTTAATGCTTCCTCATCCTCACAGCAGGGCACACGACCGCACATTGGCTACGTGACCTCGAGTATCCGATCAGTTTCGGCATTCAGTGATTCCACAGCGAATAGGTCGCGCCATCCGGTAGCCAAGGGACACGAGGCCTATACACTCCGTTCGCTCGCATATTGGAAGTATGCACGCGGTAACGATTTCGGAGCTTCCTGCGGCAATGCATCGTAAGACCGCTGCTCCTCAGGCCTCAGTGACGGACGTGCTATCCGAGTTAGCACAGTTGTTTCGCAGCATCCCAGCAATTGACGGTTTCTCGGTCGAATCAGGAATTATCCGACGGCGCTGGGTCGGTGCGGTCCGCGGTTGCATCAAGCTACGGACGACCGAACGCTTTATAGGGTCCGACAGGATGGCGAAAGGGATTCGAAAGATTTCGAATTTTCCCTTTAGTAGTATCGGAAGATGCCTTTCATATCTTCTGGCATTTCTTCCAGTGATTATTTTTCGGACTTCATTGCTGCGATCTTGGATAAGAGACTTATAGCGTCATTGGACTCGGATTTTTCGATCGGTACAGGGACTTTGTCCCTGACTTACCGACGCAGTCCAATATTGTAATTACAACATGTGTTTTATTTTTCGACGCTATATATTTATATATATATACAAGCCTGCTACTAAGCATGATAGGTTAGTTTCTTGTCCGCGTGGCTCATTTCTGCCATTTTATCCTTTTTACATATAGTTTATTTTGGCAGAGCAGGGCATACCGAGAGTTCATATGCGTCTAGACGGTGTGATTAAAGACTGCATATATTCTTTTTCACCGTTTATGTCTTTTCCAATTTCAATGTTGGGAACGACATTATGTATAGTAGACTTAACTTAGACGCTTTATTATACGTAATCCGCCTTACTGAGGCGTTATCATTACGTCTTCAAGAAAAGATTTACGGGATATTATTCTCAATGTAATTTCTTTTGAGGGCAGTAGTTTGTTCACGTATAACTCCGCCCTTCAGTGGCTGATTGGAGTTGGTTAGACGTGAGGCAGCCCTAGCTACATCCACGCGTGGATAGTAGGTTAAGAACTCTCTCAGAGTCGCTTCGTTCTCGGAGGAGCTTCTCTTCGACGGCAACTTCCGGCAATCCATGAATTGCTTGATTTATACATTCTCTTGTCTATCTAGTGTTACAAGAGATTCAGACTGGGGCAAACATTCGGTGGTTGACTCAGAGAGTGCCGCCGCAGTTGCCGGACCCGAGTGTGGCTGTTATGACGGTTGCCAGTCAAACAGATTGGGATATATACTGATCCCTACGGATTCGAAGTGCCGGGGTCTTTGGGTTCCGCAGTCTTTTAGCTATCAGTTAACTTCCGCGGAATAATGTTTTTTAGGCTTGCTTTATGTCATTGCATGAACATTATTCAGAAACGCATGCCCAAATTCCTGTCCTTTAATTCGACAGTAGTGGCGTATCTCCGGAACCAGGGAGGCACTCTTTCGTTTCCGTTATTCAATTTAATGGAAAGAATCCGTCTGTTGGTTATAGTACACCAAGTTCAGTTTTGGTCCGTCATATTCCGGGTCGTCTGATTGTTTTATCGGACTCCCATTCTCTTACGGGTCGCTTGTTGCTGTCAGAATGGACTCTCAACAAACAAGTATTCAATCAGATTTGCTATCTTTGGGAGCGCCCAATGATGTTTTATTTATGACACAGCTGGCTAATCAATTGCAGACGTATGTGTTGGCTTGTCCAGATCTCTGAGCTAATACTGTTAACGCTCTATTGATCTGTAGGACGGAATGATAGGATACGTGTATCCTCCGGCGCTGTTGTTTTTAGCAGGTATTGCTAAGATAAACAACCACAATACATTTCTGTTGATAGCATCTCTATCTTCACAGAGATCATGAGTAATTTACTCTCTTGTCTACTGTGGATCTTAACGTGAAATCTTCCTCTATGTGAGGATCTTTTTTCACTGGGTAAATCGTGTCATCTTTATCACAACCAGCAAGGTCGCAACCTTCATGTATTCCGTTGTGTGGTCCGTATTGCATTGTAAGCACTGTACTGGACGAGCTTTGGACGCGATTTCTTACTATAGGAGATCCTCTTCTTCGCTATTCTATGCGACTAGAGTGGAGGCTCTTCCGTCGTGGTGTAGGGATCATTATGTTCATATGGTTGATCCCTCCATACTACTCATTGCTATTTTTTAGTATACTTGTTTCACAAGATCTACTGCAGCCTGTTGTTATTTAGGTTATAGGTTTATGTTACCTCATACCTATGCACTCTACGATTGTTTACAATTGAGTCTTTTGTCTCTTTATCTAAGTCAATTAGTAACTTTTTGATAAATAGACTTAGAATCTTTAGATTAAATTCCTATACGGATTTTAACTTTAGCTTCTTATTTAGCTAAGTAATCATTTGAGCCTCTGGAAACAGTAGTTTTCAAATTCTGACCTTTTAGACAGTAATTCTGTTGGTTTCTCTTTTACTGTAGAGTCAGTGAGTTTCATGCACTATCGATGGATGATTTTCACTTTCATAGTTTCGGAATCTATACTTCCGTTACTATTTAGGTTGGATTGTTGCATAAGAGTTAGGCTCCTATTATCCGGAACCTATTATTTTAAGGTCCTTCCGTCTTCGTATGGGCATAGGCCTTTACTCTTTCCGGGTACAGTTTATGTATTTATAAACAGATATCTGTTTATTACAAGGGCGTAAGCTTCTTCTGTCTTTGATGTCTAGTAGAAGGACGTTACGCTCCATTTTATTGTTAATGGATTCTATTAACTAGCGTACTGCTTATGGTATATCATTGGCTTAGCAGTTGTGCTTAAGATTTCGGCTCATGAAGTAAGAGTTCTTCTACTTCTTGGGCTTACATTAATAGTGTTGCTATTATAGATTTTTGAAGGCTGCTCATTGCGCTCAGCCATCCATTCATGAATTTTATCTCAGAAATATCGAGTCCATTTCTGGAGGCCTCTATTGTTAGGTCTATTATCTACTGCTCAGAATGTCATTCACTTAACAGTTGCTACTATAGCTAGGTAGGCTGTCTGTTTCGGCAGTTCTCCGTTCGGCTGCCCTCTTCGCTCTGGGCTATTTGACCCAGGGCAAGAAAAAGGGGGGGGGAGGGTGTTCCCTTGGGTCACCTGTTTTTACTATGAAAACAAGGGGATACCTCCTCCGGAGTTAGTAATTCTGAGCTGTTATTGGGATGGTTGTTTAGTGAGAAGTTTAAGTTTATAAAATTCATTCAAGTCTTAGTTTTTAAAGTATAGCTTTTGAATATTGCATATGTCAACGGACATGATTATGCAATTCTCACACACTTTTAGGAGTATAAGAGTCTCTATTCTCTAGACTTACTTTATTATTGGCTTACTTTAAAAATTATTAGTATAAGGATTATTGGATATTAATAGAGTACATGGATGTACAATTTTTGGAAGGTGTTGTATCTTTCTAATTTATCATAAATAAGAAAGATACATGTAAGGCCTATTACTTCTTTTCCCTACAGGGGATGACTCTATTTTATTTTATTGAGCGTATTCCATTTTGCTCTATGTCCTTGGCCCTCCAGCCTTTTTACTATTCAGCTATGTCTGGGTCATTGGTACAGTATAAAAATGTTAAAAAATTTATAGTAATTTATATATTTTTTATACTTACCAATGACCCAGACGGGGATGGCCCTCCCAGGAGTTGGGAACTCTTGCCTCCCCGCTGAGTACATAGCGCTTACCAGGCACTGGTTATTAGAATGATAAATGGCGCCAATTTCGGAACGTCCTGGACACTGCGCATGCGCAGTGGGGGCGAAGTGTGGAGGGCCTCTCAGGACATGTTTTCTTTAGTTTTAGATGCAAATTTTGGGGATTGGGGGGCAAAATTTGTGTTTGGCCCTATATTTTAAGAGTTAGCACCAGCTATGTCTGGGTCATTGGTAAGTATAAAAAATATATAAATTACTATAAATTTTTTAACGTCTAAGCAATCCAGAAATCTGTGTCCAGAAGTAATCACCGTGGACAAAAAATAGAAATCAAATTTGATTCGAACAAAGGAACAGGTGAACGTGCAAGAAGAGCCCCACCTGGCTGGTTCCGTCAAAAGTCAAAACCACATGTGACAAAAGAAATGCCCGCTGTGCTGCATTTGTCGTCCAAGTTTTCAACTTCAGTTGTTTGTAAAAAAATAAATAAAAATTGTTGAAGGCCACAAAGCCTGAGAAAGACCAGAAGGCGTTTTTGTTCAGTGATCGACTCCGATCAAACACTCACTCAGTCGCTAAATTATTGTTGAAACGATTAATGCCATTTTGATTTTTTCTAATCAACTAATCGCCGGATGGTAGTCGACTATTAATTGACTAGTCGATTATGCAATGTCAGCTAAGCAATAAATTCTACAAAACTGGTGTTTTTAACTAAATGCGTTGGCTGGAGTGGCTTCCAAATTATGATACAATTAATGGGTCTAACTGTGCGACTTTATGGATATCAATGTCTCCATGTCCTTACAACCAAACAACCGGTGCCGCAAAAAATAAATTGGTCTAATAATAAATCTTTGGTGTTCTTATTTCCAACAGGAATTGAGGAGTGGGAAGAGCTGGTTGGTTTTGAAATTTTCCCTCGGTTCGGTTTTGGACAAAAAAAAAACGGTTTTCGGTTTCAGTTTTTGTAACACAATACACATTTTCCATATCTTATGTATTAAACTGGGACAGGACAGTAGTAAAACGTTAAATAACAAACAAGTAAACTTGCAATGAAGTAAAACTGTATTGGGATTGTTTCCTGTAAATTTAATGAACAAAACATATCTGCAATCTGCATACACCTTCATAAAAAGTCATTCAAGCCCAAGGGCATAGATGTGGGAGTCAGGAGTGTGTGTCAGGGGGGAGAGGAGGGGGTTCCAACAGTTAGTCACAAAGATGTCGTTTGAGACGGAAACTTTATGATTCCACTGTCCTGTCATATTTGATTTTCATTTCCGTTCACAGTATTGACGTGTTGCCTGACATGAAAATAAGTGAAACGGGTCAGAATTTGAGAAATCAACTGCCCAATCTCAAAAAGTTTCGAACTTCAGAATACACCATTTACTTTCAGTAAAACAGATACCCATTTCACAGTCTTACTAACTTGACAAGTTGACATTTGTACCTGAAAGGAGCAAACTCTAAATCCCAGAATCATTCATTTACAAAGCACTGAAGAGGTTATGCAAATTACCGACAAAATCATCACCTGACCTGATTTCCACGTCCATTCTTTCTTTCAGTTTGCATTGAATTACATGTATCATTGTCAGAGAGTCACTGAATTCTGAGAATTCTCATTACTTTGAAAAACAACCCAGTCACCTGCGGTGCATTTTGCACATACACTACTCAGCAAGCGACCATTACATGAATATCCCAGGTCCATCTTCACTCAAGATCTAAGAGAAGTCGCCGACTAATATTGACGATTGTTTCTTGAGTCAATGTCCGACACGATATTAAAATCACAGTCACAAATTATAGCTGTAATTAATTTCTTGGGCACCTGAGCGAAAAGGATGTACTTATTGTAGTATTTTGCATGACTCTCACAATTTTGTGGTCAAAATACATGTATAACTCAACAATCTCAACTCAACGAAATTAGGTTGGCCTTACCATTACCAACATTCATAAAATATTTATGTTTTTAATCAGTTAGAATATTTTTTTTAAAATTGCGACAAATTGCAACATTCTGACACAAACGTACATAAATAGGATTCGGAAAATTATTGATGACTGGTTATCATTCTGACATTCTGTGACATCAACATGCAGTACATGTAGTTTATTTGGTGTAATCTATTTCACAATTAATGTTGAGATTACGCTCTCTGGAGTTAATCCCTTTCACTCCAAATGTCTTGTCCAATTTAATTATTGCATTCATTGTCCGCGTAATATTGGCTGGGTTTAATACTTTTGACTCACCTCGGACCAAGGATGTTCATGTAACAGTCACTAGCGCAGTAAGTGTATATGTGTATTTTGGGATTTTTACTTTCATTCTATTCAAATTTCTGATTGACACTTTGTCTGACAGGTATGTGCAGCTAATGTTTTATTAATTTAACCCCTTTCCTGCAAAAAAAAGGGGTTCCCCAACATCAACTGAGCTTTGAGCGAACTGATACTTTGCAGGTGTCACAGTCCGTTCTTTTTCAATAACAGTGTTGTACTCTTTGGCGTGATGATTCTGTATGTGGTGACGTAGGTTGGAGGTACGCACTGGGTAATGACTGACTTATTGAATATTTGGCATTTCTATCATCAGTTCTTATTGATCTGCTACCATGCATTTTAGCTGACATTTTGTTGATTATACAAAATCTATGACATACTAAATGTGAATATTCAAAAGTTAAGCAAAACCAAAAATATACGGTTTTTAATCTCTTTTTTTGGTTCGGTTTCAGTTTCCACTAAGAAACCGAGTTTCGGTTATACCAACCAGCTCTAGGAGAGGGCCCAGAATATTCGGTTCCGTCAGATATTTTTAAATAAAATTGAACTTTCCCTGAAAATTCACTTCCGAATTGTATATTGTCATCTAATAAGAAATTTCTGCACTTTGTTATTTTGCTAAAAAACTTTGAAAGCAGAAAGCAGGTCAGTGTAGAAGAGTACCCTGATGACGTGATTGTTTCATGACCTGCATAACTTAATCAACCCCCCATGAAAAGCTAGACAAGCTATAAACAATAGCCTCAATGAATATTAAATACATCACGTGATCAAACAGTGTGATTTGTTTGGTCAGTATGTGCACTATGTAATGAGAGTTGTAAAAGTTCATTCAGTAGTAAATATCATTGGGTGCTGGAATTATGTTTTGTGCACTGCCGTTTCACAGCCATTGTGGCTGTTTCATACACAAGATTCTGGGACATTTCATGAACAATGTGGGACATTTCGTACACAGGGTTTAAAAGGGATATATGAGTACATGTATCATGAAAGACAACAACGCCCTTAATACTAAAATAATATATTTTATTTAACAACAATTATCAAAACTTAATAATAAGAAACAACACGTTTTCAGACATACAGTTAAAACTAGAAGTCTTGTCCTGAAATGTGCACAAATATCACGTCGATCTGCACGTTAATCTACGAGTTATGACCATAGTAAGGCTATCAAATTTTGTACATATCGCCTGGGCACAAGCAATGTGTCAGCCAATGGACCTCCGGGTAACCCGGAGGTCCATTGGCAGAAACATTGCCTGTGTTTGCTATGAGTAAACAGGAGAACCTGCCGTGCTTTGGATGCCATTCAATATGGCAATTGTGCGCAATTAAGGCTAGATAAGTGCACTGTTTCGTGACAGGACTTTTAGTTTTAACTGTACATACATGTATATACTACATGACAAAATACACTCTAAGTGGGGAACAGTTTTAATCAGGCAGGGCGGGACATTTTGAAGGGAAATAATGGATTATTACTCTGCCCACTGCAGTCATTGGTTCTTGCATTCAAATTTTCAATTGAAGCTGAGGAACTTATGCGTTACACAATACGTGGTGAATCTTTTATTAAATTGGAAGAAAATTAAAAAAAACGCTAAAATACTTTAAATTCTATTTTTTCCCAAAATGCAATGAAGAATTTAACCAATTCAGGCATATTTGACACAGCTCTGTCAAAAACGAATGAATTTGTTAAATTCTTGATTGCATTACAAGAAAAAATCAAAATTTTATGCACAAATTCCTACCAATATTCTTTCAGTATTAACAAGGTGAATACATGCTGAATTATTTATTAACCCTTTACCTAACGTGAGTTGCAGACAGCACTTGGAAAAAACATATTTGTATAACAAAAATATTTTTATACTGTACCAATGACCCAGACATAGCTGGTGCTAACTCTTAAAAATATAGGGCCAAACACAAATTTTGCCCCCCAATCCCCAAAATTTGCATCTAAAACCAAAGAAATCATGTCCTGAATGGCCCTCCATACTTCACCTCTACTGCGCATGCGCAGTGTCAAGGACGTCCCGAAATTGGCGCCATTAATCATTCTCTGTTTGGCCCTTCATCAGTTAACATCTGACTGATCTTTGTGCTTGTAATTCTCAGTTTAAATGATGCCAGACACATAAATATTAGAGAAATGGTGATTCTAAGGAGGATATAGAAGGAGGAGAGGAAAAATGAGTGACAGAAAATAATCAGGGCTGTAACTTAAAATTTTTTGATGAAATTATGTTAAGTAACTTAAGTTACCTATTTTCGAGGCAAGAGCCTGTTGTTGTCATTCTTGTTATCAAGTTACACTGCAAGTTCAGTGTTTTCCTCTCTCCCTTTCCTTTAAGTCCCCCCTAGCTATTCTCCCATGCTTTTGGCATATTTTCTGTAATATTATTACTAAAATTTCTTGGGAGTTTTAACAGGATAACAGAATGAATTCTGTTCTTTTCCCCATGTTTACGTCTTCACCTATGGGTGGTTAGGCGTAGTGTTCTGCATCTACCATCTGATGTTCTGCAGTTTCTTCCCTGGAAGTCTGTGTTTTGCATCAGATAGTGTATTATTGGTAACTGATTTCGGGCCAGGGTTATCAGTGCCTGGAGTCTTGTTTCTGGTGTTTTTACACTTCTTGTTTACATTGACAACAGCCCTCTGTGTGAGGGGGGATTTCTTGAAAATAATATCTTGATGTTGATTTAATCATTACTAGATACATTATTATTGTTCGTGAGTGTTGCATTAATTTTTTAAAATATTTAAAAAATTTTTGCCCACACTTAGGCTTGGGATCCATTGGGGCTCAACATTACTTTTCAGAAACTTGGGCTTTTCTGAAAAAATATATTTTTATACTGTACCAATGACCCAGACATAGCTGGTGCTAACTCTTAAAATATAGGGCCAAACACAAATTTTGCCCCCCAATCCCCAAAATTTGCATCTAAAACTAAAGAAAACATGTCCTGAAAGGCCCTCCACACTTCGCCCCTACTGCGCATGCGCAGTGTCAAGGACGTTCCGAAATTGGCGCCATTTATCATTCTAAGTTTGGCCCTTCATCAGTTAACATCTGACTGATCTTTGTGCTTTTAAATCTCAGTTTAAATGATGCCAGACACATAAATATTAGTGAAATGGTGATTCTAAGGAGGATAGAAAAGGAGGAGAGGAAAAGAATGTGTGACAGAATATTATCAGGGCTGTAACTTAAAATTTTTTAATGAAATTATGTTAAGTTACCTATTTTCAAGGCAGCAGCCATTTTGTTGTCATTCTGATTATTTAGTTACACTGTTTTTTCAAGTGTTTTTCCTCTCTCCCTGTCCTTTAAGTTCCCCCTTGCTATTTTCCCATGCTTTTGGCATAGTTTATGTAATTATTATTACTAAAATTTCTTGGGAGTTTTAGCTGAATAACAGAATGAATTCTGTTCTTTCCCCATGTTTACGTCTTCACCTACGGGTGGTTAGGCGTTGTGTTCTGCATCTACCATCTGATGTTCTGCAGTTTCTTCCCTGGAAGTCTCTGTTTTGCATCAGATGGTGTATTTTTGGTAACTGATTTCGGGCCTGGGTGCCTGGAGTCTTATTTAGTGTTTTTACACTCATTGTTTACATTTACAACAGCCCTCTGTGTGAGGGGGGGATTTCTAAATAATAATATCTTTATGTTATTTTAATCATAACTAGATACATTATTATTGTTCGTAAGTGTTGAATAAATTGTTTAAAATATTTTTAAAATTTTTTTCCACACTTAGGCTTGGGATCCATTGGGGCTCAACGTTACTTTTCAGAAACTTGGGCTGTTCTGAAAAAATATTTTTTCAAAATATTTTGATTTCAATTATTTTTTCTATATTAATGGATCATATTATTATTATGTATTTTGCCAGGGGTTAGTGCGAGTACCAGGACTTGTTTTCTTTTCACATTGAAAGGATATTGATCAATTGTTTTAAGAGGAAGTCTTCCTCTGACCTTATTATCATTCTATATGTGGTCAGTGTACTCGCATTAACTCCTGTTCTGTATCGTATGATTTCGATGACAATATGGGAAGCGTATGTCACGGTATGTTGTTGGGGATTTGGACACTCCGGTCCTTTCCCCGCAGGGTCACTCTACTTTATCAATTTCTATTTCAGACGATCAAGATTAGGGTGATGTATCTGTGATGTCTTCCAACAGTGTGCCTCCGTCGTCACAATTAATGAAGGGCTAGCGGAAAAGTGCTCATGTAATACGCCAATTGCCTAAGAGGACCCTAGTAGGTTCGACGGCCTTTGACGTCCGCTAGCTCGCCAGGTGTAGCGTCCATTCACCGAATGGTTCGGCAGCCGGGTTCGTCCGTTGCGGTCTAGAAGGAATTTTGGGGTGATGCGAGCACTATAAAATTAACTTAATGCACACCCAGTGACGGCGGATCGGAGGGAGAACGGAGGAAGCCTTTTAGTCCGGTTCATAGCTCGTTCCGGTCCATCCGGACGGCAAGCGAGAGAGGCCCCTCTCTCGTTCAACAACATCTGGCCCCAGATGTTGTGGTACAAATGTGTCGCTAGCGGAGCATACGTCCGTTGCTCGGGACGCTCCATTGTATAGGCAGTCCGCTGAGACTGCTAAGGCTTCCTCTTCTCGTCAGCGCACACGACCGCACCTTGGCTGCGTGACCGCCGATATATTACCAGCTTCACCGATCAAGGATTCTTCGGCGACCAGGTCACACCATCCGGCAGCCAGGGATTCGAGACCGATGGACTCCGGACGTTCGCATAGGAAGTATGCGGGAGCCATCTGATGCGGAGCTGCCCTCGGCGAAGCAGCGATAGACTGCGCCTCCGCAGGTCTCGACGCCGGACATTCTTGTGCACATAGCACAGCTTATCGCAGCATCCCAGCAGCCGACAGAAACGGTGTCGGATCGAGAATTATCCGACAGCGCTGGGTCGGTAGCCGGGGACTCGAGGCCTGCAGACTCCGGACGTTCGCATAGGAAGTGTGCGGGAGTCAACGTACACGGAGCTTCCAGCGGCAATGCATCGTAAGTCCGCTACTGCACAGGCCTCGGGAACGGACGTGCTTTCCTTAATAGCACAGTTTATCGCAGCATCCCAGCATCAACTGAATCTGTCGCATATATTTTATCCGACGATGCTGGGTCGGGACGCTCCGCGGAAGCGGGTACGGACGTCCGAAAGTTTCATCCGGTCCGACGGGATACCGAAAGGGATTCGGAGGATTTCAAGCTTTCCCTTTCGGAACAAAATATGCTGCGATGCCGGATAAGAAACCGATAGCGTCGGTGGACTTAGAAATTTTTGGTTCGGTTGAGGGACATCGTCCCTCAGTTCCGACATAGTCCAATAATGTCACACAAACTTTCGAATTATTGAACGACGCTATATATATTATTATTTTATGCTTGCTATCCAAGCATTTCTGGTTTCTTGTTCGAAGAATTATGGAGATGTCTTTCAAAAGTGTGCCTCTGTCGTCATAGTTAATGAAGAGTTAGCGGCAATAAGTGCTCATGGAATATGTCTATCGCTTACGGAGTGACATTCGCTAGCTCACCCGGTGTAGCGTACATTCATCGAATGGTTCGGCTGCCGGGTTCGTCCGTTGCGGTCTAGGAAGGAGATTTGGGTGATGCGAGCACTTTAATTACTTTAGTACTCACCCAGTGACGGCAGATTGAGGACAGATCGGAGGAAGCCAACAACATAGGGGACCGCATGTTGTGGTTCAGATATTTTACATTCGGAGCATATGTCCGTTGCTCGGGACGCTCCGTTATATTGACAGTCCGAGAGACTGTCTTTAATGCTTCCTCATCCTCACAGCAGGGCACACGACCGCACATTGGCTACGTGACCTCGAGTATCCGATCAGTTTCGGCATTCAGTGATTCCACAGCGAATAGGTCGCGCCATCCGGTAGCCAAGGGACACGAGGCCTATACACTCCGTTCGCTCGCATATTGGAAGTATGCACGGGGTAACGATCTCGGAGCTTCCTGCGGCAATGCATCGTAAGACCGCTGCTCCTCAGGCCTCAGTGACGGACGTGCTATCCGAGTTAGCACAGTTGTTTCGCAGCATCCCAGCAATTGACAGTTTCTCGGTCGAATCAGGAATTATCCGACGGCGCTGGGTCGGTGCGGTCCGCGGTTGCATCAAGCTACGGACGACCGAACGCTTTATAGGGTCCGACAGGATGGCGAAAGGGATTCGAAAGATTTCGAGTTTTCCCTTTAGTAGTATCGGAAGATGCCTTTCATATCTTCTGGCATTTCTTCCAGTGATTATTTTTCGGACTTCATTGCTGCGATCTTGGATAAGAGACTTATAGCGTCATTGGACTCGGATTTTTCGATCGGTACAGGGACTTTGTCCCTGACTTACCGACGCAGTCCAATATTGTCATTACAACATGTGTTTTATTTTTCGACGCTATATATATTTATATATATATACAAGCCTGCTACTAAGCATGATAGTTTAGTTTCTTGTCCGCGTGGCTCATTTCTGCCATTTTATCTTTTTTACATATAGTTTATTTTGGCAGAGCAGGGCATACCGAGAGTTCATACGCGTCTAGACGGTGTGATTAAAGACTGCATATATATTCTTTTTCGCCGTTTATGTCTTTTCCAATTTCAATGTTGGGAACGACATTATGTATAGTAGACTTAACTTAGACGCTTTATTATACGTAATCCGCCTTACTGAGGCGTTATCATTACGTCTTCAAGAAAAGATTTACGGGATATTATTCTCAATGTAATTTCTTTTGAGGGCAGTAGTTTGTTCACGTATAACTCCGCCCTTCAGTGGCTGATTGGAGTTGGTTAGACGTGATGCAGCCCTAGCTACATCCACGCGTGGATAGTAGGTTAAGAACTCTCTCAGAGTCGCTTCGTTCTCGGAGGAGCTTCTCTTCGACGGCAACTTTCCGGCAATCCATGAATTGCTTGATTTATACATTCTCTTGTCTATCTAGTGTTACAAGAGATTCAGACTGGGGCAAACATTCGGTGGTTGACTCAGAGAGTGCCGCCGCAGTTGCCGGACCTGAGTGTGGCTGTTATGACGGTTGCCAGTCAAACAGATTGGGATATATACTGATCCCTACGGATTCGAAGTGCCAGGGTCTTTGGGTTCCGCAGTCTTTTAGCTATCAGTTTAACTTCCGCGGAATAATGTTTTTTAGGCTTGCTTTATGTCATTGCATGAACATTATTCAGAAACGCATGCCCAAATTCCTGTCCTTAATTCGACAGTAGTGGCGTATCTCCGGAACCAGGGAGGCACTCTTTCGTTTCCGTTATTCAATTTAATGGAAAGAATCCGTCTGTTGGTTATAGTACACCAAGTTCAGTTTTGGTCCGTCATATTCTGGGTCGTCTGATTGTTTTATCGCACTCCCGTTCTCTTACGGGTCGCTTGTTGCTGTCAGAATGGACTCTCAACAAACAAGTATTCATTCAGATTTGCTATCTATGGGAGCGCCCAATGATGTTTTATTTATGACACAGCTTGCTAATAAATTGCAGACGTATGTGTTGGCTTGTCCAGATCTCTGAGCTAATACTGTTAACGCTCTATTGATCTATAGGACGGAATGATAGGATACGCGTATCCTCCGGCGCTGTTGTTTTAGCAGGTATTGCTAAGATAAACAACCACAATACATTTCTGTTGATAGCATCTCTATCTTCACAGAGATCATGAGTAATTTACTCTCTTGTCTACTGTGGATCTTAACGTGAAATCTTCCTCTATGTGAGGATCTTTTTTCACTGGGTAAATCGTGTCATCTTTATCACAACCAGCAAGGTCGCAACTTTCATGTATTCCGTTGTGTGGTCCATATTGCATTGTATGCACAGTACTGGACGAGCTTTGGACGCGATTTCTTACTATAGGAGATCCTCTTCTTCGCTATTCTATGCGACTAAGTGGAGGCTCTTCCGTCGTGGTGTAGGGATCATTATGTTCATATGGTTGATCCCTCCATACTACTCATTGCTATTTTTTAGTATACTTGTTTCACAAGATCTACTGCAGCCTGTTGTTATTTAGGTTATAGGTTTATGTTACCTCATACCTATGCACTCTACGATAGTTTACAATTGAGTCTTTTGTCTCTTTATCTAAGTCAGTTAGTAACTTTTTGATAAATAGACTTAGAATCTTTAGATTAAATTCCTATACGGATTTTAACTTCGGTTCTTATTTAGCTAAGTAATCATTTGAGCCTCTGGAAACAGTAGTTTTCAAATTCTGACCTTTTAGACAGTAATTCTGTTGGTTTCTCTTTTACTGTAGAGTCAGTGAGTTTCATGCACTATCGATGGATGATTTTCACTTTCATAGTTTCGGAATCAATACTTCCGTTACTATTTAGGTTGGATTGTTGCATAAGAGTTAGGCTCCTATTATCCGGAACCTATTATTTTAAGGTCCTTCCGTCTTCGTATGGGCATAGGCCTTTACTCTTTCCGGGTACAGTTTATGTATTTATAAACAGATATCTGTTTATTACAAGGGCGTAAGCTTCTTCTGTCTTTGATGTCTAGTAGAAGGACGTTACGCTCCATTTTATTGTTAATGGATTCTATTAACTAGCGTACTGCTTATGGTATATCATTGGCTTAGCAGTTGTGCTTAAGATTTCGGCTCATGAAGTAAGAGTTCTTCTACTTCTTGGGCTTACATTAATAGTGTTGCTATTATAGATTTTTGAAGGCTGCTCATTGCGCTCAGCCATCCATTCATGAATTTTATCTCAGAAATATCGAGTCCATTTCTGGAGGCCTCTATTGTTAGGTCTATTATCTACTGCTCAGAATGTCATTCACTTAACAGTTGCTACTATAGCTAGGTAGGCTGTCTGTTTCGGCAGTGTCTCCGTTCGGCTGCTCTCTTCGCTCTGGGCTATTTGACCCAGGGCAAGAAAAAGGGGGGGGGGGGAGGGTGTTCCCTTGGGTCACCTGTTTTTACTATGAAAACAAGGGGATACCTCCTCCGGAGTTAGTAATTCTGAGCTGTTATTGGGATGGTTGTTAGTGAGAAGTTTAAGTTTATAAAATTCATTCAAGTCTTAGTTTTTAAAGTATAGCTTTTGAATATTGCATATGTCAACGGACATGATTATGCAATTCTCACTCACTTTTAGGAGTATAAGAGTCTCTATTCTCTAGACTTACTTTATTATTGGCTTACTTTAAAAATTATTAGTATAAGGATTATTGGATATTAATAGAGTACATGGATGTATGAAGCTCAATTTTTGGAAGGTGTTGTATCTTTCTAATTTATCATAAATAAGAAAGATACATATAAGGCCTATTACTTCTTTTCCCTACAGGGGATGACTCTATTTTATTTTATTGAGCGTATTCCATTTTGCTCTATGTCCTTGGCCCTCCAGCCTTTTTACTATTCAGCTATGTCTGGGTCATTGGTACAGTATAAAAATGTTAAAAAATTTATAGTAATTTATATATTTTTTATACTTACGAATGACCCAGACGGGGATGGCCCTCCCAGGAGTTGGGAACTCTTGCCTCCCCGCTGAGTACATAGCGCTTACCAGGCACTGGTTATTAGAATGATAAATGGCGCCAATTTCGGAACGTCCTTGACACTGCGCATGCGCAGTAGGGGCGAAGTGTGGAGGGCCTTTCAGGACATGTTTTCTTTAGTTTTAGATGCAAATTTTGGGGATTGGGGGGCAAAATTTGTGTTTGGCCCTATATTTTAAGAGTTAGCACCAGCTATGTCTGGGTCATTGGTAAGTATAAAAAATATATAAATTACTATAAATTTTTTAACTTTTTCAAAATTTTTTGATTTCAATTAGTTTTTCTATGTTAATGGATCATGTTATTATGTATTTTGATTGTCAGGGGTTGGTGCGAGTACTAGGACTTTGTTTTCTTTTCACATTGAAAGGATATTGTTCAGTTGTAATACAGTTAAAACTAGAAGTCCTGTCACGAATAGTGCGCTTATCTAGGCTTAATTGCGCGTTGGAATTGCGCGCAATTGCCATATCGAATGGCATCCAAAGCACGTCTGGCTCTCCTGGTTACACATTGCAAACACATGCAATGTTTCTGCCAATGGACCTCCGGGTAACCCGGAGGTCCATTGGCTGAAACATTGCCTGTGCACAGGCCATATGTACAGAATATGTTAGCTTTAATTGGGTCATAACGCGCACATTAACGCGCATATCAACGTGCTATTTGTGCGCATTTCATGACAGGACTTCTAGTTTTAACTGTAAGAGGAGATCTTCCTCTGACTTTCATAATCATTGTATAAATGTAGTCAGTGTACTCTCACTAACTCCTGTTCCGTATGTGTTAATTTCGATGACAACATGGGAAGCGTGTGTCACGGTATGTTAGTGGGGAAATGGCCATTCCGGTCCTTTCCCCGCAGGGTCACTCTAGTTTATCAATTTCTATTTCAGACGATCAAGAACAGGGTGATGTATCCGTGATGTCTTCCAAAAGTGTGCCTCCGTCGTCACAATTAATGAAGAGCTAGCGGAAAAGTGCTCATGAAAATACGTCAATTGCCTAAGAGGTCCCTAGTAGGATCGACGGCCTTTGACGTCCGCTAGCTCGCCCGGTGTAGCATCCATTCATCGAATGGTTCGGCAGCCGGGTTCGTCCGTTGCGGTCCAGAAGGAGCTTTGGGTGATGCGAGCACTATAAATCAACCAATGCACACCCAGTGACGGCGGATTAGAGGAGAGAACGGAGGAAGCCTTTTAGTCCGGTTCCTAGCTCGTCCAGGTCCATTCGGACTGCGAGCGAGAGAAGCCCCTCTCTCGTACAACAACATCTGGCCCCAGATGTTGTGGTACAAAATGTTTCGCATTCGGAGCATACGTCCGCCGCTCGGGACGCTCCGTTAGATAGACAGCCCGGAGAGACAGTCAATAAGGCTTCCTCATCCTCATGGTAGCGCACACGACCGTTCTTGGCTACGTGACCTCGGATATCCAGTCAACTTCGCCATTCAGTGAATCCTCGGCGACCAGGTCACGCCATCCGATAGCCAGGGACACGAGGCCTGGAGACTCCGGACGTTCGCATAAGAAAGTATGCGGGAGTCAACGTACACGGAGCTTCCAGCGGCAAAGCATCGTAAGACCGCTACTGCACAGGCCTCGGTGATGGACGTGCTATCCCAAATAGCACAACTTATCGCAGCATCCCAGCAATGACAGAATCTCTGTCGCATCATGTAATATCTGACGACGCTGGGTCGGGATGCTCCGCGGAAGCACGGACGTCCGAAAATTTCATACGGTCCGACGGGATGCCGAAAGGGATTCGGAGGATTTCGAGCTTTCCCTTTCGGAACAACTTAAGCTACTGTATATGTCATCCGACTTCATCTTCTAGAGGTTCTTCGTCGGACCAGAATGCTGCGATGCCGGATAAGAAACTGATAGCGTCGGTGGACACAGAAATTTTTGGTTCGGTTCAGGGACATCGTCCCTCAGTTCCGACACAGTCCAATAATGTCTCAGAAACTTTCGATTTATTGAACGAAGCTATATATATTTTTTTATATGCTTGCTGTTTACATGTACAAGCATGTCTGATTTCTTGTTCGCAAAATTACTGAGATGTCTTTCAAAAGTGTGCCTCTGTCGTCATAGTTAATGAAGAGCTAGCGGCAATTAGTGCTCATGGAATACGTCAGTCGCCTAAGAGGTCCCTAGTAGGATCGACGGAGTTGACATTCGCTAGCTCACCCGGTGTAGCGTCCATTCATCGAATGGTTCGGCAGTCGGGTTCGTCCGTTGCGGTCTAGGAAGGAGATTTGGGTGATGCGAGCACTATAATAGACTTTAGTATACACCCAGTGATGACGGATTAGAGGAGAGATCGGAGGAAGCCTGTTAGTGCGGTTCCTAGCTCGTCCAGGTCCGTCCGGGCGGCGAGCGAGAGAGGTCCCTCTCTCGTACAACAACATATGGGACCGGATGTTGTGGTACAGACATTTCGCATTCGGAGCATATGTCTGCCGCTCGGGACGCTCCGTTATATAGACAGTCCGAGTGACTGTCGATAATGCTTCCTCATCCTCACAGCAGCGCACACGACTGCACATTGGCTACGTGACCTTGAGTATCCGGCCAGCTTCGTCATTCAGTGATTCCACGGCGAACAGGTCACGCCATCCGGTAGCCAAGGGACACGAGGCCTGTACACTCCGGTTGCTCGCATAATAGAAGTATGCACGGGGTAACGAGCACGGAGCTTCCAGCAGCGCGGCATCGTAAGACCGCTTCTCCACAGGCCTCAGTGACGGACGTGCTATCCAAAATAGCACAGCTTATCGCAGCATCCCAGCAAACGATAGATTCTCGGTCGGATCAGGAATAATCCAACGGCGCTGGGTCGGTGCGCTCCGCTGTTGCATCAGGTACGGACGATCGAACACTTCATAGGGTCCGACAGGATGGCAAAAGGGATTCGGACGATTTTGAGCTTTCCCTTTCGGAACAACAGAAGCTGCCATACATTTCTTCCGGCATTATCTTCCAGAGGTTGTTCCGTTGGACTACTTTGCTGCGATGCTGGATAAGAGACTAATAACGTCATTGGACACAGAGTTTTGGATCGGTTCAGGGACATTGTCCCTGAGTTGCCGATGCAGTCCAATAATGTCATTAGAACATTCGAATTATTGAACGACGCTATATATAAGCTTGCTACCAAACATGCTAGTCTAGTTTCTTGTCTGCAATGCTCTATTCTGCCTTTCATCAATTCTAGGGAATAAATTTTCATTGGCAGAACTGGACATACCGAGAGTTCCTATGCGTCTAAGACGGCGAGGCTGAACACTGGGAATTATCTTTTTCGCCATCTATGTCTATTCCAACCACGACGTTGGAAACGACAATGATGTCTAATAGACTTAACTTAGATGCTTTATCATACGTAGACCACCTTACTGAGGCGTTATCATTACGTCTTCAATAGAAAGAATTCCAGGATATGATCCTCAATGAGATTTCTTTCAGGGGCAGTAGTTTTCCACGTATAACTCCGCCCTTCAGTGGCAACCTGGAGTTGGTTAGACGTGACGCAGCCCTAGCTACATCCGCGCGCGTGGATAGTAATGTGAAGAACTCTCTCAGAATCGCTTCGGACTCGGAGAAGCTTCTCTCGACGGCAACCTTTCAGCAATCTTTGAATTGCTCGATTTACACGTTTTCTTGTCAATCAAGTGTAACAAGAGATTCAGACGTGGGCAAACATTCGGTGGTTGACTCAGAGAGTTCCACTGTAGTTGCCGGATCCGAGTTTTTCGATTATGACGGATGCCAGTCAAACAGGTTGGGACACAATTTTGATCCCAACGGATTCGAAGTGCCAGGGTCTTTGGGTTCCGCAGTTTTTAGGCAAGCACTTAACTTCCAAGAAATGATATTATTTTGGCTTGCCTTACGTCATTGGATGAACATTATTCAGAAACGCATGTCCAAATCCTGTCCAATAATACGACAGTAGTTGCGTATATCCGGAACCAGGGAGGCACTCATTCGGTTCCGTTATTTATTTTAACGGAAAGAATCCTTCTGTTTGTTATAGAACACCAAGTTCTGTTTTGGTCCGTCATATTCTGGGTCGTCGGATCGTATTAGCAGACTCCCTTTCACGTAAGGGTCGTTTGTTGCCGTCAGAATGGACTCTCAACAAACAGGTATTCAATCAGATTTGCTACCAATGGGAGCGCCCAGTGATAATTTATTTGCGACACAACTCTCCAATCAATTGCAGACATATGTGTCACCGTGTCCGGATCCTCGAGCATATGTAGTTACCGCTCTATCGATCTAGTAGGACGGGATGATAGGATATGCGTATCCTCCAGCGCTGTTGATTCAGCAAGTATTGCTAGGATTATACATTCACAATACAGTTCTGTTGGTAGCATCTCTGTCTCCACATAGACGGTGGATAAATTTACTTAGATGTCTGCTGTGGGACTTACCGCGGAAACTTCCTCCACGAGAGGATCTTTTTTCGCTGGGGAAATCGTGTCAACTTCATCACAACCCGCAAGGTCTCAACCTTCACGTATTTCCGTTGTGCGGTCCTTCTTGCATGGCAAGCATTGTATAGGACGAGCAGTGGACGTGATTTCTAACTGTAGGAGGACCTCCTCTTCACTATACTATGCGGCTAAAGTGGAGGGTCTTCCGTCGTTGGTGTAGGGATCTTTATGTTGATATTTTTGATCCCTCCATACCAGACATTGCAAACTTTCTAGTATACTTGTTTGACGAGATCAACTGCAGCCAGTTACTTTTAAAGGTTATAGGTCTATGTTATCTGATACCTATGCACACCATGATAGTTTACAATTAAGCCTAATGTCTTTATCTAAGTTAGTTTGAAACTTTTCGATAATAGACCTAGAATCCTTAGATTAATTCCTATACGGAATTTAGCTTGGGTTCTTATTAACTAAAGCAACCATTTGAACCTCTTGAGACAGTAGTTTCAAATTCTGGCCTTTTAAGACAGCAATTCTCTTAGTCTTCTCTTCTGCTGAAGAGTCAGTGAACTTCATGCACTATCGGTGGACGATTCTCACTTTCGTAGTATCGGAAACTCTATTACATTTACTACTAATGTTGTATTTTTGGTTAAGAACCAGGCTCCTAATAAATATCCGGAACCTATTGTTTTTAAGGTCCTTCCGTCTTCGAACGGGCATAGGCCTTTACTCTGTCTGGATAGACCTTTATGTATTTATTAACAGATCTCAGTTTATCAGTAAGGACGTAAAGCTTCTTCTGGCTCGGATGCCTAATAGAAAGGTCATTACGGTCCATTCTATTACTTAATGCATTCAATTAACTATCGGTACTGCTTAGGATAATCTATCCTTAACTCAGCAGTCTGTGCTTAAGATTTCGGCTCATGAAGTAAGAGCTCTTCTACATCTTGGGCTTACGTAAATAGTGTTGCTATTATAGATGTAAAGTAGGCTGCATATTGGTCTTAGCCATCCACATTCATGAATTTTTATCTCCGAAATATCGAGCCCATTTCTGGAGGCCTGCATTATTTAGGTCCATTATCAGCTGCTCAGAATGTCGATCACTTAACATTTGCAACTATAGCTATGTAGGCTTTATGTTCCGGCAGTGACTCCGTCCTGCTGCCCTCTTCGCTCTGGGCTATTTGACCCAGGGCAAGAAAAAGGTGGGGGGGGGGGGGGGGGGGGGGAGGGTGTTCCCTTGGGTCACCTGTTTTTTTATGAAAACAAGGGGATACCTCCTCCGGAGTCAGTAATTCTGAGCTGTTACTGGGATGGTTTTTTAAGTGAAAAGTTATGTTTTAAAATTCATTCTTGTCATAGTTTTAAAGTATAGCATTTGAATATGTCACGTGTCAAACGGGCATTATTATACTATCCTCGGACACTTTTAAAAGAGTATAAAGAGTCTCAATTCTCTGGACTAACTTTATTTATTGGCTTACTTTAAAAATAATTAGTATAAGAATTATACTGGATATTAATAGAGTATATGGATGTTATGATGCTCAATTATAGAAGGTATTGTGTCTTTCTAATTTATCATAAATAAGAAAGATACATGTGAAGCCTAATTCTCCTTTTCTCCTCCAGGAGATGACTCTATTTTATATAGTTGAGCTTATAGGATTTTCCTCTATGTCCTGGGCCCTCCAGCCTTTTTACTATTCAGCTATGTCTGGGTCATTGGTACAGTATAAAAATCTTAAAAAATTTATAGTAATTTATATATTTTTTATACTTACCAATGAAATTCTGATTTTTCTCGTAGGATCAGAATCTGACACAATTTTCTGGAAAGCTTTCAGTGAGAGCTTTCCAGAAAATGATGTCAGCTTCTGATCTTATCAGTGTTGGTAGCGAAAGATACATAGTTTATAGTGGTTATCCTACAACTTATTTTAACTTGTAGTTGTACTGTATTATACATGTACCTTTGTGTTTTTTCACTTTTATTGTTTTCTTGTTTCTATTTCTTTACAGAGGAAAGTTAAGAATCCTTTGAGATTTGAAGACTACATATCTCCACGGTAATTTATTTATCATGTTTCATGTAATTGTTGTCACACAGTGACCAACCTAGCTGTGTTATAAAGACAATATTTTTATGCACCCTGACTTAAGTCGTGTGGCATATAGTGATTGAAGCCATAACTGAGCCAGGGGTGCAGAAATTGCACGAACGACCGTTTCGTTCGTGCATCGTTCGTGCAAACTGCAATTGGCAAAACCGTGTTTCCGTTCTTCTTCAAATTTGGCCTACCCACTTTGATGTGCCCGGAAATAAATCGTGCATGTTGTTATTTGCATTCAATAAAAAGTGTGCATTTACATGATTTTTTATCAGTTAAAAGCAATGTGCATCGACCACCGTCGGATTGAGTCGACAAGCTGAGACTGGGTTTCATTGTTTTTCGAAGTGGCTGGGTTGTCATGACAAATAATAATTTCACACGATACGCATCGCCGATTGGTCAATAGGTATAGACTATTTCTACAATCGTGTTTTGCGATCCACATAAAAGTGGTTATCAGTGAAAACATGATTGTATAAACAGAATATACACGTGTACCGCAAATTTTCAAAATGGCAGATAAGCAAGAGTCCGTGAACGAAAATACTTTTAAAAAGTGGTTAAGTTCCGAACTATTTTTATATGATCTCAATGAGAACGGGAAAATTGAAAACTTACGTTGTACAATATTCAGCGAAATGTGGGATTATATACAGAAGGAAGCGAAATTAAGAGGGTTGAAAGGCAGTGCCCTGAACAATGTGAAAACGTACATTGACGGCGTGAATTATGTGCATCGCGCAAATGTTTGTCAATTTCAAAGCTTGTTTAAAAAATAAAATTTCCAAGTTAGTACATGTAACAATCATGAAAATTTTAAACATGCCGTTTAAAAACGGTGATTTTGGTGACCAAAAAGTAAAGTGAATTTTCAGCCCCAAAGCCACCAGAAGGCTTCATTTGATAGCACATTTCAAAATTTTTCTGACCCCCCCCCTAATCTGCTTGAGCCTTCGGCACTCCCTGTAGATGCCTTCGGCATCTACAATGGGTTATGCCAAAAAAATTGGGTTATACAAAAAACAATTTGCATAACCGGTTTTCAGGTTATGCTAAATTTGAATTCCTGCACCCCTGTAACTCAGAAATGAATCACAGTACAATTGTTAAACTTTTTACAAATGTTAATGACAGTCAGAAGGTTTGTTGCGTATAATAGTTTCTGCCGCATCTGCAAGGTGAAGGTCACGAGGGGGGGGGGGGGGGGGCATGATTTACCTTAGTAACATTCTTCTTGTTTTCAATTATAGTTGATGATCAACAAACTGGATTAGAACAAGAATTTGCTAACTTGCTCTTGGTGTTTTAAAAATTTGAACCTATTGTGCTGGGATCACAAAATGCAACAGCGCTGAAGCATCCAATGGCAAGGGGAGCAGTAGTATCAAAAAAGGCACTCAACTCTGGGTACACTCATACTAAATTCCACCTCCATTTAATTTTACTTTCAAGATGAAATTGAATAAAATATATCAAAGGGCATTTAACCCTTTACCTAACATGAAAAGCAGATGACACTTGCAAACAAAATTCTTGAATAACTAATTTTTTGTCTCAAAAACATTGGTTATGACTCCCTCATTGGAACCAGCTCAACAAGCTCGTTCTAAAGAGGGGTCATAAACTATGTTTTTGAGACAAAAAATGAAAAAATTAATGAAAATTAATTGGCGATTTTTGTTAATAGCGCTGACCAGGTTTTGGCCATTATGTTGGGTAAAGGGTTAAATGACATATCTTTATTCACTTGATTTAATTACTGATTTACATTCTAATTCGAAATTTAGATTCAAACCCCACGTGGATATACAGATGATGATCAAACCAAACATAATTCCCAGTTTGTACACAGAAATTCTGCTTGTTTTCTTTGTTAGGTTGAAATCAATCACTGAAAATACATTCATAACGGCTGTGTTTTTAAATAGCTTCTAACATTGCTATTCACTCCATTTCATAGATTCGTGTTCACATGTCTAATGCCAGAAAATCCGGATTGGAAAAATGTAATTTTTCCCAAACGATAACCAATCCCAAGAATTCCATGCACAAAATGGCCCTTCACTATATTTTTATACTGTATACCAATGGCCCAGACTAGCTGGCTGGTGCTAACCAAAAAATATCTAGGGCCAAACACAAATTTTTCCCCCCAATCCTCAAAATTTGCATGCAAAACCGAAAATTAGAAATCCTATCTGGCCTGCCATACATTTAACCTCACTCCGTGCATGTGCCGACACCAGGAAGTCACCGAATCTGGCTCAGACATTCTTTGTTTGGCCCTTGCCAGATAACATCAAACTGACATTTGTGCTTTTTCAATCTCAATTAATAATGATGCCAGACACAAATCAGTGGATAATTGATGGATCCAAGGACATAACTGGATGAAGGAAGGAAGAAACGGTTTGAAACGTTCAGTGCTGTAATTTTATAATATTTATAAAAATTAGTTCATGTTCCCTAATTTTGGGACATGGGCCTGATGTTATCACTAATTGATTATCATCTATCCACTGTTTATTCCCTGCCTTCCCTTGATCCCCCAGTTAAGCTCCCGAGCTTTTTGGTTTGTTTTAATGGAAATTTTTTTTTTATAAAATTTCTCGGGAGTTTAAAGTATTATACAGAAGATTATTCTGTACATCCCCAGGGTTACGTCCTCAGCCTTGGGGTGTTTGGGTGTTTTAGTCATGCATCATACATCCAATGTATCGTTTTTTCTTCTGATAAAGATCTTGCTTTACATCGGATAATCTTGTTTCTGTTACTGACTTCAGGCTGTGTTGCCTGGGGTCTTGTTTTCTGATTTTGTTTACATTTACAATGCTCTGGGTAGTTTCCTATTTTTGTTAATTAGACAGTTGTTATTAATATTAAATATTCTGATAGTGTGGTAGTTAATTTTACAGCAGATTTTTATAATTTTGTCCACACTTAGGCTTTTTTGGGCTCATTGTTCCCTTTGGGAACTTGGGCTCTTATATAAGAAAAGTGTTTTCAAAAATTTTTATTTTATTTTTGAAAGAGTTTTTCTTTTGGATATATTTATTTCATCGATTGTATTTTAATGTTATCTTATATTATATGTAGATTTGGTGGTGGTACAATGACATATATTAGAATTTAGGTGATAATATTTATCTAATAGAAGGGCAAATGGAAGAAGCCTTTCCTCTATTTACTTGGCCGTTGTCTTGAGTATAGCTGATGTACGACCACTGATTCTTGTTCTATTGGATGATGGGTGTCATGGTTCGTGTTAGGCGAGTGGACACTACCGGTCCTATCACGGCGAGGGGACACTGCTGGTCCTCTCGTCAAAATGTCACTATAGTTTTTAGCTCACCTGAGCGAAGCTCAAGGGGAGCTTTACTAATCACTTTCTGTCCGTCGTCCGGCGTCCGTTGTCCGTCGTCCGTCGTCGTCCGTCCGGCGTTAACTTTACATTATCGACTTCTCCTCCTAAACCACTAGCCCAATTTTATTCAAATGTTGGCTAAATGTTTATTACCTAATGCCAATTCAGATTTGTTCAAATGAAGTTGCCCCTCCTCCTGGGTGGTGCCACGCCCCCAAGGGGCACCAAAATCTTTGTAAATCTTCTTCTCATGAACCAGCAGTAGCAGAGACTTGATATTTGGTGTGCAGCTTCCTTTTGAGGTGTAGACTCAGATTTGTTCAAGAGAAGTTTGTGGGGCTATACTTGGCGTCGTTATGGGGGGGGCAAAATTTTTTGCCCCGCCCAAAATTTCTATATTTTTATACTGTACCAATGAACCAGACATAGCTGGTGCTAACTCTTAAAATATAGGGCCAAACACAAATTTTGCCCCCCAATCCCCAAAATTTGCATCTAAAACTAAAGAAAACATGTCCTGAAAGGCCCTCCACACTTCGCCCCTACTGCGCATGCGCAGTGTCAAGGACGTTCCGAAATTGGCGCCATTTATCATTCTAAGTTTGGCCCTTCATCAGTTAACATCTGACTGATCTTTGTGCTTTTAAATCTCAGTTTAAATGATGCCAGACACATAAATATTAGTGAAATGGTGATTCTAAGGAGGATAGAAAAGGAGGAGAGGAAAAGAATGTGTGACAGAATATTATCAGGGCTGTAACTTAAAATTTTTTAATGAAATTATGTTAAGTTACCTATTTTCAAGGCAGCAGCCATTTTGTTGTCATTCTGATTATTTAGTTACACTGTTTTTTCAAGTGTTTTTCCTCTCTCCCTGTCCTTTAAGTTCCCCCTTGCTATTCTCCCATGCTTTTGGCATAGTTTCTGTAATTATTATTACTAAAATTTCTTGGGAGTTTTAGCTGTATAACAGAATGAATTCTGTTCTTTCCCCATGTTTACGTCTTCACCTACGGGTGGTTAGGCGTTGTGTTCTGCATCTACCATCTGATGTTCTGCAGTTTCTTCCCAGGAAGTCTCTGTTTTGCATCAGATGGTGTATTTTTGGTAACTGATTTCGGGCCTGGGTGCCTGGAGTCTTATTTTAGTGTTTTTACACTCATTGTTTACATTTACAACAGCCCTCTGTGTGAGGGGGGGATTTCTAAATAATAATATCTTTATGTTATTTTAATCATAACTAGATACATTATTGTTGTTCGTAAGTGTTGAATAAATTGTTTAAAATATTTTTAAAATTTTTGTCCACACTTAGGCTTGGGATCCATTGGGGCTCAACGTTACTTTTCAGAAACTTGGGCTGTTCTGAAAAAATATTTTTTCAAAATATTTTGATTTCAATTATTTTTTCTATATTAATGGATCATATTATTATTATGTATTTTGATTACCAGGGGTTAGTGCGAGTACCAGGACTTGTTTTCTTTTCACATTGAAAGGATATTGATCAATTGCTTTAAGAGGAAGTCTTCCTCTGACCTTATTATCATTCTATATGTGGTCAGTGTACTCGCATTAACTCCTGTTCTGTATCGTATGATTTCGATGACAATATGGGAAGCGTATGTCACGGTATGTTGTTGGGGATTTGGACACTCCGGTCCTTTCCCCGCAGGGTCACTCTACTTTATCAATTTCTATTTCAGACGATCAAGATTAGGGTGATGTATCTGTGATGTCTTCCAACAGTGTGCCTCCGTCGTCACAATTAATGAAGGGCTAGCGGAAAAGTGCTCATGTAATACGCCAATTGCCTAAGAGGACCCTAGTAGGTTCGACGGCCTTTGACGTCCGCTAGCTCGCCCGGTGTAGCGTCCATTCACCGAATGGTTCGGCAGCCGGGTTCGTCCGTTGCGGTCTAGAAGGAATTTTGGGGTGATGCGAGCACTATAAAATTAACTTAATGCACACCCAGTGACGGCGGACCGGAGGGAGAACGGAGGAAGCCTTTTAATTCGGTTCATAGCTCGTTCCGGTCCATCCGGACGGCAAGCGAGAGAGGCCCCTCTCTCGTTCAACAACATCTGGCCCCAGATGTTGTGGTACAAATGTGTAGTTAGCGGAGCATACGTCCGTCGCTCGGGACGCTCCGTTGTATAGGCAGTCCGCTGAGACTGCTAAGGCTTCCTCTTCTCGTCAGCGCACACGACCGCACCTTGGCTGCGTGACCGCCGATATATTACCAGCTTCGCCGATCAAGGATTCTTCGGCGACCAGGTCACACCATCCGGCAGCCAGGGATTCGAGACCGATGGACTCCGGACGTTCGCATAGGAAAAGTATGCGGGAGCCATCTGATGCGGAGCTGCCCTCGGCGAAGCAGCGATAGACTGCGCCTCCGCAGGTCTCGACGCCGGACATTTTTGTGCACATAGCACAGCTTATCGCAGCATCCCAGCAGCCGACAGAAACGGTGTCGGATCGAGAATTATCCGACAGCGCTGGGTCGGTAGCCGGGGACTCGAGGCCTGCAGACTCCGGACGTTCGCATAGGAAGTGTGCGGGAGTCAACGTACACGGAGCTTCCAGCGGCAATGCATCGTAAGTCCGCTACTGCACAGGCCTCGGGAACGGATGTGCTTTCCTTAATAGCACAGTTTATCGCAGCATCCCAGCATCAACTGAATCTGTCGCATATATTTTATCCGACGATGCTGGGTCGGGACGCTCCGCGGAAGCGGGTACGGACGTCCGAAAGTTTTATCCGGTCCGATGGGATACCGAAAGGGATTCGGTGGATTTCAAGCTTTCCCTTTCGGAACAACATATGCTGCGATGCCGGATAAGAAACTGATAGCGTCGGTGGACTTAGAAATTTTTGGTTCGGTTCAGGGACATCGTCCCTCAGTTCCGACATAGTCCAATAATGTCACACAAACTTTCGAATTATTGAACGACGCTATATATATTATTATTTTATGCTTGCTATCCAAGCATTTCTGGTTTCTTGTTCGAAGAGTTATGGAGATGTCTTTCAAAAGTGTGCCTCTGTCGTCATAGTTAATGAAGAGTTAGCGGCAATAAGTGCTCATGGAATATGTCTATCGCTTATGGAGTGACATTCGCTAGCTCACCCGGTGTAGCGTACATTCATCGAATGGTTCGGCTGCCGGGTTCGTCCGTTGCGGTCTAGGAAGGAGATTTGGGTGATGCGAGCACTTCAATTACTTTAGTACTCACCCAGTGACGGCAGATTGAGGACAGATCGGAGGAAGCCAACAACATAGGGGACCGCATGTTGTGGTTCAGATATTTTACATTCGGAGCATATGTCCGTTGCTCGGGACGCTCCGTTATATTGACAGTCCGAGAGACTGTCTTTAATGCTTCCTCATCCTCACAGCAGGGCACACGACCGCACATTGGCTACGTGACCTCGAGTATCCGATCAGTTTCGGCATTCAGTGATTCCACAGCGAATAGGTCGCGCCATCCGGTAGCCAAGGGACACGAGGCCTATACACTCCGTTCGCTCGCATATTGGAAGTATGCACGGGGTAACGATCTCGGAGCTTCCTGCGGCAATGCATCGTAAGACCGCTGCTCCTCAGGCCTCAGTGACGGACGTGCTATCCGAGTTAGCACAGTTGTTTCGCAGCATCCCAGCAATTGACGGTTTCTCGGTCGAATCAGGAATTATCCGACGGCGCTGGGTCGCTGCGGTCCGCGGTTGCATCAAGCTACGGACGACCGAACGCTTTATAGGGTCCGACAGGATGGCGAAAGGGATTCGAAAGATTTCGAGTTTTCCCTTTAGTAGTATCGGAAGATGCCTTTCATATCTTCTGGCATTTCTTCCAGTGATTATTTTTCGGACTTCATTGCTGCGATCTTGGATAAGAGACTTATAGCGTCATTGGACTCGGATTTTTCGATCGGTACAGGGACTTTGTCCCTGACTTACCGACGCAGTCCAATATTGTCATTACAACATGTGTTTTATTTTTCGACGCTATATATTTATATATATACAAGCCTGCTACTAAGCATGATAGTTTAGTTTCTTGTCCGCGTGGCTCTTTTCTGCCATTTTATCTTTTTTACATATAGTTTATTTTGGCAGAGCAGGGCATACCGAGAGTTCATATGCGTCTAGACGGTGTGATTAAAGACTGCATATATTCTTTTCGCCGTTATGTCTTTTCCAATTTCAATGTTGGGAACGACATTATGTATAGTAGACTTAACTTAGACGCTTTATTATACGTAATCCGCCTTACTGAGGCGTTATCATTACGTCTTCAAGAAAAGATTTACGGGATATTATTCTCAATGTAATTTCTTTTGAGGGCAGTAGTTTGTTCACGTATAACTCCGCCCTTCAGTGGCTGATTGGAGTTGGTTAGACGTGATGCAGCCCTAGCTACATCCACGCGTGAATAGTAGGTTAAGAACTCTCTCAGAGTCGCTTCGTTCTCGGAGGAGCTTCTCTTCGACGGCAACTTTCCGGCAATCCATGAATTGCTTGATTTATACATTCTCTTGTCTATCTAGTGTTACAAGAGATTCAGACTGGGGCAAACATTCGGTGGTTGACTCAGAGAGTGCCGCCGCAGTTGCCGGACCCGAGTGTGGCTGTTATGACGGTTGCCAGTCAAACAGATTGGGATATATACTGATCCCTACGGATTCGAAGTGCCAGGGTCTTTGGGTTCCGCAGTCTTTTAACTATCAGTTTAACTTCCGTGGAATAATGTTTTTTAGGCTTACTTTATGTCATTGCATGAACATTATTCAGAAACGCATGCCCAAATTCCTGTCCTTTAATTCGACAGTAGTGGCGTATCTCCGGAACCAGGGAGGCACTCTTTCGTTTCCGTTATTCAATTTAATGGAAAGAATCCGTCTGTTGGTTATACTACACCAAGTTCAGTTTTGGTCCGTCATATTCTGGGTCGTCTGATTGTTTTATCGCACTCCCGTTCTCTTACGGGTCGCTTGTTGCTGTCAGAATGGACTCTCAACAAACAAGTATTTAATCAGATTTGCTATCTATGGGAGCGCCCAATGATGTTTTATTTATGACACAGCTTGCTAATCAATTGCAGACGTATGTGTTGGCTTGTCCAGATCTCTGAGCTAATACTGTTAACGCTCTATTGATCTATAGGACGGAATGATAGGATACGCGTATCCTCCGGCGCTGTTGTTTTAGCAGGTATTGCTAAGATAAACAACCACAATACATTTCTGTTGATAGCATCTCTATCTTCACAGAGATCATGAGTAATTTACTCTCTTGTCTACTGTGGATCTTAACGTGAAATCTTCCTCTATGTGAGGATCTTTTTTCACTGGGTAAATCGTGTCATCTTTATCACAACCAGCAAGGTCGCAACCTTCATGTATTCCGTTGTGTGGTCCATATTGCATTGTAAGCACTGTACTGGATGAGCTTTGGACGCGATTTCTTACTATAGGAGATCCTCTTCTTCGCTATTCTATGCGACTAAAGTGGAGGCTCTTCCGTCGTGGTGTAGGGATCATTATGTTCATATGGTTGATCCCTCCATACTACTCATTGCTATTTTTTAGTATACTTGTTTCACAAGATCTACTGCAGCCTGTTATTATTTAGGTTATAGGTTTATGTTACCTCATACCTATGCACTCTACGATAGTTTACATTTGAGTCTTTTGTCTCTTTATCTAAGTCAGTTAGTAACTTTTTGATAAATAGACTTAGAATCTTTAGATTAAATTCCTATACGGATTTTAACTTCGGTTCTTATTTAGCTAAGTAATCATTTGAGCCTCTGGAAACAGTAGTTTTCAAATTCTGACCTTTTAGACAGTAATTCTGTTGGTTTCTCTTTTACTGTAGAGTCAGTGAGTTTCATGCACTATCGATGGATGATTTTCACTTTCATAGTTTCGGAATCAATACTTCCGTTACTATTTAGGTTGGATTGTTGCATAAGAGTTAGGCTCCTATTATCCGGAACCTATTATTTTAAGGTCCTTCCGTCTTCGTATGGGCATAGGCCTTTACTCTTTCCGGGTACAGTTTATGTATTTATAAACAGATATCTGTTTATTACAAGGGCGTAAGCTTCTTCTGTCTTTGATGTCTAGTAGAAGGACGTTACGCTCCATTTTATTGTTAATGGATTCTATTAACTAGCGTACTGCTTACGGTATATCATTGGCTTAGCAGTTGTGCTTAAGATTTCGGCTCATGAAGTAAGAGTTCTTCTACTTCTTGGGCTTACATTAATAGTGTTGCTATTATAGATTTTTGAAGGCTGCTCATTGCGCTCAGCCATCCATTCATGAATTTTATCTCAGAAATATCGAGTCCATTTCTGGAGGCCTCTATTGTTAGGTCTATTCTCTACTGCTCAGAATGTCATTCACTTAACAGTTGCTACTATAGCTAGGTAGGCTGTCTGTTTCGGCAGTGTCTCCGTTCGGCTGCCCTCTTCGCTCTGGGCTATTTGACCCAGGGCAAGAAAAGGGGGGGGGGGGGAGGGTGTTCCCTTGGGTCACCTGTTTTTTACTATGAAAACAAGGGGATACCTCCTCCGGAGTTAGTAATTCTGAGCTGTTATTGGGATGGTTGTTTAGTGAGAAGTTTAAGTTTATAAAATTCATTCAAGTCTTAGTTTTTAAAGTATAGCTTTTGAATATTGCATATGTCAACGGACATGATTATGCAATTCTCACACACTTTTAGGAGTATAAGAGTCTCTATTCTCTAGACTTACTTTATTATTGGCTTACTTTAAAAATTATTAGTATAAGGATTATTGGATATTAATAGAGTACATGGATGTATGAAGCTCAATTTTTGGAAGGTGTTGTATCTTTCTAATTTATCATAAATAAGAAAGATACATGTAAGGCCTATTACTTCTTTCCCCTACAGGGGATGACTCTATTTTATTTTATTGAGCGTATTCCATTTTGCTCTATGTCCTTGGCCCTCCAGCCTTTTTACTATTCAGCTATGTCTGGGTCATTGGTACAGTATAAAAATGTTAAAAAATTTATAGTAATTTATATATTTTTTATACTTACCAATGACCCAGACGGGGATGGCCCTCCCAGGAGTTGGGAACTCTTGCCTCCCCGCTGAGTACATAGCGCTTACCAGGCACTGGTTATTAGAATGATAAATGGCGCCAATTTCGGAACGTCCTTGACACTGCGCATGCGCAGTAGGGGCGAAGTGTGGAGGGCCTTTCAGGACATGTTTTCTTTAGTTTTAGATGCAAATTTTGGGGATTGGGGGGCAAAATTTGTGTTTGGCCCTATATTTTAAGAGTTAGCACCAGCTATGTCTGGGTCATTGGTAAGTATAAAAAATATATAAATTACTATAAATTTTTTAACTTTCCAAACCGAGAGGCTGATTTGAACCAAATTTTATGTGAGGGCTTATTGGGTCATGAGTACTTGATTTATGCAAAAAAAAATTTTCCTGCAGCCCCGTGGGAACCGCAGGAGCTAAAAATAGAAAAAAATTAAAACGCCCATATCTCCAAAACTGCACGGCACTGAGAATTTTTATTTGGTGTGCAGCTTCCTTAGGACCAACAGAAAGGATTGGTAAAAAAAAATTGCCATCGGTTTTATCATAGGGTACAGTTTCGGGACTTTGAAAAAGTGCTGAGTCAGCACTTTTTAACACTGTAGGCAATGGGAAAAACATTAAAAAATCTTCTTCTCCAGATCCAGCAGGCAGAATCTTTTGATATTTGGTATGCAACATTGTAGGGTGGATCTGATTCAAGTTTGTTCAACTCGGCCCCCTGGGTTCATATTTGGGCTCAGTATAGGAGCCCGATTTCGAACTTAGTGCATTTCAGGCAAATTTCTTAAAAAATCTTCTTCTCCAGATCCAGCAGGCAGAATCTTTTGATATTTGGTATGCAACATTGTGGGGTGGATCTGATTCAAGTTTGTTCAAATCGGCCCTCTGGGTTTATATTTGGGCTCAGTATAGGAGCCCAAATTTGAACTTACTGCATTTCAGGCAAATTTCTTTGAAAATCTTCTTCTCCAGATCCAGCAGGCAGAATCTTTTGATATTTGGCATGCAACATTGTAGGGTGGATCTGATTCAAGTTTGTTCAAATCGGCTCCCTAGATTCATATTTGGGCTCACTATAGGAGCTTGAATTCGAACTTAGTGCATTTCAGGCAAATTTCTTCAAAAATCTTCTTCTCCAGATCCAGCAGGCAGAATCTTTTGATATTTGGTATGCAACGTTGCGGGGTAGATCTGATTCAAGTTTGTTCAAATCGGCCCCCTGGATTCATATTTGGGCTTACTATAGAAGCCCGAATTCGAACTTAGTGCATTTCAGGCAAATTTCTTAAAAAATCTTCTTCTCCAGATCCAGCAGGCAGAATCTTCTCATATTTGGTAAGCAACATTGTGGGGTGGATCTGATTCAAGTTTGTTCAAATCGGATCCCTGGGTTAATATTTGGGCTCAGTATAGGAGCCCAATTTCGAACTTAGTGCATTTCAGGCAAATTTCTTAAAAAATCTTCTTCTCCAGATCCAGCAGGCAGAATCTTTTGATATTTGGTATGCAACATTGTAGGGTGGATCTGATTCAAGTTTGTTCAAATCGGCCCCCTGGGTTCATATTTGGGCTCAGTATAGAAGCCCGATTTCGAACTTAGTGCATTTAGGCAAATTTCTTAAAAAATCTTCTTCTCCAGATCCAGCAGGCAGAATCTTTTGATATTTGGTATGCAACATTGTGGGGTGGATCTGATTCAAGTTTGTTCAAATCGGCTTCCTAGATTCATATTTGGGCTCACTATAGAAGCTCGAATTTGAACTTAGTGCATTTCATGCAAATTTCTTAAAAAATCTTCTTCTCCAGATCCAGCAGGCAGAATCTTTTGATATTTGGTATGCAACATTGTAGGGTGGATCTGATTCAAGTTTGTTCAAATCGGCCCCCTGGGTTCATATTTGGGCTCAGTATAGGAGCCCGATTTCGAACTTAGTGCATTTCAGGCAAATTTCTTAAAAATCTTCTTCTCCAGATCCAGCAGGCAGAATCTTTTGATATTTGGTATGCAACATTGTGGGGTGGATCTGATTCAAGTTTGTTCAAATCGGCCCTCTGGGTTTATATTTGGGCTCAGTATAGGAGCCCAAATTTGAACTTACTGCATTTCAGGCAAATTTCTTTGAAAATCTTCTTCTCCAGATCCAGCAGGCAGAATCTTTTGATATTTGGCATGCAACATTGTAGGGTGGATCTGATTAAAGTTTGTTCAAATCGGCTCCCTAGATTCATATTTGGGCTCACTATAGGAGCTTGAATTCGAACTTAGTGCATTTCAGGCAAATTTCTTCAAAAATCTTCTTCTCCAGATCCAGCAGGCAGAATCTTTTGATATTTGGTATGCAACGTTGCGGGGTAGATCTGATTCAAGTTTGTTCAAATCGGCCCCCTGGATTCATATTTGGGCTTACTATAGAAGCCCGAATTCGAACTTAGTGCATTTAGGCAAATTTCTTAAAAAATCTTCTTCTCCAGATCCAGCAGGCAGAATCTTTTGATATTTGGTATGCAACATTGTGGGGTGGATCTGATTCAAGTTTGTTCAAATCGGCTTCCTATATTCATATTTGGGCTCACTATAGAAGCTCGAATTTGAACTTAGTGCATTTCATGCAAATTTCTTAAAAAATCTTCTTCTCCAGATCCAGCAGGCAGAATCTTTTGATATTTGGTAAGCAACATTGTGGGGTGGATCTGATTCAAGTTTGTTCAAATCGGCCCCCTGGGTTTATATTTGGGCTCAGTATAGGAGCCCAAATTTGAACTTGGCGCATTTCAAGTAAATTTATTAAAAAATCTTCTTCTCCAGATCCAGCAGACAGAATCGTTTGATATTTGGTATGCAACATTGTGGGATGGATCTGATTCAAGTTTGTTCAAATCGGCTTCCTAGATTCATATTTGGGCTCACTATAGAAGCTCAAATTCGAACTTAGTGCATTTCAGGCATATTTCTTAAAAAATTTTCTTCTCCAGATCCAGCAGACAGAATCTTTTGATATTTGGTATGCAACATTGTGGGATGGATCTGATGCAAATTTGTTCAAATCGGCTCCCTAGATTCATATTTGGGCTTACTATAGAAGCTCGAATTCGAACTTAGTGCATTTCAGACAAATTTCTTAAAAAATCATCTTCTCCAGATCCAGCAGGCAGAATCTTTTGATATTTGGTATGCAACATTGCGGGGTGGATCTGATTCAAGTTTGTTCAAATCGGCCCCCTGGATTCATATTTGGGCTCACTATAGAAGCTCGAATTCAAACTTAGTGCATTTCGGGCAAATTTCTTCAAAAATCTTCTTCTCCAGATCCAGCAGGCAGAATCTTTTGATATTTGGTATGCAACATTGCGGGGTGGATCTGATTCAAGTTTGTTCAAATCGGCCCCCTGGATTCATATTTGGGCTTAATATAGAAGCCTGAATTCGCACTTAGTGCATTTCAGGCAAATTTATTAAAAAATCTTCTTCTCCAGACCCAGCAGGCAGAATCTTTTGATATTTGGTATGCAACATTGTGGGGTGGATCTGATTCAAGTTTGTTCAAATCGGCTTCCTAGTTTCATATTTGGGCTCACTATAGAAGCTCGAATTCGAACTTAGTGCATTTCAGGCAAATTTCTTGAAAAATCTTCTTCTCCAGATCCAGCTTCAGAATCTTTTCATATTTGGTAAGCAACATTGTGGGGTGGATCTGATTCAAGTTTGTTCAAATCGGCCCCCTGGGTTTATATTTGGGCTCCGTATAGGAGCCCAAATTTTAACTTAGTGCATTTCAGGCATATTTCTTAAAAAATCTTCTTCTCCAGATCCAGCAGGCAGAATCTTTTGATATTTGGTATGCAACATTGTGGGGTGGATCTGATTGTGATTCATGAACGTATTTATTTGTAAAGTTGATAGAATCTTAGACAAAATTTGCAGAAAAGATCTACTATAGAAGGGGTGGTATCCAGGGTGAACCGTTTACCCAAATCTAGCAGTACTAATGCATTATTCACACAAATCTCCGTTCAAATTTTTTGACCCCTCATTGGAACACACGCATTCAGCTCATTCCAACAAAAGTCATATGCCATGTTTTCGAGACAAAAGAATAAAAATTTTAGTTATTCATGAAATTTTTAGGCAACTGTTGTCTGTTATTCACATTGCTTCATGAAATTTCAGTACTTTTAGAAGTTACCTCAGTAATCAAGGGTTAATTCCCCTTAATTAAATGTCGCCTCTAAAAAACAACCACTTTGCATATCTTACCTTTTTACCAGCATAACTGCCAAAACTTGTCAGCATTCTTCGCAAAAATCGCTATTCAAATTTAAATTTTTGTCTCTTAAACATACATGTACTTATCGCTTGTAAATACCCCATTGGAATGAGCTTTTTGAGCTCATTCCAATGAGAGGTCGCACACCATGCTTTTTTAGTCAAAAAAGCAATTTTTTAGTTATTCCAGAATTTCGTACGTAAAACACAGCTTTATGACTTCACATTAAAATGAGCTCTCTAAGCTTGTTCCAATCAACATTCACGCACTATGTCTTTCACACAAAAAATAAAATTTTCCATTTATTCAGGAATGTTGTTTGCAAGAACACTCTTACCCCCCCCCCCCCCTCCACACACACACACACACACACACACACAGACACACACATCTAAAAGTTAGGCAGCAAAAAAACAGTTACTTCAATTTTTAAATGCATTATAGGAACAACTTGCCTAATCAAATTTAAATACTTTTGCATCATTCTGTATCTAGAACAAACCATTTACCATATCTTTACGCAAAATTCTCCAGCATCATTCACAAAAAAACACCATTATTTATATATTCACATTTCTGTCTCAAAAATATACCTGATCTTCCCATACCCCTATTGGAATAAGCTGTTTGAGCTTGTTCCAATGATGATAAAAAAAACTAATATTTTGGAAAATTTGTGAAAATTTTTGTTTTCTTGCATGCAAATATGTACATGTAGCACATGGAAGATATCCACAGTTGGGGAGAGATGTCCAAGGCTATCTCTTCACATTCCTTGTTTGTGCTTCATGCTAAACCAGTTTGTCTGCAGAGATAAATTTGCTTTATTAAAAATCATTGGAGATTGGCCACACACCAATGATTTTAAATAAAACTAATTTTAGGTAACAAATGTTGAACTTCAAACAAAATCTATCACTCAACCAGTTAATGTTGATGAGGCATGACATGGTGAAGGTGACCTAAAATACTTCTTAGAGTCACTTTGTCAGGTGAGCGATTAAGGCCACGTGGGGCCTCTTGTTTAGTTTCTATTTACAGAGGAACAAGAACATGGTGTGGTTTCATGACGCCGTCAGGGAGTGTTCTTCTGTCGTCGCATTATAGAGCTAGCGCAAAAGTGCTCAATGATATTAGACAAGGGCTAGGCTTCAAAAGCGGTTTACGTCCCTTGTCTCCAGCTAGCTCAACCAGCAGATCTGTCACGTAGTCTAGTGGTGTGGCGCCTGGTATGTCCGTAGTGGTCGAGAAGAGGAATAAGGGTGTAGCGAGCACTATAAAATATGAACATGCTCACCCTGCGATGACAGAAAGGAGGAAGCATGGGAAAGAGGAAGCAGACAAGTTCAGAGGTATGCTTGTCCAGGTCTTCCATGATCGCGAGCAAGAGAGAGGCCCCTCTCTCTTATAACAACATCTGGGGTCAGAGGTTGTTGGTAGGAACTTGTGTCAGTTGGAGGCTACGTCCATGCCTTCCTGTCCGGGAAACTCCTTCCATAGACTGCCGGGATTGGCTAGTCTTATAGCTTCCTCTACGTTCGAAAAGCACACACGACTGCACAAGTCCGTTGTCGTTAGCTAGTTCGATCGGTGAAGTGGTTACTCAGGCCTCTGAGAACTGTGACGCCGAGTGTATCCGATCCGGGCTAGGAGATGATATAGGGTGGAGCGAACACTATGATATGCAACCATGCTCACCCAGCTACGACGGAAGGAGGAAATCGGCAATTTCTGAGGTACGCTCGTCCAGGTCACCCAGGACCGCAAGCAAGAGAGAGGCCTCTCTCTCTTACAGCATCATCTGGGGACAGATGTTGTTGGTAGGAACTTGCGTCAGTCAGAGTATACGTCTCTGCCTCCTGTCCAGGACGTCCCATCTAATAGGCAGCCAGGGTCCTCTACATAACGGATAAAGTGATCTTTTTATTGCACAGGGCTATAAACTGCGACGAGTGGTTTCAGTTCCCTGACACCAGTGAAGTGGTTAGGATTGAATATGAGGACCGTGACACTGGATGTGTCGCATGTGCATTGTATTCAAAGCTAGTGGAAAAGTGCCCAGTGATATTAGACAAGGGCTAGGCTTCAAAAGAGGTTTACGTCCCTTGTCTCCAGCTAGCTCAACCGGCAGAACTATCATGTAGACTAGTGGTGTGACGCCGGGTATGTCAGCGGCCGAGAGAGAATAAGGGTGTAGCGAGCACTATTTAATCGAATCATGCTCACCCTGTGTTGAGGGAAGAAGCCGTCAAGTTCTGAGGTATGCTCGGTTAGATCTCCCCGAACCTCGAGCAAGAGGGAGACTCTTCTCTCTCTTTCAACAACATCTGGAGCCGGGTGTTGTTGGTAGGAACTTGCTTCAGTCAGAGCTTACGTACATAGCTATTGTCCGGTACGCTTAGTTCAATTCTTAGCCAGGGACGGCTACAGTTTTGCTTCTTTAGAGTCTACCAAGCACTCCTGACCGCACCTTGACTAAGTGACTTAGGATTTCTAGTCTGCATCGTTAAAAGGTCCATCTTTTGTGAAGAAATTCGCACCATCTAGTAGCCAAGGAGATGAGGCTTCATTTATCGGGACGTCCGCAGTAATAGCTATCTTGGAACCCTGTCCCAGGAGCAGCCGGCGGACAAGCAATTCATGACCGCTGCTCCTCAGGCCTCCATAACGTACTTGCTGTTGCAGTTGCGCAGATAGTCGCAGTATTCCTGCTAAGGCAGAAGCATTCAACATCAGTCTCAATACTTGAGCTGTTGAATGGTGCTTAATTGGTCCAGTCATCTGCCTGTTTAGATGCTGGTGACCGTGATTCTAACTGATTTAGATGAATGATGGAAGGGATATGGAAGAGGATAACTTTCCCTTTCGGAACAACTCATGGATGATATGGATACTATACATTATCGTTTCCTTGAACTTGTTCCAGTGAATCACAATGCTGCGAGTTATTATGAGAAACTGCTAGCGTAGTTTGACCCTGACTTCATCCGGACAAAGAGCAGGGTAATAAGATCTCTTTCCGGTCAAGTCCACACGGGTGTCACAGGTCTTCGATTGTGTAGACGACACCATATTTAACTTCCTGCGGGAAAAGTAATTCAGTTTCTTATCTTCTTCCTCTGTATTTTTAATCGTTTGCGTTTTGTTCACATACTTTTAAAAACAACAGGGGAAGATGTGTTGAGAGTTTCTCTGTGTTGAATGAGCAGGCTAAGATCTTAGTGGTAGCCTTACCTTCATCATTTAGCTGTTCACTCGGACAAAATTGAGAAGATAATTTCTTATTCAGAACGAATTTAGACTCATGGTCTTATGTACTTCAATTTTAAGATCTGTGACGCAATGTCTATATGGAAAGGAATTTTGTGGTCATTTGTACTTTTTAAAAATTCTTTCCAGACCTATTATATATATATCTCTGTCTTAACAAATGTTAAATGGGAGTTATTCTGACGTGATGAAGGCTTATGTCTTCATCTTTAACATTTGACTAGGTGGAAAACTTGCTACAGGTCGCTTTAGTTTTCCAGACTCTAGTCTTTGATTGTCCTAGACTCAGATCGTCTATAAGAACTCATAGCGTGGGTATAGGCAGGGACCAGCCTAGGGGGGAATTTTAGGGAGACTTCAAGTCTCCCTCCAGAAAAAATAGGGAGACTGCAGAGTCATGTAGGGAGACTTCATAGGCAAGTGGGGAAAATTAAAAATATTCATGTACCACCCCCGCCGCCCTTCATATTTTCAATTTGTGGTCCTCCATTAACGTACAAATAATCCAGGTCCAGTTGTCTATGATGCATCTGTGCCAGGAAAATCACAATGTAATTATTGACTGAAAATCTCCCACTGCTACCTTCTCCTTCATGACCCCTCACCTCTTCTTCATGCCAATCCCCCATCACCCTCCTGTGGTTGCCTTACAACAAAGTCTACTAAGCTAATAATTTCCTAAGTGTGAAAGTGTGAACAGGACCAGATGTAAGAAGGTTGCTTGGGAGGTACTTTGTTAGTTAATGAACAAAATACATTCTGAGGTCGAGTATTTTGTAAAAGAAATGTCATTCCGCATCATTTTTATGGCATTCCGGTGTCATTCCGCGTCATTTCATGTCATTCCGATGTTTAGGAGGACCCTTTTTCAAGATCGTCCACATGCACACTTGTGTCCTGTACAAAGCTTTTCTTGACATCACTAAAGCTTTTTTTCATGTGTTCCAACTCCATTCGTTTTTTTCTGGGAATAGACAGCCCAACAGTTAACAGTCGTCAGCAAATCGAAATGAAAATAATGTGTTATAAAATACGTCCGTTGTGTATACATTTTCGGCATCCTAAGCGACGTAACCTACTTTCAAACTGGGTTGTTTTGTTGAGTCGCGTAAGTCACCTATTTTCGTTTCGACACTTGAAGCTCCGACTGGAACGCAACAAAATAGAAATAAAAAAATCCGCCAAAAGCGACAATGGACAATTGATTGTCGTGTGATTTCAAATAAATGGACGTTTATTTGACGAATTAAAATGCCCATTTATCACACTCGAGCAAATTCGATTTTTGAAAATACTCGTTTTCATGTAAACCTCGCATCACTCAGTTCAGCCTTTTTTCATTTTGGCCGATTTTTAGAGGGCGACTTGTAATCGCCCCGACTATTTTTCTAGGCGACTTTGGGCTTAGAAGGGCGACATAATCGCCCTAGTCGCCCTCACAGCTGGTCCCTGGGTATAGGTATACCTAAGTCTTTGATGGTAAGCTTTCATTATTGTAGGATTAAGCTACAAGAAAGCATCAATACTCGACTCTTTAAGTTGGGGTCTAATCGACCACACCAACAGAAAGAGTAGGAGAGGTTGTCCTTGACTCAGTTCGCCTATAAGGGCTCATAGCGAAGGTATAGGTACCTCTCCTATATATTTCTTTAGGATTGTCAAAACAGCTACTTGGATAGGGGGTTTACGTCTGTTTGAGTTACTGATCAGACACCTCTGAGCCGGTGACTCGAGGCTCTTACAGAGCTCGGTCTGACCGATTTTGTCTGGAACTGGATAATTAGGTTATTTGTGATTATCTTTCAGTCGAAAAGCTAGCGTTCGGCAATGTAGCGAGTGTAGTTCTTTAGATCACTTGTATTGTGAACTAGATAATTTCTTATGGGTTTAATGATAGGATACACGTATCCCACAATTCATTTTCATCTGACTGGTTCATCTGTTGTTTCACAGAGCGAATTAGCCAGATGTTTGGCTCGCTTTTATCTGTTATCTGATGCATTAACAGCGGAAAAATTTTTGCGCTGGATAGGGTTGTGCGGAGCGGCTTCGAATGTTATTTCGATGGGTCGCTTACGCACACGTCCCTCCATTTATTCTTAACTGGAGTGGGAGACATTTCTCGCTCTAGACCTGTTTTGTTTTAGAGAATCTTTTAACATAAGGTCAAATTTGGGCATATATTAATGGTTTTCTCAATTATTACGGACATGAGTTCATATATTGCGTTACAATCCTGAGTCCGATGGTCTCTGTATGCAGGGATCTTGGAACCCTTGGTTCTTGGAAACCACATATTCAGAAATGATGTCTCATTCTTTACTCTACATCATTGACTTATTACCATTCATGTATTTATAAACGCAGATCAGAGTTTATCAGAAGAGAAGAAACACTTCTTTTGTCATTAATTTCCAGTAGAAGGGACGTTTATGTTCATTCTATTGTTAAATAAGTCAGTTAGCTATTCGTACTGCTTTGGTTAATTTATCTTCCAATCAGCAGTCAGTGCTTAAGATTTCAGTGCATGAAGTAAAGCGCTGGCTACATCTTGGGTTTTTTCTAACTATATGTCTATTACATGATCTTATATAGGATCAGTTCAGGATAGCTAAGTTTGCAGCACATGAGAATAATAGTTTCCATTATTTGTGTCGCCAGTATTAGGCATTTGAGTGCATACATTTGACGCTCAGCTCTTTCATGGGAATGAATGATAGGATATGTGTATCCTTCAATTCATTTGTTTCTATTGATTTCATTGAGGTTATGGGGCCTGTTATTGAGTATTCGCCAGAAGCTTCCCCACGAGAGGGTTTTTTTCTTCAAGGGAAGTTTTGTTCTTCACATCATTCTCCGCTCTCAGTGGCATTACGGAGTATGTCAGATGTGAAAGAGCTTTGTGGTCACTGTGTTATTGCTGTCTTGACCAGCAATGAATATTAAGGTGGGTGAGGAGGTTTCGATATATATTCAAATTCCCCCCTCCCCCCCCCCCCCCCCCCCACACACTCACACTGTTGAGTATATATATTTTTATACATACATACTTTGCGTTTGAGTTGTGTTGAATGGCACCCTCATAGGCATATATGCAGTTCTGTTGCATTAGTTTCTGGTGTTTATTTTCTGATTACGCTATCACTTTGGTGGACCTTGAAATTATTATATATTTTGTGGGCAGTCTGTGTTGGAGCCGCTTAATCATACCTACCTCCATTTCTAGATCCTGGTCTCTATTTTGTCGGTTCTCAAATCGCATATTCTCACGTGTTTATAGATGTAGATACCAAATAGTACACGTTGGAGAGTTTTCTTACCGGATTTAATATTACAGAGGCCTCCTGTGAATGATCTTGAAGCGTGTTTTCTCTGCAGAGATTGTTCATCGTATCTCGCTTTTGTATGTATATGTTATATTATTATTTCACTGATTTCGTCGTACCTGTATACGCCGTCTGCATTGCATATTTTGTAGCGGCTAATGTTATTTACCAAAATCATCGCTATAGCCTTGGCTTGTGAAGTGGCGTTAAGCACCATTTATTATTCATGAATTAATTTGTTGAGTGCCTGATCAATATTTATTTATATCGTTTCCGGGTTCTGCTTATTGTTTTCAGAGCTCTCCCCCCTTTCTTTTGAAGATATGTTAAAAAAAAGGTGGCGGGGGGGTCATTTTGTCCACTTCTCTGGCTTATTGGGTATGTAACTATTAAGGAAGCTGTTTTGTCCGTACTATATTTGGCGATCAGCTGTAGTATTATTGTTTAGTGTAGGTTTATGGGCAATTTTCTCTCATTCTCAATTTGCCATTCTAATTTTTAGGGCTTAGTCCAGACTTGTCTTAAAAATTGTTTATTTGTTACATCCTAATTAACATGATTTCATGCTTGGATTTAGGATTTACATAATTGGGATCCATATTAGAGTGTGTCTCTTCTATTATGGTATAAAGAGACATACATGTAAGTTCTAATTATTCTAATTTTCTTCATCATGGATTGAAGGATTTGATCTATGTTGATCTTAAGGCTGTCCCGAATGATCGAAAAATCGATCAACCGTCGATTGAAGTCATAATCGACGGTTTATTTCAGTGGTCGATTATTTGACTGGACACGTGCTGTCATACTACCTTTTTGTTAAACAAAGGGGAAATATTGATTCACAAGCTATTGTTTCACATAAAGGACCTAGTTCGACAACAAATGTATGTGTGAACAGGGTTAAAACATAAAACCAATATATGGCTTCAAGTCGCGGTACCACGCGAGTTAAAGTTAGCCAGAACCCAGTCATCATCGTATGCGTGATCACTCAGTTGAATTTGACCTTAGCTTTCAAAGTGTTCAAGTGTCAAACACCAATAAATATGTGGCAGGTTTGCTTGGAAATACATACCGGTTGTTTTCTGATTCTTGTCATTGCGGTATTTTGACACTTCCTGTTGTTTCCTTAAGGGGTCGTCCAACCTAACTTTGGTCAATTTTTTGACATTTTTCCCAATGCCTCAGAAACAGATAAGAGAAGTAAGGAAAGACAAATTATATATCAAAATAATGAGTAAAGTGCATAGAAAAGGTACATATAATTTTTTTCAGGAAAAAAAGTGAATTTTATGATTTTGAAGAAGATTAATTTGCAAATGGCATAAGTAACGAACCGGTAAAACCACAAAATAATCGGTAATTCGAAAGCCTTGTCCTCAATATAATGATAACATACTACAGACTCGGAGAAAGCATTTTTTTGACACACACTCTGGTGGGTTTTGACGTTTGAATGTAATAACACCAACACAAATTTTGGATGTTCCGGATGTGGCCATGTTTCAATGATGTTTTTCCGGTCATGTGACTACGATATGGTTCTTGCAGAAATACTCAATTTGGGCAATTGTAAGAATGCAAGGACGTGATCACGCCCCTTATTTGTTTGAGACAATGTATGAGCGGATTTGCAAACAGGTGACAGCAAATACTTGAGATGTTAATGTCATAACTGCAAAATATGGTTTGAAATTCCCTCTCGTGTTTACAGGCCGTCTGAACTTTTTTGTTGACAAAAAATCTGAATTATTGCGCACTAGAAAGACAACATGAACCACTTGTAAAAAAATAACCGAGTGTATAAAATCGGGACAATACACATAAAATAAGGCAATATTCATAACAAAGTAAGCAGAATGCTTCAGAAATCACTATTTTTATACTGTACCAATGACCCAGACTTAGCTGGTTCTAACTCTTAAAAATATAGGGCCAAACACAAATTTTGCCCCCCAATCCCCAAAATTTGCATCTAAAACCAAAGAAAACATGTCCTGAATGGCCCTCCACACTTCACCTTTACTGCGCATGCGCAGTGTCAAGGACGTCCCGAAATTGGCGCCATTAATCATTCTTTGTTTGGCCCTTCATCAGTTAACATCTGACTGATCTTTGTGCTTGTAAATCTCAGTTTAAATGATGCCAGACACATAAATATTAGAGAAATGGTGATTCTAAGGAGGATATAGAAGGAGGAGAGGAAAAATGAGTGACAGAAAATAATCAGGGCTGTAACTTAAAATTTTTTAATGAAATTATGTTAAGTTACCTATTTTCGAGGCAACAGCCTGTTGTGGTCATTCTTGTTAATCAAATTACACTGCTTGTTCAGTGTTTTCCTCTCTCCCTTTCCTTTAAGTCCCCTCTTGCTATTCTCCCATGCTTTTGGCATATTTTCTGTAATTTTATTACTAAAATTTCTTGGGAGTTTTAGCTGGATAACAGAATAAATTCTGTTCTTTTCCCCATGTTTACGTCTTCACCTATGGGTGGTTAGGCGTAGTGTTCTGCATCTACCATCTGATGTTCTGCAGTTTCTTCCCTGGAAGTCTCTGTTTTGCATCAGATAGTGTATTATTGGTAACTGATTTCGGGCCAGGGTGCCTGGAGTCTTGTTCTAGTGTTTTTACACTTATTGTTTACATTTACTACAGCCCTCTGTGTGAGGGGGGATTTCTTGAAAATAATATCTGGATGTTAATTTAATCATAACTAGATACATTATTATTCTTCGTAAGTGTTGCATAAATTGTTTAAAATATTTTTAGAATTTTTGTCCACACTTAGGCTTGGGATCCATTGGGGCTCAACGTTACTTTTCAGAAACTTGGGCTGTTCTGAAAAAATATTTTTTCAAAATTTTTTGATTGCAATTATTTTTTCTATATTAATGGATCATATTATTATGTATTTTGATTGTCAGGGGTTGGTGCGAGTACTAGGACTTTGTTTTCTTTTCACAATGAAAGGATATTGTTCAATTGTAATAAGAGGAAATCTTCCTCTGACTTTCATAATCATTGTAAATGTAGTCAGTGTACTCGCACTAACTCCTGTTCTGTATGTGTTAATTTCGATGACAAAATGGGAAGCGTATGTCACATTATGTTAGTGAGGAATTGGCCATTCCGGTCCTTTCCCCGCAGGGTCACTCTACTTTATCAATCTCTATTTCAGACGATCAAGAATAGGGTGATGTATCCGTGATGTCTTCCAAAAGTGTGCCTCCGTCGTCACAATTAATGAAGAGCTAGCGGAAAAGTGCTCTTGTAATACGTCAATTGCCTAAGAGGACCCTAGTAGTTTCGACGGCCGTTGACGTCCGCTAGCTCGCCCGTTGTAGCGTCCATTCATCGAATGGTTCGGCAGCCGGGTTCGTCCGTTGCGGTCTAGAAAGAGTTTTGGGGTGTTGCGAGCACTATAAATCAAACCAAATGCACACCCAGTGACGGCGGATTAGAGGGAGAACGGAGGAAGCCTTTCAGTCCGGTTCCTAGCTCGTCCAGGTCCATCCGGACTGCGAGCGCGAGAGGCCCCTCTCTCGTACAGCAACATCTGGCCCCAGATGTGGTACAAAATGTTTCACATTCGGAGCATACGTCCGCCGATCGGGACACTCCGATATATAGTCAGTACGGAGAGACTGTCAATAAGGCTTCCTCATTCTCATGGTAGCACACACGACCGCTCTTGGCTACGTGACCTCGGATATCCAGTCAGCTTCGCCAATCAGAGAATCATGGGCGACCAGGTCACACCATCCGGTAGCCAGGGACACGAGGCCTGCAGACTCCGGACGTTCGCATAAGAAAGTGTGCGGGAGTCAACGTACACGGAGCTTAAGGCGGCAATGCATCGTAAGACCGCTACTGCACAGGCCTCGGTGACGGGCGTGCTATCCCAAATAGCACAGCTTATCGCAGTATCCCAGCAACGACAGAATCTGTTGCATCATGTATTATCCGACGACGCTGGGTCGGGACGCTCCGCGGAAGCAGGTACGGACATCCGAAAATTTCATCCGGTCCGACGGGATGCCAAAAGGGATTCGGAGGATTTCGAGCTTTCCCTTTCGGAACAACATAAGCTGTTGTTTATGTCATCTGACTTTATCTTCTAGAGGTTCTTTCGTCGGACCAGAATGCTGCGATGCTGGATAAGAAACTGATAGCGTCGGTGGACACAGAAATTTTTGGTTCGGTTCAGGGACATCGTCCCTCAGTTCCGACATAGTCCAATAATGTCACACAACTTTCGAATTATTGAACGACGCTATATATATTATTATTTGCTTGCTATTAACAAGCATGTCTGGTTTCTTGTTCGCAAAGTTACGGAGATGTCTTTCAAAAGTGTGCCTCTGTCGTCATAGTTAATGAAGAGCTAGCGGCAATAATTGCTCATGGATTATGTCAATCGCCTAAGAGGTCCCTAGTGGGATCGACAGAGTTGACATTCGCTAGCTCACCCGGTGTAGCGTCCATTCATCGAATGGTTCGGCAGCCAGGTTCGTCCGTTGCGGTCTAGGAAGGAGATTTGGGTGATGCGAGCACTATAATAAACTTTAGTACACACCCAGTGATGACGGATTAGAGGAGAGATCGGAGGAAGCCTGTTAGTCCGGTTCCTAGCTCGTCCAGGTCCGTCCGGGCTGCGAGCGAGAGAGGTCCCTCTCTCGTACAACAACATATGGGACCGGATGTTGTGGTACAGATATTTCGCATTCGGAGCATATGTCCGCCGCTTGGGACGCTCCGTTATATTGACAGTCCGAGAGACTGTCGATAATGCTTCCTCATCCTCACAGCAGCGCACATGACCGCACATTGGCTACGTGACCTCGAGTATCCGGCCAGCTTCGTCATTCAGTGATTCAGTGATTCCACGGTGAACAGGTCACGCCATCCGGTAGCCAAGGGACACGAGGCCTATACACTCCGTACGTTCGCATAATAGAAGTATGCACGGGGTAACGAACATGGAGCTTCCAGCAGCAATGCATTGTAAGACCGCTTCTCCACAGGCCTCAGTGATGGACGTGCTATCCAAGTTAGCACAGTTTATCGCAGCATCCCAGCAATCGACAGATTCTCGGTCGGATCAGGAATTATCCGACGGCGCTGGGTCGGTGCTCTCCGCTGTTGCATCAGGTTTGGACGGCCGAACACTTTATAGGGTCCAACAGGATGGCGAAAGGGATTCGGACGATTTCGAGCTTTCCCTTTTGGAACAACGGAAGCTGCCATACATATCTTCCGGCATTATCTTCCACAGGTTGTTCCGTCGGACTACATTGCTGCGATGCTGGATAAGAGACTAATAGCGTCATTGGACACAGAGTTTTTGGATCGGTTCAGGGACATTGTCCCTGACTTACCGACACAGTCCAATAATGTCATTAGAACATTCGAATTATTTAACGACGCTATATATAAGCTTGCTACCAAGCATGATAGTCTAGTTTCTTGTCCGCAATGCTCTTCTGCCTTTTATCATTTCTAGAAATTTATTTTGGCAGAACAGGGCATACCGAGAGTTCATATGCGTCTAGACGGCGGGGTTGAAGACTGGGAATTATCTTTTTCGCCGTCTATGTCAATTCCAATTACGATGTTGGAAACGACAATGATGTCTAATAGACTTAACTTAGACGCTTTATCATACGTAGACCACCTTACTGAGGCGTTATCATTACGTCTTCAAGAGAAAGAATTCCAGGATATGATCCTCAATGTGATTTCTTTCAAGGGCAGTAGTTTTTCCACGTATAACTCCGCCCTTCAGTGGCAACCTGGAGTTGGTTAGACGTGACGCAGCCCTAGCTACATCCATGCGCGTGGATAGTAAGGTGAAGAACTCTCTCAGAGTCGCTTTGGTCTCGGAGAAGCTTCTCTTCGACGGCAACTCTTCGACGGCAACTCTTCAGCAATCTATGAATGGCTCGATATACACGTTCTCTTGTCTATCAAGGGTAGCAAGAGATTCAGACTGGGGCAACATTTGGTGGTTGACTCAGAGAGTGCCACTGCAGTTGCCGAATCCAAGTTTTATGATTATGACGGATGACAGTCAAACAGGTTGGGGTACAATATTGATCCCAACGGATTCGAAGTGCCAGGGTCTTTGGGTTCCGCAGTTTCTAGGCAAGCACTTATCTTCCAGGGAATAATGTTTTTTAGGCTTGCACTATGTCATTGGATGAACATTATTCAGAAACGCATGTCCAAATCCTGTCCGATAATACGACAGTAGTTGCGTTTCTCCGGAACCAGGGTGGCACTCATTCGATTCCGTTATTCAATTTAACGGAAAGAATCCTTCTGTTTGTTATAGTACACCAAGTTCTGCTTCGGTCCGTCATATTCCGGGTCATCTGATTGTATTAGCAGACTCCCTTTCACGTAAGGGTCGCTTGTTGCCGTCAGAATGGACTCTCAACAAACAAGTATTCAATCAGATTTGCTATCAGTGGGAACGCCCAATGATAATTTATTTGCGACACAACTCACTATTCATTTGCAGACGTATGTGTTTGCATGTCCGGATCCCTGAGCTTATATTGTTAACGCTCTATTGATCTAATAGGACGGAATGATAGGATATGCGTATCCTCCAGCGCTGTTGATTCAGCAAGTATTGCTAAGATAAACATCCATGATACAATTCTATTGATAGCATCTCTGTCTTCACAGAGACCGTGGGTAAATTTACTCAGGTGTCTACTGTGGGACTTACCGCGAAAACTTCCTCCATGAGAGGATCTTCTTTCGCTGGGGAAATCGTGTCAACTTCATCACAACCTGCAAGGTCTCAACCTTCACGTATTCCGTTGTGTGGTCCTTCTTGCATGGCAAGCATTGTACAGGACGAGCTTTGGACGCGATTTCTTTCTGTGGGAGAACCTCTTCTTCGCTATTCTATGCGGCTAAAGTGGAGGCTCTTCCGTCGTTGGTGTAGGGATCATTATGTTGATATTTTTGATCCCTCCATACTAGACATTGCATCTTTATAGTATACTTGTTTGACAAGATCTACTGCAGCCTGTTACTATTAAGGTTATAGGTCTATGTTATCTCATACCTATGCACTCTATGATAGTTTACAATTGAGTCTTATGTCTCTTTATCTAAGTAAGTTAGAAACTTTTCGATAAATAGACCTAGAATCATTAGATTAAATTCCTATACGGAATTTAGCTTCGGTTCTTATTTAGATAAGTAATCATTTGAGCCTCTGGAAACAGTAGTTTTCAAATTCTGACCTTTTAAGACAGTAATTCTGTTAAGTCTTCTCTTTTACTGAGGAGTCAGTGAGCTTCATGCACTATCGGTGGACGATTCTCACTTTTGTAGTGACGGAAACACTACTTCCTTTACTACTTAGGTTGGATTTTTGGTTAAGAGTCAGGCTCCTAATAATATCCGGAACCTATTGTTATTAAGGTCCTTCCGTCTTCGTACGGGCATAGGCCTTTACTCTGTCCGGTTAGAGTTTACGTATTTATAAACAGATATCAGTTTATTAGTACGGACGTAAGCTTCTTCTGTCTTTGATTCCTAATAGAAGGACATTACGCTCCATTCTATTGCTAATGGATTCAATTAACTATCGGTACTGCTTATGGTATATCATTGACTCAGCAGTTTGTGCTTGAGATTTCAGCTCATGAAGAAAGAGCTCTTTCTACATCTTGGGCTTACACTAATAGTGTCGCTATTATAGATTTTTGAAGGCTGCTCATTGCGCTCAGCCATCCACATTCATGAATTTTTATTTCAGAATATTGAGTCCATTTTTGGAGGCCTCCATTGTTAGGTCTGTTATCTACTGCTCAGAATGTCATTCACTTAACAGTTGCTACTATAGCTAGGTAGGCTTTCTGTTCCGGCAGTGACTCCGTCCTGCTGCCCTCTTCGCTCTGGGCTATTTGACCCAGGGCAAGAAAAAGGGGGGAGGGGGGGGGGTGTTCCCTTGGGTCACCTGTTTTATTATGAAAACAAGGGGATACCTCCTCCGGAGTTAGTAATTCTGAGCTGTTACTGGGATGGCTTTTAAGTGAGAAGTTTATGTTTTAAAAATTCATTCAGGTCATAGTTTTTAAAGTATAGCTTTTGAATATATCACGTGTCAAACGGGTGTTATTATACAATCCGCAGACACTTTTAAGGAGTATAAAGAGTGTCTATTCTCTAGACTTTATTTATTGGCTTACTTTAAAAATTATTAGTATAAGGATTATACTGGATATTAATAGAGTACATGATGTTATGATGCTCAATTTTGGAAGGGGTTGTGTCTTTCTAATTTATCATAAATAAGAAAGATACATGTAAGGCCTAATACTCCTTTTCCCCTGGAGGGGATGACTCTATTTTATATAATTGAGCGTATTTCAACTTGCTCTATGTTCTAGGCCCTCCAGCCTTTTTACTATTCAGCTAAGTCTGGGTCATTGGTACAGTATAAAAATGTTAAAAAATTTATAGTAATTTATATATTTTTTATACTTACCAATGACCCAGACGGGGATGGCCCTCCCAGGAGTTGGGAACTCATACCCCCCTTCCCGCTGAGTACATAGCGCTTACCAGGCACTGGTTACAAGAATGATTAATGGCGCCAATTTCGGGACGTCCTTGACACTGCGCATGCGCAGTAGAGGTGAAGTGTGGAGGGCCATTCAGGACATGTTTTCTTTGGTTTTAGATGCAAATTTTGGGGATTGGGGGGCAAAATTTGTGTTTGGCCCTATATTTTTAAGAGTTAGCACCAGCTAAGTCTGGGTCATTGGTAAGTATAAAAAATATATAAATTACTATAAATTTTTTAACTTTTCACGAAGTATATTCCAAGTGACCTGGAACTATATTGAGCGTGTTAATTTCCCCCTGTCGCTGCGAAGTTATTTACTTCCTAGTAACCATGGAATTTGAAGGCGGGTATATTTGGTGTCTGCAAAGGACCGATTGAAGATGGGTTGAAAATGATGCATTCGTGCTTTTAAATAAGGTGCGCTTGGACGATGGTGAGAATTTAGTTTTTTCTTGCAACCAACCATAGTAATACAAGCGTCGATCAGTGTCTTTTATGATCGCTTTACACTGACAAATGTGACAAATCTCCTTCTCCGGAAACCATCCCCCAATTTGCATATCACAATAAACATAACCGCGGTCACGGAGTGTCAGCGTGGCCGTGTGGTCAAAACTGAAACAAATTATCGAATGCACGGTCAATATTAGCTGCAATTGGCTTTTAAACAAATGAAATACACGAAATATTCGCAATTTCTTCATTATTCATGCCGAGATACTTTTTAACCAAACCACATGCGTTCAGTTTCGTTTGTCGGCATCAAACTGATATTGTTTGTGGTAATTAAATAGTACGAGAAGGCGAAGGAAGCCAAATATTTTCCATCATCTATTAATTAATTCAAATTGATAATTTCTTTTATTTTACTGAAATTATGAACTGATAAGGTGGGTGTGTTGCTATTATTATGACCCAGACCTGGAAGTTGGAAAATCAAAGGTGCATCTAGGGCCGTGCAGTGGTGACCTCTGTCCTCTTAGTCTTACCCATTCATCATTACATGTACCAACATTCCCCCTTGTATCTCAACCATTGCTACTCCAATTTGAAGGATATTTGGTGTTGTGATCGAGCATCATGGGGAAACAATGCCTGTGTAGCATGTGTTTCTTCCCACATTTTTTCAGATTTGTGGTACTTTTTCACTCTTTTGAGTTAGAAAATTTTGTTTATAACTAGTTGATTTGTTACAATTTGTTGCAAAGTGCCTGCTAATACCTTCAATTGTATTGCTACAGAATTTTCTTATGAAGATTTTGTTCCTATTACTTATCAAGCAACAACCTAATGAATATTCTGTATAAAGCCACCAATCTGATGTTTGACACTTTTATCGGAGCTGTTTTGAAGGCTTATGGAACTCAAAATGTTGATTATGGCAGGACTTTTCTATTCACCCATTAATCGATAAATTAAGTGTTATAGTTGGAAGTAAGAAGCATGAAAGATCCAGAACTAAAACTCTAAAAAGAATGTTTTGCAATGTAACATGATTTTTGCAGATACACTTATTTGGAGGGTTACCTGTCTGATAGTGTTTGGAACATGTGTGGCCAGGATCTTCAAAAAGAAAAAAGAGTTAAACTTTGAGAAAAAAGGCATATGCCTTGAGTGCTGGAGGTAGAGTCATACAAGGAAGAGAGCCTCCCCTCCTCCCTGGGAAATGTTTTGGGTCAAATGGAGCTCACTTGTCATCTTTTGGGGATTGCTTTGTGTACTGCATTCTTGAAAAAAATATGTGAGACCCTCTGGATGTGCCCTTCTGATCTCAATATGTCAGTAAGCCTCCTTGGGGAAAGTACATGCAATAATGGTTATGTAAGGTTGATTTGATGTGTTTTGAATAACAATGTACTTTTAAGTACATTAGATGGTTTATTGCAGTGACAGGTTACAGTTACCCTTATTTCTTCTCCAACAGATATCATGAGTGTATTGGTGTCCAAGAGTTAAACAAAGCTAATATACTTATTGATAAACCCGACAAATTTAACAATTTAATCACTATCAAATTGATGCATGGGATAAAAGGGGTTTGTAAATATATTTATTCAACTACAATGTATGACTTTGCAGTGCATTCTACATAGGAGAATATCATATTTTCTTTCCAAACCATTACAGTAACACATACATCTTTATATTGGGAGATACTCTTTTGTCCTTCCATACTTCTTCTGCTGGACTCCTTCAAGTTGACCTTTGTTGAACTCCCCAAATCAAAACATAAACAAAAGAAAATGTCTGCCTTCAATCAATGAGCACTCCACTTATAACATTTGGTCTCAATCTTTATTACTTTCATGAATTACGAAAAGATTTCTTCGAGTATGTACTTAAATGTTTATAGAATACAGCTGTTATTTTAGGCCACACAAAGTAGATCTTCTGTTTCTCAGGCCATTATTTGTGAAATTGCATGCGGGCGAGCGGTTTTTTATTTTATTTTTTATTTCAGTAATTACTTTTTTGCCATCAAAAGTTCATGTTCTTGGTTCAAGTTTTAGGCCTCATAATCTACAGAATAGCATGGGTGGTGGTGTATTTCATCCCTTGAGTGCAAGAAGACGTTGTAATGCTAAAGCATTGCAAAGCCTTCTTGCACTCAAGGGACAAATTCATCAATTTTTTGACTTGGGTAAAATATCATACATAAACCATTTAATTTATATTTTTTTTTAGTTTAAATCGGTTATAAAAAGAGCATGCGGCATCCAAAAGGACCATGCGGGAGGGCCTGAGAAACAGATTTTTAATTTTTTTAGGCCTTATTGTAAAAATTTTGTTCACTTACTTATGCCACAGCAGACTTTCAGGTGGTGCTATTTACACATGGCAGCAGTTTCCATGGCAAATTTCAGTTTCCACATGTTCTATGTTTCATTCCAAGCATTTTGGTATATAATTTATTGGGGTTATTCATTTTGGGCCTTTTTTAGACTTGAAAGAAAATTACATGAAATTTGACCAAAGTTAGGTTGGACGTCCCCTTAAAGCTGATAAACCAATGTATCTCATTGGGTGTTCGTTTCCAGTGTCTGTAACTTTCTAGTTGGTTGAATCCAAAGCGAGGAATCAATCATATTCGAGTTCTCCAGCTCGAATTGGCTATATAAAGCTGCCTTCACTTAGTGAAGGCCCCCCATTCTTGGCATCAAAGCTCTAATTCAGCTTCGCCAGAACTGCCTGTTGAGGTTAGTTGAGGGGCCATTCTGTGCTCTCCTATTCAGGGGTGTTACGGACCAGAATCTATTCTGGAGTTGCTCCATTGCACGGGGCACATACGCCGGTAGAGACAACGTCTATGACCTGCCTTTTCCAGTGGAGGTGCTCAATATAGTGGAGTTGCCCAGTTAAGGCCACACTACAGTTGAAATTGGCAGTCTATGGCCTCCCAAAATGTTTTTTTTGGATGATGTAATTTTTATATAAGGCTAGAAACCCCACCTGAAATTGAGCCGAATTTGGTCCCAGTATTCTTCTTTTTTATGTAGCATACTACTGGCAATGTCACCCACAAAGGGCTGTGGTTTAAATAAAATGTTATAATTTGGTTGAGTTTGAACTGGTTTTTTTGTTTTGTTGATAATTTTATTTTGATTTTGTTTAGTTGTTGAATAAACCATGTTAAACTTATTTCTTGTACTTTTTTATCCTTAACCGGCTGAGAGCTTCAAATCCTTACGAATCTGACATTAACAGGTTTCCAATCTTCTGTATATTATTATACTTGGTCCCATCCTGTTACAAATAAATGAGTAAATAAATAAAATAAATCCCTGGAAGGATTGAGCCTCCAAGGGAAAACATTTTCACACTGAATAGGGGCTAAATCATTATCATTCATGGACCGAACTTTCCGGTTCCAGCATCACTGGCTCACTGCCATTAGCGGTGATAACAATTTAACAAAAATAACATAACACTCAATGATGCCTTACTGTCAATGGCTCTATTGTATTCCTTGCCAATAAGACATCGTCAAGTGTTGAGTTGTTTTTGTTTTTATCAATTTGATACTTGATAATCAATTTTAACATACGGAAAGTAAAGAGGGAAAAACTTCGAAATGCCATGTTATTTTCAAAGTATGATGATTTATTTTGTTCTCCGACGTATTGCAACTGGAAGTTTCATTTCCACGTGTAAAGCTTTGTTGACTTCACATTCCCTAAGGCTAAATTCATAATCATTACACACTGAGTGCGGATGGGGCCATTAGTGAGTTTAGTATGCATTTTTCTGTGATTTGAAATTTGAATCCATGCGATGTAGATTCTGTTTTATCAAATTTTTCAAGGTTAGGTGTTCGTTTGCTTCATTTACGATTAGGATATTTTAATGTTTAACCCTTCCCAAGTTATATCATAGACGAAGTCCTAGGAAACAAGACAGAAATATTAACCATAAATAATCGAATAACCGTCGATTCTTATGACAAAATAATCGATTAGGAAAATTCATAATCGTGACAGTCTTAGTTGATCTACTATTTTGGAAGTTCTAGGCCCTCCACCTTTTTATGTTTCAGCTAATCTGGGCCATTGGTATACAGTATAAAAATATGAAAAAATTTACAGTAATTTATATATTTTTTATACTTACCAATGGCCCAGAAGGGAATGGCCCTCTTATGAGTGGGCAGTACTGGGCACTCATACCTCCCCACTGAATTATTATATTGTAATCTTGCTACAAAGAATGATGTTGGTGCCAGATGTGGTGACTTCCTGGCATCTGCGCATGCGCTGAGAGTAAAAGTATGGAGGGCCAGATAGGACTTCTAATTTTCGGTTTTGCGTGCAAATTTTGGGGATTGGGGGTGCAAAATTTGTGTTTGGCCCTAAATATTTTTGAGTTAGCACCAGCTAGTCTGGGCCATTGGTAAATATAAAAAATATATAAATTACTTTTTTAAATTTTTTCATTTCTTTACAGTGGGAAGGGCTGGCCTTAAAATCTCCCTATTCACCAGAATCGGTTTTGGTTTTTGTGATCTGCTGCTGTGAGAATCAATTTTTATCTCAACATATATGTATATTCTCCACCTGAAAAGTATTCTAGCATAAGAAATGCTTCCAAACGTTCATCACATGCACCACCGGGTGTAACCCAGTGGTCCATATGATGAAAATTTGCAAGTGCTTTCTATATTTTGTTCTCATAAATTATAAATAATTGCAAAGTCAAACATCTATCCCACGTCAATTTACTTGTAATCCTCCCACCACATACTGTAGTCTTAATATCCAATTTACTTGTAATCCTCCCTCCACATACTGTAGTCTTAATATTCGATTTACTAGTAATCCTCCCTCCACATACTGTAGTCTTAATATTCGATTTACTAGTAATCCTCCCTCCACATACTGTAGTCTTAATAGTCAATTTACTAGTAATCCTCCCTCCACATACTGTAGTCTTAATATTCGATTTACTAATAATCCTCCCTCCACATACGGTAGTCTTAATATTCGATTTACTAGTAATCCTCCCTCCACATACTGTAGTCTTAATATTCAATTTACTAGTAATCCTCCCTCCACATACTGTAGTCTTAATATTTGATTTACTAGTAATCCTCCCTCCACATACTGTAGTCTTAATATCCAATTTACTAGTAATCCTCCCTCCACATACTGTAGTCTCAATATTCGATTAAACAGTAATCCTCCCTCCACCTACTGTAGTCTTAATATTCAATTTACTAGTAATCCTCCCTCCACATACTGTAGTCTTTATATTCGATTTACTAGTAATCCTCCCTCCACATACTGTAGTCTTAATATTTGATTTACTAGTAATCCTCCCTCCACATACTGTAGTCTTAATATCCAATTTGCTAGTAATCCTCCCTCCACATACTGTAGTCTTAATATCCGATTTACTAGTAATCCTCCCTCCACATACCGTAGTCTTAATATTCAATTTACTAGTAATCCTCCCTCCACATACTGTAGTCTTTATATTCAATTTACTAGTAATCCTCCCTCCACATACTGTAGTCTTAATATTCGATTTACTAGTAATCCTCCCTCCACATACTGTAGTCTTAATATTCGATTTACTAGTAACCCTTCCTCCACATACTGTAGTCTTAATATTCGGTTTACTAGTAATCCTCCCTCCACATACATGTACTGTAGTTTTAATATTCAATTTACTAGTAATCCCCCCTCCACATACTGTAGTCTTAATATTCGATTTACTAGTAATCCTCCCTCCACATACTGTAGTCTTAATATTCGATTTACTAGTAATCCTCCCACCACATACTGTAGTTTTAATATCCGATTTACTAGCAATCCTCCCTTCACATACTGTAGTCTTAATATTCAATTTACTAGTAATCCTCCCTCCACATACTGTAGTCTTAATATTTGATTTACTAGTAATCCTCCCTCCACATACTGTAGTCTTAATATTCGATTTACTAGTAATCCTCCCTCCACATACTGTAGTCTTAATATTCGATTTACTAGTAATTCTCTCTCCACATACTGTAGTCTTAATATTCGATTTACTAGTAATCCTCCCTCCACGTACTGTAGTCTTAATATTCGATTTACTAGCAATCCTCCCTCCACATACTGTAGTCTTAATATTTGATTTACTAGTAATCCTCCCTCCACATACTATAGTCTTAATATCCGATTTACTAGCAATCCTCCCTTCACATACTGTAGTATTAATATTCAATTTACTAGTAATCCTCCCTCCACATACTGTAGTCTTAATATTTGATTTACTAGTAATCCTCCCTCCACATACTGTAGTCTTAATATTCGATTTACTTGTAATCCTCCCTCCACATACTGTAGTCTTAATATTCGATTTACTACTACTAATAATAATAATAATAAATACAGTTTAGAGCCAATGAATCCACGTAAGTGCTCTCAGGCTTTACAAGTAAAATAAAGAAAAACACATGCTTGTGAAATCTCGTAATTTGGTTAAAATTAAATTAATTCAAAATGAACTGGTTCTGGGTATAATTTTTTGAAAAGATGAGTTTTAAGGCCTGTTTTGAATGATTTGTAAGTTTCTGCTGACTGCAGATGATCAGGCAGGGTGTTCCAAAGAAAAGGCCCAGCAACTGAAAAGGCCCGATCACCTGCCGTTACCAGGTCGCCTGGGTTATGGCAGAGTTTATTCGCAGATGAGGATCTTAGAGATCTTGAGGGAACATAGCGCTGAATTAGATTGCAGAGGTATGATGGTGCCAATCCATTAAGACATTTATAGAGGGTGATAAGAACTTTAAACGTAATGCGTTCTTCAATAGGGAGCCAATGAAGGTGGTAAAGAAGGGGTGTGATATGACATGATTTCCTCCTCCTTAAAATGACTCTCGCTGCGCAGTTTTGAACAAGCTGAAGTTTCTGCAGCAGGGACTGTTTACAACCATACAGTAGAGAATTACAGTAGTCTAAGCGGCTGGTGACAAATGCATGGATTAACTGTTTCGCGACCTCTTCATCCACAACGCTGCGTATCCTGCTAATATTTCGTAGGTGGTAATAGGATATCTGGCACACCTGTGTGATATGACTGTCAGCAGACAGGTGTTCATGCACGAAATATCCGAGGCCGTGCACCGCTGTCGAGGGAGAGATCGAATGACCAAATATGGGTTGTATTCGTGATACTTTTGCAAGCTGTCGGGGTAGACCTAGATAGATAACCTCCGTTTTATCGGGATTCAATTTCAGGAAATTTGACGTCATCCATGATTTTATATCATTCACACAGCTTTCTAGTGCGTGAACCGCCCGCTCCTCATGCTGTGCCTTGAAATGAATATAGAGCTGCGTGTCGTCCGCATAGAAATGGAAACTAAGTCCGTGCCTACGAATGATATCGCTGAGGGGCAAAACATAAACAACATATAGCCGAGGCCCTAAAACCGACCCCTGGGGTACACCGAACATCAAAGGAACGTCACTGGAATAAGTACCAGTAATATTCACTCTTAGGGTGCGGTCTGAGAGATACGACCTCAGCCAGTCATGAGCCGTTCCCGTAATGCCTATTCTGTTTTGCAGAATATCAAGGAGGACGGCATGGTCAATGATGTCAAAGGCCGCACTCAAATCTAACAAAACTAAACAAGAAACCTCCTACCGGTCCATCGACAAGAGAATGTCATTCTGGACCCGTAAAAGTGCGGTTTCCGTGCTGCAGAGTGGGGTGTAGGCCGACTGTAATTCCTCAGACAGGCCACATCGTGACAGATGTTCCCGGAGTTGTTTCGCAGCTACACGCTCTAGCAGTTTAGAAACAAAACTCAGGTTGGACACTGGGCGGTAATTTTTAAATATTTCAGGATCGAGTCCTGATTTTTTGAGGAGTGGGGTAACCAGCGCCTGTTTCATGGTCGATGGGAATACGCCAGTCAACAATGATTTATTGACGATCTCCCGGAGCCATGGGACAAAAGCTGGTATACAAGATTTCAGCAGCTTAGTTGGGATAGTATCCAAAGGGCACTGCTTTGATGGGGATTTCAGTACCAAATTATGAAGATCTTCTTCAGTCAAGGGTCGGAATGAATTAAAATTAATATCGACCGCCGAAGACGTGTTTCCTATTGATACAACATCGGGATGGGTGTTGGGACCTGATGTAAGACCGGATCGAATAGCCACGATTTTATCCTAGAAGAAATGGGCGAACTTATCTGCTAGCTCCACCTTGGATGTATGATCAGGTAGAACTGCACTACCCTTGGCATGTAAGAGTTTGTCGATGACCTCAGACAAAACCCTGGGCCGTTGAATATTATCGCTCACTATTTCCGCAAAATAAGATTTCTAAGCGTTGTTCACCAATTTGCTGACATGATTGCGTTGGTGGACATACATTTCCCGATGAACTGTTAATTTGGATTTTTGCCACTGCAGTTCGAGTGCTCGACGGTTTTGTTTGGCAACTCGAATTGCATCTGTGAACCAAGGAGCTATTTCACGCTTGGTCACAAATCTACTGTGGAGGGGAGCATATTTGTCGATTAGTTCCTGTGACATCTTGTCGAATTTGTCCACAAGAGTGTCAACATTAGATGAGGAGTCGGAGAGATCAGATGGTACTGGGTACACCGATTCTGCGAAATCAGCTGCAATGATGTTTCTGTACTTTCGGTATGTGATCTTAGCTCGTTGTGGTGGAGATACAGGAAGCATTATATTGAACTTAATAAGATGGTGGTCTGATAATGCCACATCGATCACTTCGACATTGGTCAACATGTTACTAGTAATCCTCCCTCCACATACTGTAGTCTTAATATTTGATTTACTAGTAATCCTCCCTCCACATACTGTAGTCTTAATATTCATTTTACTAGTAATCCTCTCTCCACATACTGTAGTCTTAATATTCGATTTACTAGTAATCCTCCCTCCACATACTGTAGTCTTAATATTCGATTTACTAGTAATCCTCCCTCCACATACATGTACTGTAGTCTTAATATTCAATTTACTAGTAATCCTCCCTCCACATACTGTAGTCTTAATATTCGATTTACTAGTAATCCTCCCTCCACATACTGCAGTCTTAATATTCGATTTACTAGTAATGCTCCCACCACATACTGTAGTCTTAATATTTGATTTACTAGTAATCCTCCCTCCACATACTGTAGTCTTAATATTCGATTTACTAGTAATCCTCCCTCCACATACATGTACTGTAGTCTTAATATTCAATTTACTAGCAATCCTCCCTCCACATACTGTAGTCTTAATATTCAATTTACTAGTAATCCTCCCTCCACATACTGTAGTCTTAATATTCAATTTACTAGTAATCCTCTTTCCTCGTACTGTAGTCTTAATATTCAATTTACTAGTAATCCTTCCTCCACATACTGTAGTCTTAATATTCGATTTACTAGTAATCCTCCCACCACATACTGTAGTCTTAATATTCAATTTACTAGTAATCCTCTCACCACATACTGTAGTCTTAATATTGTCTTTCTGTTTGATCCATTTAGTTCGTGATTTCACTACCAAACCCACTAATAGTACGTTATATTTTGCATTGCACAGCACAAACACTCTAGTGTTATATTTTGCATTGCACAGCACAAATGCTGTTGTGTATTTGAGACTAATTTATTCACAGCACAAAAGCTCTTGTGTATTTGAGACTAATTTATTCACAGCACAAACACTCTTGTGTTATATTTTGCACTGCACAGCACAAACGCTCTTGTGTATTTGTGATTACTGCACAGCACAAACGTTCTTGTGTATTTGTGATTACTGCACAGCACAACGCTCCTGTGTATTTGTGATTACTACACAACACAAACGCTCTTGTGTATTTGTGATTACTACACAGCACAAATGCTTGTGTATTTGTGATTACTGCACAGCACAACGCTCTTGTGTATTTGTGATTACTACACAGCACAAATGCTTGTGTATTTGTGATTACTGCACAGCACAACGCTCTTGTGTATTTGTGATTACTACACAGCACAAATGCTTGTGTATTTGTGATTACTACACAGCACAAATGCTCTTGTGTATTTGTGATTACTACACAGCACAAACGCTCTTGTGTATTTGTGATTACTACACAGCACAAATGCTCTTGTGTATTTGTGATTACTACACAGCACAAATGCTCTTGTGTATTTGTGATTACTACACAGCACAAATGCTCTTGTGTATTTGTGATTACTACACAGCACAAATGCTTGTGTATTTGTGATTACTACACAGCATAAACGCTCTTGTGTATTTGTGATTACTACACAGCACAAACGCTCTTGTGTATTTGTGATTACTACACAGCACAAACGCTCTTGTGTATTTGAGACTAATTTATTCACAGCACAAACGCTCTTGTGTTATATTTTGCACTGCACAGCACAAACGCTCTTGTGTATTTGTGATTACTACACAGCACAAACGCTCTTGTGTATTTGTGATTACTACACAGCACAAATGCTCTTGTGTATTTGTGATTACTACACAGCACAACACTCTTGTGTATTTGTGATTACTACACAGCACAAATGCTTGTGTATTTGTGATTACTACACAGCACAAACGCTCTTGTGTATTTGTGATTACTACACAGCACAAACGCTCTTGTGTATTTGTGATTACTACACAGCACAAACGCTCTTGTGTATTTGAGACTAATTTATTCACAGCACAAACGCTCTTGTGTTATATTTTGCACTGCACAGCACAAACGCTCTTGTGTATTTGTGATTACTGCACAGCACAAACGCTCTTGTGTATTTGTGATTACTACACAGCACAAACGCTCTTGTGTATTTGAGACTAATTTATTCACAGCACAAACACTCTTGTGTTATATTTTGCACTGCACAGCACAAACGCTCTTGTGTATTTGTGATTACTGCACAGCACAAACGTTCTTGTGTATTTGTGATTACTGCACAGCACAACGCTCCTGTGTATTTGTGATTACTACACAACACAAACGCTCTTGTGTATTTGTGATTACTACACAGCACAAATGCTTGTGTATTTGTGATTACTGCACAGCACAACGCTCTTGTGTATTTGTGATTACTACACAGCACAAATGCTTGTGTATTTGTGATTACTGCACAGCACAACGCTCTTGTGTATTTGTGATTACTACACAGCACAAACGCTCTTGTGTATTTGTGATTACTACACAGCACAAACGCTCTTGTGTATTTGTGATTACTACACAGCACAAACGCTCTTGTGTATTTGTGATTACTACACAGCACAAACGCTCTTGTGTATTTGTGATTACTACACAGCACAAACGCTCTTGTGTATTTGTGATTACTACACAGCACAAACGCTCTTGTGTATTTGTGATTACTACACAGCACAAACGCTCTTGTGTATTTGTGATTACTACACAGCACAAACGCTCTTGTGTATTTGTGATTACTACACAGCACAAACGCTCTTGTGTATTTGTGATTACTGCACAGCACAAACGCTTTTGTGTATTTGAGACTAATTTATTCACAGCACAAACGCTCTTGTGTATTTGTGATTACTACACAGCACAAATGCTTGTGTATTTGTGATTACTACACAGCACAAACGCTCTTGTGTATTTGTGATTACTACACAGCACAAACGCTCTTGTGTATTTGTGATTACTACACAGCACAAACGCTCTTGTGTATTTGTGATTACTACACAGCACAAACGCTCTTCTGTATTTGTGATTACTACACAGCACAAACGCTCTTGTGTACTTGTGATTACTACACAGCACAAACGCTCTTGTGTATTTGTGATTACTGCACAGCACAAACGCTTTTGTGTATTTGAGACTAATTTATTCACAGCACAAACGCTCTTGTGTATTTGTGATTACTACACAGCACAAACGCTCTTGTGTATTTGTGATTACTACACAGCACAAATGCTTGTGTATTTGTGATTACTGCACAGCACAACGCTCTTGTGTATTTGTGATTACTACACAGCACAAATGCTTGTGTATTTGTGATTACTACACAGCACAAACGCTCTTGTGTATTTGTGATTACTACACAGCACAAACGCTCTTGTGTATTTGTGATTACTACACAGCACAAATGCTCTTGTGTATTTGTGATTACTACACAGCACAAACGCTCTTGTGTATTTGTGATTACTACACAGCACAAACGCTCTTGTGTATTTGTGATTACTACACAGCACAAATGCTCTTGTGTATTTGTGATTACTACACAGCACAAACGCTCTTGTGTATTTGAGACTAATTTATTCACAGCACAAACGCTCTTGTGTATTTGTGATTACTACACAGCACAAACGCTCTTGTGTATTTGTGATTACTACACAGCACAAATGCTCTTGTGTATTTGTGATTACTACACAGCACAAACGCTCTTGTGTATTTGTGATTACTACACAGCACAAACGCTCTTGTGTATTTGTGATTACTACACAGCACAAACGCTCTTGTGTATTTGTGATTACTACACAGCACAAACGCTCTTGTGTATTTGTGATTACTACACAGCACAACACTCTTGTGTATTTGTGATTACTACACAGCACAAATGCTCTTGTGTATTTGTGATTACTACACAGCACAAACGCTCTTGTGTATTTGTGATTACTACACAGCACAAATGCTTGTGTATTTGTGATTACTACACAGCACAAACGCTCCTGTGTATTTGTGATTACTACACAGCACAAACGCTCCTGTGTATTTGTGATTACTACACAGCACAAATGCTCTTGTGTATTTGTGATTACTACACAGCACAAACGCTCTTGTGTATTTGTGATTACTACACAGCACAAATGCTTGTGTATTTGTGATTACTACACAGCACAAATGCTCTTGTGTATTTGTGATTACTACACAGCACAAACGCTCTTGTGTATTTGTGATTACTACACAGCACAAACGCTCTTGTGTATTTGTGATTACTACACAGCACAAACACTCTTGTGTATTTGTGATTACTACACAGCACAAATGCTCTTGTGTATTTGTGATTACTACACAGCACAAACGCTCTTGTGTATTTGTGATTACTGCACAGCACAAACGCTCTTGTGTATTTGAGACTAATTTATTCACAGCACAAACGCTCTTGTGTATTTGTGATTACTACACAGCACAAACGCTCTTGTGTATTTGAGACTAATTTATTCACAGCACAAACGCTCCTGTGTATTTGTGATTACTGCACAGCGTAAACGCTCTTGTGTATTTGCGATTACTGCACAGCACAAATGCTCTTGTGTTATATTTTGCACTGCACAGCACAAACGCTCTTGTGTATTTGAGACTAATTTATTCACAGCACAAATGCTCTTGTGTTATATTTTGCACTGCACAGCACAAATGCTTGTGTATTTGTGATTACTACACAGCACAAACGCTCTTGTGTATTTGTGATTACTGCACAGCGTAAACGCTCTTGTGTATTTGCGATTACTGCACAGCACAAATGCTCTTGTGTTATATTTTGCACTGCACAGCACAAACGCTCTTGTGTATTTGAGACTAATTTATTCACAGCACAAATGCTCTTGTGTTATATTTTGCACTGCACAGCACAAATGCTTGTGTATTTGTGATTACTACACAGCACAAACGCTCTTGTGTATTTGTGATTACTACACAGCACAAATGCTTGTGTATTTGTGATTACTACACAGCACAAATGCTCTTGTGTATTTGTGATTACTGCACAGCACAACGCTCTTGTGTATTTGTGATTACTACACAGCACAAACGCTCTTGTGTATTTGTGATTACTACACAGCACAAACGCTCTTGTGTATTTGTGATTACTACACAGCACAAACGCTCTTGTGTATTTGAGACTAATTTATTCACAGCACAAACGCTCTTGTGTATTTGTGATTACTACACAGCACAAACGCTCTTGTGTATTTGTGATTACTGCACAGCACAACGCTCTTGTGTATTTGTGATTACTACACAGCACAAACGCTCTTGTGTATTTGTGATTACTGCACAGCACAACGCTCTTGTGTATTTGTGATTACTACACAGCACAAATGCTTGTGTATTTGTGATTACTACACAGCACAACGCTCTTGTGTATTTGTGATTACTACACAGCACAAACGCTCTTGTGTATTTGTGATTACTGCACAGCACAACGCTCTTGTGTATTTGTGATTACTACACAGCACAAATGCTTGTGTATTTGTGATTACTGCACAGCACAACGCTCTTGTGTATTTGTGATTACTACACAGCACAAACGCTCTTGTGTATTTGTGATTACTACACAGCACAAACGCTCTTGTGTATTTGTGATTACTACACAGCACAAACGCTCTTGTGTATTTGAGACTAATTTATTCACAGCACAAACGCTCTTGTGTATTTGTGATTACTGCACAGCGTAAACGCTCTTGTGTATTTGCGATTACTGCACAGCACAAATGCTCTTGTGTTATATTTTGCACTGCACAGCACAAACGCTCTTGTGTATTTGAGACTAATTTATTCACAGCACAAATGCTCTTGTGTTATATTTTGCACTGCACAGCACAAATGCTTGTGTATTTGTGATTACTACACAGCACAAATGCTCTTGTGTATTTGTGATTACTGCACAGCACAACGCTCTTGTGTATTTGTGATTACTACACAGCACAAACGCTCTTGTGTATTTGTGATTACTACACAGCACAAACGCTCTTGTGTATTTGTGATTACTACACAGCACAAACGCTCTTGTGTATTTGAGACTAATTTATTCACAGCACAAACGCTCTTGTGTATTTGTGATTACTACACAGCACAAACGCTCTTGTGTATTTGAGACTAATTTATTCACAGCACAAACGCTCTTGTGTATTTGTGATTACTGCACAGCGTAAACGCTCTTGTGTATTTGCGATTACTGCACAGCACAAATGCTCTTGTGTTATATTTTGCACTGCACAGCACAAACGCTCTTGTGTATTTGAGACTAATTTATTCACAGCACAAATGCTCTTGTGTTATATTTTGCACTGCACAGCACAAATGCTTGTGTATTTGTGATTACTACACAGCACAAATGCTCTTGTGTATTTGTGATTACTGCACAGCACAATGCTCTTGTGTATTTGTGATTACTACACAGCACAAATGCTTGTGTATTTGTGATTACTGCACAGCACAACGCTCTTGTGTATTTGTGATTACTACACAGCACAAATGCTTGTGTATTTGTGATTACTACACAGCACAACGCTCTTGTGTATTTGTGATTACTACACAGCACAACACTCTTGTGTATTTGTGATTACTACACAGCACAACGCTCTTGTGTATTTGTGATTACTACACAGCACAACGCTCTTGTGTATTTGTGATTACTACACAGCACAACGCTCTTGTGTATTTGTGATTACTACACAGCACAACACTCTTGTGTATTTGTGATTACTACACAGCACAACACTCTTGTGTATTTGTGATTACTACACAGCACAAATGCTCTTGTGTATTTGTGATTACTGCACAGCACAATGCTCTTGTGTATTTGTGATTACTACACAGCACAAATGCTTGTGTATTTGTGATTACTACACAGCACAACGCTCTTGTGTATTTGTGATTACTACACAGCACAACACTCTTGTGTATTTGTGATTACTACACAGCACAACGCTCTTGTGTATTTGTGATTACTACACAGCACAACACTCTTGTGTATTTGTGATTACTACACAGCACAACACTCTTGTGTATTTGTGATTACTACACAGCACAAATGCTCTTGTGTATTTGTGATTACTGCACAGCACAAACACTCTTGTGTATTTGTGATTACTACACAGCACAAACGTTCTTGTGTGTTTGAGACTAATTTATTCTTCTCAGTAAGGAGTGCATTAACCAATTGACATTTTCTGCATTAATTGTGACATGACTTCTAGTTTCAACTGTAGACACCAGTATTCTACTTTATAAAATGATGAAGTATAATGTTCCTGGAATGGAAAGTGTCTTCTCAGTTTCAAAGGGTAAAACTACCTTTACATGTACTGTACTGACCCTTTTTCCAAGCCCATACTCGTGTCCAAGTACATACTCATGTATAAGCCTACCCCCATGTTTTCAGATTTAGGAATCAAGGTGACCTACCCGTGTCAAAGCCCACCCCCAATTTTCCAGCTTGGCAAAGACAGTGAAACGAAAATAGGTGAGTTGTTGCAGCATTCCACTTACCCAAATCAGGAACTGGTTTTTGTTTGGAGCTTCGAAGTATGATGTATTTTGTTTTGTTTACCTTCCATTTTATTAATTGGGCATATTTTTTTACGAGGTAAGTGCTTCTTCTTAATAAAAAATAAAATATCTCATTCAACATTGTTTATTTTTTATCAACCTTTTTTCTGAAACTCCAATTGCGCAGGCTCATGTCAATAATTGTCAGAAACATGCCACAATGAAAAATGTACTCCCATTTGTTTAAAAAAAAATGACCTCGCAGATACAGTAATTTTTTATTATTAGTTCAACTTTGGCGAAGCCAAATTTGAGCTTATGCCATGGCCCGTCGTCCGTCTGTCCGTCAACAATTGGATATGGCTCGGGCTAGAGGCCGTATTTATGAACCGATCTTTACGAAACTTCTTGGGTACCTTTGTTATGACCTTGGGACGAGAACAAGTGTTTTGGGTCCGGTCCAAAATTCAAGATGGCTGATGGCAGCCATTTTGTACAAAATTTGGTGCAATCAGATTTTTGCACAGAACTTCCATATGAAAGCGCTGATTTGAATAATTTTTTGTGTGAATGTTTAGTACCATGGGATGCATCACATATAATCGGGTTTTTTTCTCGTGCAGAAATTATGCAAATTAGTTGAACTTTGATTTTTTCATTTCTACTAACACACAGTAAGTACACATGTCAATATGGCTCGGGCTAGAGTCTGTATTTATGAACCGATCTTCACGAAACGTCTTGGGTACCTTTGTTATCACCTTGGGACGAGAACGAGTGTTTCTGGGTGCGATCCAAAATTCAAGATGGCTGCCAGTGGCCATTTTGTACCAAAATTAGGTCTAATCAGTTTTTTGTACACAACTTCTATATGGCTCAGACTAGAGGCCATATTTATGAACTGATCTTTACGAAACTTCTTGGGTACCTTTCTTATCACCGTGGGAGGAGAACGAGTGTTTTTGGGTGTGGCTCGAAATTCAAGATGGCCACCAGCAGCCATTTTGTACCAAAATTAGTGCAATCAGTCTTTTGTACAGAACTTCTGTATGAATGTTCTGATTTGAATAAATTTTTGTATGAATGTTTTGTAACATGGAATACATCACATATAGTACAGGTTTTTTTCTCATGCAGAAATTATGCAAATTAGATGAACTTTGATTTATTCAGTGCTACTTATACACTGTAAGTGCACATGTCAATACGGCTCGGGCTAGAGGCTGTATTTATGAACCGATCTTCACAAAACTTCTTGGGTACCTTTGTTATCACCTTGGGACGAGAACGAGTGTTTCTGAGTGCGTCCAAAATTCAAGATGGCTGCCAGTGGCCATTTTGTACCGAAATTAGGTCCAATCAGTTTTTTGTCATAACTTCTACACAGCTCAATATTTGTGAACTGATCTTCACGAAACTTCTTGGGTACCTTTGTTTTCACCTTGGGACAGGAATGAGTGTGTTTTGGGGTGCCTTTGTTATCACTGTGCTATGAGAACAAATATTTTGGGATTCAGTCAGACCCACTCTGGGACTCAAAGATATTTTTCTAGTTTAGCATCTGACTGTCAGCCACCTTTACAATACTTTACCTATACATTTACAGGCAACGGTCAGTATTTATGTACAGACCATTACAATACTTTATATGTACCTTTGTTATCAGGTCATTACCTAGATGTTTGTCATTGCTGTGTCACATACTATACATGTACATGTCTTTGTCTTGACAAGTTGATCTACAGTGTCATTGACACTTTCATTTTTTCTTATAGCTGTTCAATTTAGCTTGTGTGGCAGTTCTTTGATATTAGCTTCCAGATAATGTAACCATATAATATGCAAATATACCTTTCTTGTTTCAGAACACAGCCATCTCCAAATCTACCTCCAGGTGTCTCTCATAATCTTGCAGCAAATTATTATTATACCCGTGATGGGAGGAGGGATTGTTTGCCACCCAAGATAGCATATGACAGTAATTCCAAGCCACAGCTAGAGGCAGGAGAAAGGTAAGCATTTGCCACCCAAGATAGCATATAACAGTAATTCCAAGCCACAGCTAGAGGCAAGAGAAAGGTAAGCATTTGCCACCCAAGATAGCATATAACAGTAATTCCAAGCCACAGCTAGAGGCAGGAGAAAGGTAAGCATTTGCCACCCAAGATAGCATATAACAGTAATTCCAAGCCACAGCTAGAGGCAGGAGAAAGGTAAGCATTTGCCACCCAAGATAGCATATAACAGTAATTCCAAGCCACAGCTAGAGGCAGGAGAAAGGTAAGCATTTGCCACCCAAGATAGCATATAACAGTAATTCCAAGCCACAGCTAGAGGCAGGAGAAAGGTAAGCATTTGCCACCCAAGATAGCATATAACAGTAATTCCAAGCCACAGCTAGAGGCAGGAGAAAGGTAAGCATTTGCCACCCAAGATAGCATATGACAGTAATTCCAAGCCACAGCTAGAGGCAGGAGAAAGGTAAGCATTTGCCACCCAAGATAGCATATAACAGTAATTCCAAGCCACAGCTAGAGGCAAGAGAAAGGTAAGCATTTGCCACCCAAGATAGCATATAACAGTAATTCCAAGCCACAGCTAGAGGTAGGAGAAAGATAAGCATTTGCCACCTAAGATAGCATATAACAGTAATTCCAAGCCACAGCTAGAGGCAAGAGAAAGGTAAGCATTTTCCACCCAAGATAGCATATAACAGTAATTCCAAGCCACAGCTAGAGGTAGGAGAAAGGTAAGCATTTGCCACCTAAGATAGCATATAACAGTAATTCCAAGCCACAGCTAGAGGTAGGAGAAAGGTAAGCATTTGCCACCTGAGATAGCATATAACAGAAATTCCAAGCCGCAGCTAGAGGTAGGAGAAAGGTAAGCATTTGCCACCCAAGATAGCATATAACAGTAATTCCAAGCCACAGCTAGAGGCAGGAGAAAGGTAAGCATTTGCCACCCAAGATAGCATATAACAGTAATTCCAAGCCACAGCTAGAGGCAGGAGAAAGGTAAGCATTTGCCACCCAAGATAGCATATAACAGTAATTCCAAGCCACAGCTAGAGGCAGGAGAAAGGTAAGCATTTGCCACCCAAGATAGCATATAACAGTAATTCCAAGCCACAGCTAGAGGCAGGAGAAAGGTAAGCATTTGCCACCCAAGATAGCATATAACAGTAATTCCAAGCCACAGCTAGAGGCAGGAGAAAGGTAAGCATTTGCCACCCAAGATAGCATATAACAGTAATTCCAAGCCACAGCTAGAGGCAGGAGAAAGGTAAGCATTTGCCACCCAAGATAGCATATAACAGTAATTCCAAGCCACAGCTAGAGGCAGGAGAAAGGTACGCAAGTGTGTTGCAGCAAAGTGCAAAATTCATTTTAGTTTTCAAGATTTATTCACTTCTTTATTGTGGTACATCTTGCTACAATCATCTGACAGTTGCTCGCCACAGTTTGATTGGTTGCTCTGGGTACTCAGGGTTCCTTAACCTAAAGCTGTCTGACACGAGGCAACACTACAGTTAAAACTAGAAGTCCTGTCATGAAATGTGCACAAATAGCACGTTGATATGCACGTTAATGTACGCGTTATAGCCCAAGTAAAGCTATCAAATTCTGTACATATGGCCTGTGCACAAGCAATGTTTCAGCCAATGGACCTCCGGGTAACCCAGAGGTCCATTGGCAGAAACATTGCATGTGTTTGCTATGAGTAACCAAGAGAACCTGTTGTGCTTTGGATGCCATTCGATATGGCAATTGCGTGCAATTCCAACGTGCAATTAAGCCTAGATAAGCGCACTATTCGTGACAGGACTTCTAGTTTTAACTGTAGCTGTCAAAAATGGCATTAAACTCCAATAAATAAATAAGGTAATTAATCTTGATACAATTTATGGGAGAGTGCTTATAAGCATCTAATGTTAACCCTTTACCCAACGAATCGCCTGCATCCGCCTGCGTAATATGCAAATTCTGCAGTTGAAAAAATAGTATTTTTCAAAATATTTCAACAAAACCATATCATGTGACCCCTCGTCGAGCTCGTTCCAACTAGGGGTCACATGATATGGTTTTGTTGAAATTTTTTGAAAAATTAAAAAAAAATGGTATTTAAACGTTCCAACGAGGGATCACATGATATGGTTTTGTTGAAATTTTTTGAAAAATTAAAAAAAATGGTATTTAAAATAATAAATTTTGATACCACCTGTGTTGGGTAAATGGTTAATGTTTTTCAGGAACTCCTTTGGTTGTAATTTTTGGGTGTTTTAAAAAGCACAACTTGGTTTCGGTTAACCTTGCAGCTTTAGTTAAGATAAGCTATAGTGATCGCTCCTTGTATGTCGTTCTGTGCACAGGTTGTATTTGTTGGCTTTTATTAAAAAACTAGCAAACCAATTTCAGAAAAAGATAAGGGAATTCTTGGTTATGATCTTGCTGAGTGGTTTTATTCGCTCACCAATGAAGTTGTGTGAGCTTATGTCATGACCCGAGGTGTGTCAACTTGTGTTAAAGTTATTGTACGAGTCCACTTTGACTTTCAGCCCTGTTACTATGCACCTCATGCTGTGTTTCTATGACTTACAGTTACCCACAGACCCTTAACCAGTGATATTTTATTGATTTTTAGTGTTTTTGCAATGTTAGACTTTTTTGTCAGTGTAGGCTTAGAAAATTTCTGACCTGTTTTTTCTGTGTATGAGTGGAGGCTACCTATGTTAGACTTTTTTGTCTGTGTGGACCTGTTTTGCTATGCATGTACATGAACAGACATTTTTTGCAGATTTGTAATAAGCCTAGATTTGCATGCCATGTCTTGGTGAGCTAATGGGGATGGACACACCCCTCTTGTTTAAATGAAGTCACCATGCCCCATAGGGATGGGGGAAAATTGCCCAATTTAAAATCCAATCCTGGGATCTGATAGATGGGATTTGTTAATATTTGGTATTTAACTTCCTTTTGAGGTGTAATCTAAAGTCAGTCCAAATTATCTACTGTATAGCTGGCATGGACTGGCAGTATATTGCCATGGACGCAATAATAGTACATACCAAAAGCTGATCCTATATAATAATCATCAAAAATTTAATCGATAAAGCTCCAGCTACAACCCCTGCAAGGGAGGGATATAGCGAAGACCTCTGTCCATCCGTTGGTCCATCGGTGTGTGCGGCCATCCAAACTTTGTGTATTTTTCTTCGATCCAAGATGCATTTGCCAGAATGCCAAAAAAAAAATTCAAATACTGCTGCTCCTACACCAATAACATCAGGGAACTTTCCAGAAAATGATGTCAGATTCTGGTCTCATCAGTGTGGGAAGAGAAAGATACATAGTTTATTGTGATTATCCTACAGCTTATTTTGACTTGTACTGTAACTATAGTAACATGTAGATGTTAAATGTGACCTTAAATCCATATTTAAGTAATTTTATCAGGCAAGCAATTAACACCTCTTGGGGTCTCTTGTTCCTGTCACCTTTTCTATTGTCCGGGATTTTAATTAATACTTTGGCTTTATTTCTCAGTTCTGTATTGTAAGTCTCAACTGCACTGGCAATCTGCCAGTTTATTGGTCGAGTTGTGTTAACTAGTATTCAAATGATTAGTCGACTAGTTGTTGTCGACTCTGGGCAAACCAGTAGTCGGTTCTCAATTGTGCAGTCGACTAGTCGGAGGAGTTCAAGCTTTTAGGTAAATAGTCCCTTCTGTGCCACTGTCAGACAGTTTGAACAGCAATATTGGGCAATCAATGTATACATCTATTGCCATCTAATAGTAGTGACAGTAGTTTGTTTTAACTGGTACTAGTAGAGTGCTGAATTATTTTGGGCTATCAGGATATGTTATTAATTTACCTTGTTGCAATTTATGGGAGAGTGCCTATAGGCACTCTCCCATAAATTGCAACAAGGCAAATTAAATAAGACTATATAATTTCACTCTTAGCATAATTAGAAGCACATTAACAGAATAATGTTCCAGTAAGTTGCTGTATATGAATGCCCAAGTGAAGCCAAATTTGGACCTTCAGCACTCTACCGGAACACCAACACTGTTATAAGGAGACAAGTTATCACCAATGACTAGTCGAAGTCGACTTGACTTTTGGGTATTGACTAGTCGACTTTGGAATTCACTTGTCATTTGGGCACTAGTGTTAACCGTGACCTTTAGTTTGGCGATGGTCAGTGTGCGTCTGGGCGGGTGGGCGGGCATCCAGGCATCCTCGCACTGTTAGCACTATAACTTGAAGAAACATTCTCCGATTTGACTAATATTTGCTCTCCAGGTATTTTGCAATAATATCTCAATGAAGTTTGAAAACTCGCCCTGCCCCATTTTTCATTACAGATTAATGGGCTTTTATTCATCAATTTTTTCGAATTTTGAGCTTGTTAGCACAATAACTTGAACAAATGTTCTCCGTTTTGACTAATATTTGCCATGCAGGTTGTTTGTAATAATATCTCAATCAAGTTCGAAAACTGGTCCAATTTTTCATTGCAGACTTATGGGCCTTAATTTGTCAATTTTTACGAATTTTGAGCTCGTTAGCACTATAACTTGAACAATGTTCTCCGATTTGACTAATATTTGCTATACAGGTCTTTTGCAATAAAATCTCAAAAACAGGCCTGACCCAATTTTTCATTACAGAGTTATGGGCCTTAATTTCTAAATTTTTACGAGTTTTGAGCTCGTTAGCGAATATAACTTGTACAAATGTTCTCCGAATTGACTAATATTTAATATCTGAAGGGAGTTCGAAATTTTGGCCCAATTTTTCTTTACAGAGTTATGGGCCTTAATTTGTCTGTTTTTATGAATTTTGAGCTTGTTAACGCAATAACCTCGACAAATGTTCACCGAATTGACTAATATTTAATATCTCAAGCTAGTTTGAAAACTGGCCTGGTCCGAATTTTTAGCTTAGCGTGGTGGCATTTCAGATTTTCAGTCGAGTGCATGAAGAAAGCAGCCACAACTTGACGCCTGCATCTCTGATGTTCTCCTAATGTTTTTTGTTGATTTTGTGAATTTCTTAAGTCAGGCTTCGAAAGTTCCGATAGAACACTTGTCAAATAACGAAGATTAAAAGATCTGAGTGTCTCTTGGCACATTGAGTCGTGACGTATAGAGCATAGTTTTGAGTGATTTACCTTTTGTTTAGGCATAAAGAGGTTAAAAATCGTTTTTTTTAGGCTTCCCCACTTGGTTCTTTTGTCTGCCACAAGCTCTCTTTTTATAACAATGCAAACTTAAAAACAGTTAACCAATGTGGTCCCTAATTAAATATACCAGCCAATCCTGAGCCAATTACACACCATAACCGAGTTAACCAATGTGGTCCCTAATTAAATATACCAGCCAACCCTGAGCCAATTACACACCATAACCGAGTTAACCAATGTTGTCCCGAATGAAATATACCAGCCATCCCTGAGCCAATTACACACCATAACCGAGTTAACCAATGTGGTCCCTAATGAAATATACCAGCCATCCCTGAGCCAATTACACACCATAACCGAGTTAACCAATGTGGTCCCTAATGAAATATACCAGCCATCCCTGAGCCAATTACACACCATAGCCGAGTTAACCAATGTTGTCCCTAATGAAATATACCAGCCATCCCTGAGCCAATTACACACCATAACCGAGTTAACCAATGTTGTCCCTAATGAAATATACCAGCCATCCCTGAGCCAATTACACACCATAGCCGAGTTAATTAATGTGGTCCCTAATGAAATATACCAGCCATCCCTGAGCCAATTACACACCATAACCGAGTTAACCAATGTTGTCCCTAATGAAATATACCAACCAACCCAGAGCCAATTACACACCATAACCGAGTTAACCAATGTGGTCCCTAATGAAATATACCAGTCAACCCTGAGCCAATTACACACCATAACCGAGTTAACCAATGTGGTCCCTAATGAAATATACCAGCCAACCCTGAGCCAATTACACACCATAACCGAGTTAACCAATGTGGTCCCTAATGAAATATACCAGCCAACCCTGAGCCAATTACACACCATAGCCGAGAAAACCCTAAAATTTCAACACACCCTTTCCAGCGACGTGGAAAGTATAGTATTCCAAACCAGCCAATGCTTAACACTATTAATAGAACAACAATTGCATGTCCACCATGCCCAATTGCAAAACGAGATTAGCTAACTCCATACACACCTAGACACAAATGGCCTAACACCAAATAAAAATCCCCATTCCTTGAAATATCTGAAGCTACCCTATCGCGGTTCATTAGTAATGACCTTGCCAAATACAAGGCTGCAAATACCCATAAACATTATGACTATGCTGAATACACATCAATCTCCTGACCCACAGGAGCCTTTTTCCCATTTGAACACCCAATTTGAACCACAACAATGTGACTCAAACCCTTTGATGTTTTTGAGTGGGAAATCTGCCCCCCCCCCCCCCCCCCCCATAACGTCTGGCCCTAACCATAAACGGCTTACGAACCCAAACCTCCTCCATGGACTCCAAGCGCCGATTAGCCATGACAAACATTTTGCCCCTACCAAAAACGAATTCCGACGAAAAAGGCTGTAACCCCAACTTTAGTGGAATACATCTGGAACACATTAAGGGAGACAACCCAATCCCCTTAGCTTCCGAAACAAGATATTTGCTCCACCACTACCACCCTCAACCTGCTGCAACAAAACACCCCAATCAATGATATAATCCTTAAGGACCTCATCCTTTCACCCGCAGGCAACCATGACTCATTACCCTCCATTACACAATCGTCCCTCCACCACCCGGTACCACAGGCAACCATGACTTATTACCCTCCATTACACATTCATCCCTCCTGGTACCACAGGCAACCATGACTTATTATCCTCCATTACACAATCATCTCTCAACCACCCGGTACCACAGGCAACCATGACTCATTACCCTCCATTACACATTCATCCCTCCCGGTACCACAGGCAACCATGACTCATTACCCTCCATTACACAATCTTCCCTCCACCACCCGGTACCACAGGCAACCGTGACTCATTACCCTCCATTACACAATCATCCCTCCACCACCCGATACCACAGGCAACCATGACTCATTACCCTCCATTACACATTCATCTTTCCACCACCCGGTACCACAGGCAACCATGACTCAATACCCTCCATTACACATTCATCCCTCCCTGTACCACAGGCAACCATAACTCATTACCCTCCGTTACACAATCATCCCTCCACCACCTGGTACCACAGGCAACCATGACTCATTACCCTCCATTACACAATCATCCCTCCACCACCCGGTACCACAAGCAACCATGACTCATTACCCTCCATTACACATTCATCTCTCCACCACCCGGTACCACAGGCAACCATGACTCAATACCCTCCATTACACATTCATCCCTTCCGGTACCACAGGCAACCATGACTCATTACCCTCCATTACACAATCATCCTTCCCGGTACCACAGGCAACCATAACTCATTACCCTCCATTACACAATCATCCCTCCACCACCCGGTACCACAGGCAACCATGACTTATTACATTCCATTACACAATCATCCCTCCACCACCCGGTACCACAGACAACCATGACTCATTATTCTCCTTTACACAATCATCCCTCCCGGTACCACAGGCAACCATGACTCATTACCTTCCATTACACAATCATCCCTCCACCACCCGATACCACAGGCAACTGTGACTCACTATCCTCCATTACACAATCATCTCTCTCGTTACCACAGACAACCATGACTCATTACCTTCCATTACACAATCATCCCTCCACAGACAACCATGACTCATTACCCTCCATTACACAATCATCCCTCCACCACCCGGTACCACAGGCAACCATGACTCATTACCCTCCATTACACAATCATCCCTCCACTCTTCTAACGACCACCAACGTCCCTTCTACCTCTCAATCCCACCAAAGGAAACACCACCCACAACCCTCCATAGTGATATCACCGACGACCAAGTCAATACAATGGAACCCACTACCAAATCGCTACCACAGCGACCTAACAGGGTTAACCATCACCTTTTTCCATACCCTCTCAACAAACCCAAAACTGAAACCCTAAGTATGATAACAGTCGATAAACCCAAAGAGCAGGAATTCTAACCCCGACTCAACCCCATACAACAGTCAGCCCTTCGGGGCCAAATTACCAAACTCAAACTGCTGACATGAATATTGGCCACCCCACCCCACCCACCTATAACCCTATAACCCCACACAGCCAATTGAGTATAACCCAAAAAGAACCAATACAAACCCAAATAGACAGACTCGCAAAAAAAACTACCCGCCACAAAATTCATTCGCACCAAAAGAAAACCCACCCAAAGTCATTTCCAAAATGACATCAGACTGTTATACAACCAAAAAGTTATCCATGCTGACAAAGAGCAGAATAAATTCATTAACCCCTTTCATAACAAAATGCACACTTCACCCAACAACCTGTCATAATGTGCTAGTGGAAACACACCTATCAAAAACCAAAATAGAACTTCTACCCTGTCTGGAACCCAAAAATCTTAACCAGTGCAAACCCAACATGGGTCTCCCGGAGCGACAAGCACTCTCCAATCTCTGACATAACCCCGCCATTGTAATCAAAAAAGCTGACAAAGGACGTACCATTGTCCTATTAGACCGAGATAGATATGTAGCTGAAGGTATACGTCAACTAAACTCAGCAACCCACTACATTCCTATTACTGCTGATCCTACCCATGCCACCCTTATGGAAGTAAACTCGATCCTCCTCCAGTACAATAACCATGAGATTGACAACCGCATGTACAGTTAAAACTAGAAGTCCTGTCATGAAATGCGCACAAATAGCACGTTGATATGTGCGTTAACGTGCACGTTATGGCCCAATTGAAGCTATCAAATTATGTACATATGGCCTGTGCACAAGCAATGTTTCAGCCAATGGACCTCCGGGTAACCCGGAGGTCCATTGACAGAAACATTGCATGTGTTTGCTATGAGTAACCAGGAGAACCTGTCGTGCTTTGGATTCCATTCGCTATGGCAATTGCGCGCAATTCCAACGCGCAATTAAGCCTAGATAAGTGCACTATTCGTGACGGGACTTCTAGTTTTAACTGTACATATCGCTCAAGCCTGACCCTTCCAAAATTAAACAAGCAACTCTTTATCTCCTCCCCAAAATCCACCCTATCAAAGGGAGACCAATTATCGCTGGTTGCAATAGTCCCACAACGACTATATCGGCCACCCTACTGGACTTCTTTCTCGTACCCATAGTACAGAAACACCCCACATATATACGTGATACATCACATTTTATACAGCTCATCGAGGAGACAACCATTCCACAAAATGCCCTGCTCATCTCCGCTGACATTACCAACATGTATACCAACATACCTCATGATGAGGCCTTCAATGCAGTTTATGAAGCTCTAGTGTTAAATCAGAACCTACCATATCCCATTCCCAAACCATCCATCTCTTCCCTTATGACACTTCTTCATATAATCCTCAAAAGTAAATGCCTTAGCTTTAATGAACATATGTACCTCCAAACACTTAGGGCCGCCAAATGCAGTCCCGAGATTGCGGATATAACAGCCCACCAATGGGAACTGTCTCTCATTCCAAAGCCCCCCCCCCCCCCCCCCCCCCCCCTCATATCCATAAATGGTTGCGATACCGTGATGATACCTTCATCATCTGATCAGGTTTGGAAACTGACCTCCACACCTTCATGGAGAAAGCGAACAAATCCCACTCCACCTTTCGCTTTGTATATGAGGTATCCTGGCCAAAACCCTCCTGAATCAGGCACCAACCTCCATCAAGGAACCAGCTACACCTAGTAACTAATGAGGCCTTACTCTATGACCTCACCAACGGCCTTTTCAGTGCCACCCAAATTTTTAAAAAGAATGCACAATCGTAATACACAGCCAATCATGCTTTCCACTATACAAAAATCTGCACTTTTCCCTTAATTGCATGATAACTAACCTCCACCACAAATAAAACAGGTTGACCCCATAACGATAAAAATATGCATAAACCATTCCCCCTCAAACAATGTTGTTTCCCCCCTTCCCCCTCACCGAGGGTAACAGTTTGGTTTCTAACCCCCTAAGTCTGTTATAATTACTTTAAGTGACTATCCCAATTAGTATCACGTTAAGAGATGTTCTCAGCCACCTCCCATCAATGCTACTCCCTATCCCACAAGGAGCCCCTCCTTGCATTTCCACAGTAGCTCCCCAACCCAATAAATAACCGGCGTAGTAGTGCCAGCCGCCCTATATATCTCCCCCTCCCTAGAGATTTTTGCCTTGCCTTGCGTGGGGAAGGCTGCTACCTCTTTACTTAATCAGTCTGTTTGGCTTTCAGGCCATCTGCGAAGGAAGGTCTTTTACAGAGAGAACCAGATGGGCTTTTTCCCAGAAGATGCCTCCAGTCCCTTGCAATGGCAATTTTCTCACCACCCATAAAACAAGCTATTATTTGAAAATGGAATATGTTTTAATTTTTGGAATTCACTAAAAACAAGGGGAGCGCGGTGGCTCAGTAGGTAGAGGTGCAGGCTGCAAGCCGAGAGGTCCTCGGTTCGAATCCCACCTGCGGCAACCGCGTTGTGTCCTTGGGCAAGACACTTCATCTCCATTGCCCACGTAGGGGCACGATGATGCCGTGTACTAAGGTGTACTGCACGTCATGGTACACATGTCTCCAACCAATCTAACCCCGCCTCAGCTGCAGTGCGGAGTTACAATGTTGGGGAGCTGGCAGCTGCTCGTCGTTGCTCGGTGGTTCTCTCCGGGTACTCCGGCTTCCTCCACCCGTAAAACTGTCACGGTCATGATTAGCCATTGTGCATAAATATGTGACCTTCAACATCAATAAATAAATAAATAAATCACTAAAAACAAACCCAATGAGGGTTCTTAAGCTGAGTTTGAATAATACTGGCTGGTTTTTACCATTAAATTGGGTAAAGACTTAATGTAGGTGACATTTATACTAAGGCTGTACAGTTCATGGAGTTAGTTATTCAGTTAGAAGTGAAATTTTTTTTTATAACCAGAAAGTGTGACTAACCCTGTGCAGTGCACAGGGTTAGTGACACTTTCTGGTTATAAAAAATTGGTAACTGCCATATCACATGCTACATAAAAATATATAATGACTAAGGCTATAAAAATGCTTTGGGTAAGTTAGTTATGTGTCGTTACATAGGGGGCTGGATTCAAGGAACTATTGGAAATACTTCTACTGGATTGTGAAAATTTTTTAAAGTGAATTCCAAAAATGAAAACATATTCTTTTTTCAGTAACTACATGTATATACTATCCTCCCAGCATTTCCGCCCACTCCCTCATTATTTCTCCAGATGACACTCTCCCAATACCATCCCCCTCCCATCCCTGTGTATTGATCATCAAACTACCCTAGAGATATGTGCTGAATACCACCCTGACAATACCCATGATATTGTCGCCTTACATCTTACCCGCAACAAAAAAATCTTGTCACCCTTTGACAGTTACCCGAATACACACCCGTCACTCAAACAGGAATGCACTCCTGTCACTCACGTTAGTTGATTACTCACTAGCCAATCATCGTATATTGTTTTGATTAAGAGAACCCATCAAACCTCGGTTAAATGGCTCATGGCTGATAATAATTGATAAATTTGTCCCTTGAGTGCAATAAGGCTTTGCAATGCTTCACAACTCAATTGCCAAAATACATATTCTGTAGATTATGATGCCTAAAACATAAAACAAACCAAGAACATGAACTTTTAATGGCAAAAAATACTTACAAAAAGAAAATAAAACAATGCCTGTCTATACTGTAGCCTACAATAAAGTAGAAACCTGGGCAGGCTAATAACTAGTGTTGAACCGATAATCAGGATCGGCAATCGGAACCAGCCGGTTATGGGCATCGGCCGATTATGACAACCGGCAGTTAAAAACCCGACAGTTTCCGGTTATTCTATATTTAACACTGACTATTAAAATCTCTTTGATACATGTATCTGGCCATTTCAATAACGTTTCCCCATTAAAAATGTGTGTAGTGCAGATCATAATACTAGGGATTTGCAGACCTGAGATATTACGGAATTTACCATCTGCAATCGATATGAGATCGTCACTATCCCCAGCTGAACGAAGTCACCGGTCTTCAATCATGGTGCAGAACAACGTTGCATGGATACATGTATAAATATAATGTGTTCAGCCGCTAGTCTGTAGTACTTCATGATGCAAGCATCACAATACAATAAGAAATTAAAATTGGAGAAAACCCCCCAAAACACTCTTTTTTCAATGGTAGATGATTGTTACGCAACATGTAAGTCGTGTGGCTGTCACAAACAAAGTTATTACAGTAGAATCCTCTTAATTGAATATCCATTTTGCCATTGAAAATTATTCAATTAACAGGAATATACAATTAACAGGGATTTGGTCAGTTTCCTGTGTTCTAGAGGTAAACTGAGCATTTATTCTATCTTGTTTGACAGAGCTCATAGAGCACTGTCAAACAAGATATAATAGAATAAATGCCTGTATTGGATGTAGTGAGGCCAAAAATGTTGATAAATAAGGGGAATTTGGTGCGTGTCACAGTAATTTTTTTCGACATATTACAAAAATTTATATACAATTAACAGGAGTTGACTCTACAACCCATATGCAGTTAACAGATCAAATTTGTACTGAAGATATGGTAAATGGTTTGGTGTTTGAAAATTATGTTCAATTAACAGGGATATACAATTAAGAGATATCCAATTAAGTGGGCTCCACTGTATTAAATTAAGACACAAAGTATGTGTGCTCAGTATCTTCTTGGTAAATACAGCCAAGTGTATTGTATTATTATACAAAACCGTATTAACACTATTTACCAGAATAACACACAATCATCACAAGAGAACAATATCATGTGATTGTATCGTTTATAATGATCTTCCCCACCCCAACTCCCAAAAAGGCAAATATTATTTTGGCCAATATTGCCCAGCACTAAACATGCATGCTCTGAGAACTTATGTGGTATTAAGCTTTCGTATTTGGTGATTTATCAACAAAATTCTGCAGAATAACAGACACAAACAAATTTTCTTCTGGGTCCTATTTCAGTCATCGAAATCGGCATCAAAATCGGCATAATCGGCAGAGAAATAATCGGTTCATAGCAAGTTTTGATAATCGGTTCATTACTACTAATAACATGCTATTTGGGTGATATTTGCATCACATTCATCATGATTTGTCTGTCAAACATGCTTAGATGACGGAATAAAAAAAAATCTGTATACATGTACTTCCTATCAACAGCATCACCCACATGTACATGTCTGTGTTCTGAACACACCTCTTCCCAACACACACACACACGCTGTTTTGTTGAAAGGATAACCTGCATATTTGGGTTTTTTTTACCAACAAGTGAAAATGACCATGTTGTACACCCCTCATTCAATGCTGCATTGAAGAAAGAAAGAAATGCTTCTACAAATACTTGTTGCTTTAACAAATATTTCTACTTCATTTTACATCATCCCAGTTCATGCTTAATATCTTCGTTATCAAGTGTGAAAGGAAGACTTGCCCCACTCCCCTCTCACTTTGACTTTAAAGATTGAGAGATTTATATTTACAATTAAAACTAGAAGTCCTGTCATGTGTGTGTTATGGCCAAATTAAAGCTATCATATTCTGTACATATGGCCTGTGCACAGGCAATGTTTCAGCCAATGGACCTCCGGGTAACCCGGAGGTCCATTGGCAGAAACATTGCATGTGTTTGCTATGACTAACCAGGAGAACCTGCCGTGCTTTGGATGCTATTCGATATGGCAATTACGCGCAATTCCAATGCGCAATTAAGCCTAGATAAGCGCATTATTTGTGACAGGACTTCTAGTTTTAACTGTATAAAAGTTTAAACTGCAGTTATGTAAACATACTGTCAAGGACATTCATGAAGCCGGTTAGGCCAAGGCAAATGTAAGCTTTAATTGCATCAACATCAACAAAGACTTCAGCTACGTCAGTTTGTGTATTATGAAAAGCTTTGCATGGCTCAAATCGTTCATATTAGAAGTATTCTCTCCTCTTCATTTCATTCAAACAATTACGAATGATAATTATGAAAATATTGTGCCATGCGTGCATTTGTCTTGCGAAATTCGCCACAACAAGTTGAAAATATCGTGTTAATTCTATAGGAATATCGCCATAATAAGGTGCTGATATTACATCATTAACAAAAGAATATCGCCATAACAAGGCACTGATATGGCATCATTAACAAAAGAATATCGCCATAACAAGGCACTGATATGACATCATTAACAAAAGAATATCACCATAATAAGGCACTGATATGGCATCATTAACAAAAGAATATTGCCATAACAAGGCGCTGATATGGCATCATTAACAAAAGAATATTGCCATAATAAGGCACTGATATGGCATCATTAACAAAAGAATATCACCATAATAAGGCATGATATGGCATCATTAACAAAAGAATATCACCATAATAAGGCGCTGATATGGCATCATTAAAAAAAGAATATCACCATAACAAGGCAGTGATATGGCATTATTAACAAAAGAATATCGCCATAATAAGGCACTGATATGGCATCATTAACAAAAAGAATATCGCCATAATAAGGCACTGATATGGCATCATTAACAAAAGAATATCGCCATAATAAGGCACTGATATGGCATCATTAACAAAAGAATATCGCCATAACTAGGCACTGATATGGCATCATTAACAAAAGAATATCGCCATAACAAGGCAGTGATATGGCATCATTAACAAAAGAATATCGCCATAACAAGGCAGTGATATGGCATCATTACCAAAAGAATATCGCCATAATAAGGCGCTGATATGGCATCATTAACAAAAGAATATCACCATAATAAGGCGCTGATATGGCATCATTAACAAAAGAATATCACCATAACAAGGCACTGATATGGCATCATTAACAAAAGGATATCGCCATAATAAGGCGCTGATATGGCATCATTAACAAAAGAATATCGCCATAATAAGGCACTGATATGACATCATTAACAAAAGAATATCGCCATAATAAGGCAGTGATATGGCATCATTAACAAAAGAATATCGCCATAACAAGGCAGTGATATGGCATCATTAACAAAAGAATATCGCCATAACAAGGCAGTGATATGGCATCATTAACAAAAGAATATCGCCATAACAAGGCACTGATATGGCATCATTAACAAAAGAATATCGCCATAACAAGGCACTGATATGGCATCATTAACAAAAGAATATCGCCAAAATAAGGCGCTGATATGGCATCATTAACCAAAGAATATCGCCATAATAAGGTGCTGATATGGCATCATAAACAAAAGAATATCACCATAATTAAGGCGCTGATATGGCATCATTAACAAAAGAATATCACCATAATAAGGCACTGATATGGCATCATTAACAAGAAGAATATCGCCATAACAAGGCACTGTCGCACTGATATGGCTATCATTAACAAAAGAATATCACCATAATAGAAGGCACTGATATGGCATCATTAACAAAAGAATATCATCATAATAAGGCACTGATATGGCATCATTAACAAAAGAATATTGCCTAACGGTATTCTTTGTTTAAGGCTGTACTGCTCATGGATGTAATTTTATCTAACAATCACATAGATTTTGGACTGAAAATCACGAGAAACGGTACGTATCACATAATGTGTTCTGATTCCGTATCATATAGATGACCCATTCTGATTCCATATCATATAGATTCAACATCCGGTAGATACCGAACTACCGGTATGAGATATATCAGCATTGTTATTACGCATTAAAATATGAAATTCAAAATTTTGACCAATTCCAACCCAATTTAGACTGGAAAATAGGCTTTATGTAACGGGATTGTTAGATAAATGTATTCTCGGTCGTGTTTACAATTGGATCGCAACGAGCCCTGACGGGCTCGTTGTGATCTGATTGTAAACACAACCTCGAATCTGATACAAATTACAGGACATGCACATGGTCATGATAATGTATATTCACAAAAAAATGGTCTGAGAAACAGAAGATCCACTTTGTAGTGTCTTAGTTTGTTTTTATTAGAGTCACTGATTAGTATAAAGTTGTAATTGAAAATGTTGTTATTAATAAATTAACCGTTTACTTTTAGTGTTGAGAAAACAGAAATCAAAGCAACAAAGGGTACACCAACAGCAGGATTTGGATATAATTGGACAACAGGAGACAGAAATTTTAGTTAATGGTAGTGTGATTATATAAAGATATTAATTACTTTTATCATGAAACTAAATATCTTTGACACAGTGAACTTAACGTGTAATTGTGATGGATTTTGTGAACACTATAGAGAGTAATTTGTATGAACATTTACCGAAATAAATTATTTATGACTCAATACAAACTGGTGACATTAATGCACTTGAATCTTGTAGTATTAATAAAAGAGAATTATTTGTTGTAATTTATGTCACTTGAAACTTTTTACATCTAGAAAGCCAGTCTTTTGATTTTGAGGCGACCCGGCACACTTTTGCACCATTGCACCTACAATTTTTATGCCCCCAACCTCTTGACCTTATGTTTTTGCAATGTCCGTCTGACCATTCATCGTACGTCCGTTAACTTTTGGTTTCCATCCAATGACTAAAGAACCGCTCATTTTATCAAATCATTTTTTTAGGGGTTACTTGTGGATGACTAGACAGTGCTTCCTTTTGATTTTAGTCCAGCTAGCCAATTCAATATGGCCACCTGGCAGCCATGTTAAGTTTGGTTTCCTTTCAACAAGGTAGCCGTTGGTCCTTGAATTTCTTACCAAGGCCTTGAAAGTCCTTGAAAAATGGCCTTAAACCAGTCAGGTCCTTGAAAATGCTTGAATTCGAAAGTCGGTCTTCAATAGCTTTCTGCGTGGTTCAAATAAGAGCACTGTTTTTTTAACACAGGTTTTCTAACATGAGGTTGCAAATTAGAAACCATGCACATGTAACGCGAACAGCGATTGCTAACCAATTTGCAGATTCTTTTTCTGTGTTGATTTTTATCCAATCAACATTAGCAATGCATGGAGAATCTTTGTTAATCTTGTTGTGTTGGGGAAAATATTTTAACCCTTCGATAATTCTTTTGTGTGTAAAAGATTATATTAAACTTGACTGACCTATTTACAAACTCTCTCAGTGAATTTAAATATTTCCTCCAGCCATTTTCAAAGATGTTATGTATAAAGTTTGCCCACAGTTACTTCTCTCTGGATTTAAAATGATTGTTTTCTTGGTATAATTGGAAACTTCTGATGCTGACACATCCTAACACAGTACAGTAAAACCTGTCTTGAGAGACCACTGTCTTGAGAGATCACATTTGCCAGGCACCGATTGGTTTTACTCTATAATGGCCCTGCTATGGGAGGCCACCTGTCTTGAGAGACCACCTGTCTTGAGAGATCACTGTGACCGAACGAACGAAATGGGTGTGTTTTTGAGATGGGGTGGTACTTGAATTTACGAGTGTGTTTTTGAGATGGGGTGGTACTTGAATTTACGAGTGTGTTTTTGAGATGGGGTGGTACTTGAATTTACGAGTGTGTTTTTGAGGTGGGGTGGTACTTGAATTTACGAGTGTGTTTTTGAGATGGTGTGGTACTTGAATTTACGAGTGTGTTTTTGAGATGGGGTGGTACTTGAATTTACGAGTGTATTTTTAAGATGGGGTGGTACTTGAATTTACGAGTGTGTTTTTGAGGTGGGGTGGTACTTGAATTTACAAGTGTGTTTTTGATGTGGGGTGGTACTTGAATTTACGAGTGTGTTTTTTGAGGTGGGGTGGTACTTGAATTTACGAGTGTGTTTTTGAGATGGGGTGGTACTTGAATTTACGAGTGTGTTTTTGAGATGGGGTGGTACTTGAATTTACGAGTGTGTTTTTGTGGTGGGGTGGTACTTGAATTTACGAGTGTGTTTTTGAGGTGGGGTGGTACTTGAATTTACGAGTGTGTTTTTTAGGTGGGGTGGTACTTGAATTTACGAGTGTGTTTTTGAGATGGGGTGGTACTTGAATTTACGAGTGTGTTTTTGAGGTGGGGTGGTACTTGAATTTACGAGTGTGTTTTTGAGGTGGGGTGGTACTTGAATTTACGAGTGTGTTTTTGTGGTGGGGTGGTACTTGAATTTACGAGTGTGTTTTTGAGGTGGGGTGGTACTTGAATTTACGAGTGTGTTTTTTAGGTGGGGTGGTACTTGAATTTACGAGTGTGTTTTTGAGATGGGGTGGTACTTGAATTTACGAGTGTGTTTTTGAGGTGGGGTGGTACTTGAATTTACGAGTGTGTTTTTGAGATGGGGTGGTACTTGAATTTACGAGTGTGTTTTTGAGGTGGGGGTGGTACTTGAATTTATGAGTGTGTTTTTGAGGTGGGGTGGTACTTGAATTTACGAGTGTGTTTTTGAGATGGGGTGGTACTTGAATTTACGAGTGTGTTTTTGAGATGGGGTGGTACTTGAATTTACGAGTGTGTTTTGGAGATGGGGTGGTACTTGAATTTATGATTGTGTTTTTGAGATGGGGTGGTACTTGAATTTACGAGTGTGTTTTGGAGATGGGGTGGTACTTGAATTTACGAGTGTGTTTTTGAGATGGGGGTGGTACTTGAATTTACGAGTGTGTTTTTGAGATGGGGTGGTACTTGAATTTACGACTGTGTTTTTGAGATGGGGTGGTACTTGAATTTATTAGTGTGTTTTTGAGACGGGGTGGTACTTGAATTTACGACTGTGTTTTTGAGATGGGGTGGTACTTGAATTTTAATTTGAAAGGTACTTGAAAGTCTTGGATTTTTTTCCTTGAAAAGTGGGGGGAACCATTTTCAATAACTTATGAATGCTGACTCGAATCATTTTTATTTTTAAATTATGCATTGTTGGGGTCTTGAGGAAGCGTTCTTTTGATTTTGGACCAGGCACAGCTTCACCAAGATGGCTGCCAGTGGTCAGTTCATTATGGCTTCCATGGTGGCCATCTTGAAACTGGTTTCTGTCCAATAACTAAAATATCCTGACTTGAATCAATTTAATTTTTTGTGTATGCAATGTTGGTGTCTAGAGGAAACTTCCTTTCAATTTTGGACCAGTCACAGCTTAACCAAGATGGCTGCCAGTGGCCAATTCATTTTGGCTTGTATGGCGACCATCTTGAATTTGTTTCCGTCCAATAACTAATTTTTTGGTTATGCATTATTGGTGTCCAGAGGAAGCTTACTTTTGATTTTGGATCAGATAACGGTTTCAATATGGCCATGACGCATGACGACCATACTGTATTTGGTTGCTGTCCAATAAGTAAGGAATGCTAACTCAAATCAATTTTATTTTTTGATTATGCATTGTTGGTGTCTAGTCTAAAACTTACCCACCCTTTTATGACACTGTCGGGGGCATATGCCAGGCTTTGCATTGCTCTCGTTACTTCTTGCGAGGAGACAACAGTGATCCTTGGTTCCAGTCATCAAAACCATAACCATATCATGTGACCCCCCTCCCATTGCAATGAGCTCATCAAGCTCGGCCTAATGAAGGATCACACCATATGGTACTGTTAAAATGTCTTAAGAATTGTGTGAACAAAATAATAATATCAAACATTTTGATATCAGGTGTTTTTAGCTCATCTTGACAAAGTCAAGCTGAGCTAATCTAATCGCTTTCCGTCCGCCGTATGTCGTCCGTCAACACCATGTTTTGGTCTTCTCCTCCAAAGCCACTGGGCCAATTCAAGTGAAAGTTTGTGTGAGTGATGGTCCCAAAGGGGTATTTCATTTTTGTTCAACTCAGTATGCCCAGCCCCATAGGGAGGGAGTGGGGGAAAATGCTCCAAAATATTTTTAAAATCTTCTTCTCAAGAACCAGTGTGTACAATGACTTGATATTTGCTATGGAGCTTCCATATGAGGTGTAGAATCAAGTTTGTTCAAACGAAGTTCGTAAAGTAATATTTGGCTTTGTAATAGGAGGGGTAAGATTTTTGGCCCGCCCAAAATTTCTATTTTCTGAACCGATGGTCCAGTATGAACCAAATTTGGTTTGTGGTAGTATTGGGTCATAAGTACTTGACCCATGCAAATGAAAAAATTCCCGCATCCCCATGGGAACCCTGGGAGCTAAAAATAGAAATATTTTCAAACGCCCATATTTCCCAAACCCCACGGAACAGAGAGCTTTTATTTGGTATGAAGTATCCTTATGACCAGTAGAATTGAATGGTAAAAAAAAATTGCCATCGGTTATGTTAGGGTGTTCTGTAATGGGCATCGAAAAAATGCTGAGTCAGCATATTTGCAAAAATTTAAAAAAATCTTTTCTCCAGAACCAATCATCAGAATCTTTTGATATTTGGTATACAGCATTCATAGGGGGGTCAGATAAAAGTTTGTTGAAATAAAGCTCATTGGTTCATATTTGGGCTCTCTACAGGAGCCCGAAGTTTTAACATAGGGTAATATGGGGAATATTCTTTAAAAATCTTCTTCTTCAGAACCACCAGTCAGAATTTTTAAATATTTGGTATACATCATTGTTATGAGGGTCAGATTCTAGATTATTCAAACCAAGTCCCTAGGTTAATATTTGGGCTTCCTACGGAAGCCCAAATTTTATCTTTGTTCAATATGGAGGGTAATTTAAAAAAAATCTTCTTCTTCAGATCCAACAGTCAGAATGCTTTGATATTTGGTATGCAACATCTCTATGGGGGTCAGATTCAAGTTTGTTCAAATCAAATCCCTAGGTATATATTTGGGCTCACAATGGTAGCCCAAATTTTTACTTAGTGCAATATGAGAAAATTTCTTTAAAAATCTTCTTCAGATCCACCAGTCGGAATGCTTTTATATTTGGTATGCAACATCTCTAGGGGGGGGGGGGGGGGGGGGGGGGGGGGGGGGCAGATTCCAGGTTGTTCAATTCGAGTGCCTAGGTTAATATTTGGGCTCCATATGGGAACATGAAATTTAACTTAGTACAATATGAGGGAATTTCTTCAAAAATCTTCTTCAGATTCACTTGTCAGAATGCTTTCACATTTGGTATACAACATCTCTAGGGGGGTCAGATTCAAGTTTGTTCAAATCGGATCCATAGGTCAATATTTGGGCTCGCTATGGTAGCCCAAATTTGAACTTAGTGCAATTCGAAGAAATTTCTTTACAATTTCTCTTCTTCAGATCCAACAGTCAGAATGCTTTCATATTCGGTACACAACATTTCTAGAGAAGTCAGATTTAAATGTGTTCAAATCAAGAGCCTGGGTTAATATTTGGGCTCTCTATGGGAGCCAGAATTGGCCATTTTGCTGAAGAATTAAAAATTTTGTATTCAGTACCCTCTAGAGGTACTAAAATTAATCCACATAGGTTGTATCAAGGGGCTTCATAGGGGAGCTCTACATTTTACTTATGATCAACTGAAGAAAAGGCATAATGCCCAGATTATTTTTGTCACTCCTGAGGGACTCAAGGATTGACAGTGTAGCCTATGCAGATGGCGTGCTTAATGTAGACTCATTCATGGACTCTGTTTAAATTGTGTTCTGTACAAGATGAGCGCTTCAGGTCCCGTGGGGCCTCTTGTTTTTGTAAAGTGTTGAAATCTATTCATTGAAAATAGGCCAAATAATACAACTCATACACGGAAATGTCAACAATCAATCACCATGAATTATGCCAGGACTCGACAATAGCATGCTTTAATGTTAGCAGGCTGTATACAGCACGACTCCCATTTTCAAAATGGAAAGACAGTAAAGAGCAGCCTATAAATGCTTGTGCCATGAGGCAACATTATCCCCTTAACAATGCCTCATCATTGTCTTATTATTGTCAGATGACTGTAGCTGGATTAGTGGCAGTTGTTGGGCATTAAGAAGACAATGGCCTCAATGCCAGAAGAAATAGTTGGCCTGAATGTTTTCCTATAAATTACTTCCAAAAATTATAAAATATTTAACCCTTTACCTAACGTAACGGCCAAAACCGGCCAGCACTATTCACAAAAATCGCCAATTAATTTTCATTATTCTTTTCATTTTTTGTCTCAAAAACATAGGTTATGACCCCTCGTTGGAACGAGCTCATCGGGCTCATTCCAACAAGGGGTCATAACCTATGTTTTTGAGACAAAAAATGAAAAAATTAGTTATTCAAGAATTATTTTTGCAAGTGTCACCTGCTTTTCAGGTTAGGAAAAGGGTTAACTTAAAATGTTAATAAGAAGGACCTCCATACAATATAAAGCTTCTACGTTGACGTACCTCCACTTCAGAATATAGACTAAATATGGACTTCCAGCACTCTACCAGTTAAGACCAAGCCTGGAAATAAGCATCTACAAAAGGAGGTCTCCAGAGTAGGGCTGTCACAATTAATCGATTAATTGACTGTTGATCGGTCACGGCGAAATCGATTAGTATTTTCGTTGTCGAATAATCGGTTAATTGTATCCCGTTTTAGACATTTAATAATTAAAAGAAAATTTGATGAAAAAACTGTTGTTTCTAAAGGTAAAGAGTTAAGAACATCGATGCTAAACCCCAAGACGCTGTTGGAAGCAATAGTCTTCCAGGTACATTCATCAAAGCTTTGATGTTCTGAACTTTTGAACTGTCAGTGTAATAATCAAGACCGGTAGGCAGTTGCGAAGTTCGCAACTGCCGACCGGTCTTGATTATTACACTGACGGTTCAAAAGTTCAGAACATCAAAGCTTTGAATGCACCTAAAAAGGATCGTCTTCGTTGTTTCGTTGAGGTAGGTCAACTGACTTGAACTTCATTTTTATTGACTTCAAAGAGAGGGAGAGGAGGGGGGGGGGGATCATTTAGGTACGATTAATCGTCGATTATTTGCGACGATTAATCGATTCCTAAATTAAAAAATCGTGACAGCCCTACTCCAGAGGGTGGATTTGGTACCTCAATCAAAATCAAGGTCTTAGGCCTAAACAGAAAGAGGTACCTAGAGAATGGATGGGGGGGGGGGGGGGGGGGGGGGGATTCTAGCCCACTGTGTGGGAACAAATTCATCCTCTGGGGACTTCATTTTACAAATGGCAGATTGCCTATTTCCACGTTTGGTTAAGATAATACCTTGTTATTGGAGATGATCTCTTTAGTATATTTATGTATTTATTTATGACTCGTCTCTGAGGGTTGACCGTGCATGTGTGCGTCACACATTTTGAGGACGTGGTACCTTCAATAAATCTACTAGTTATAACAAGCTATTAATTGGAATTCATTAAAAAAAAACAATGAGGGGTGTTAAAGTGAGTTTGAATGCTTTTGAGAATATAGTTTTGTCCGGTTTTGGACATTACTTTGGGTAGAGAGTTGATTGAGATAAAATAAAATAATAAATATTTTTATAACCAGAAAGTGTGACTAACCCTGTACAGAGCACAAAGTTAGTTACTCAGTTAATAATACATAATTTTATATGACTAACCCTGTACAGTGCACATGGTTAGTTACTCATTTAATTATAAATATTTTTATAACCAGAAAGTGTGACTAACCCTGTACAGTGCACACAGTTAGTTACTCAGTTAATAATAAATATTTCTATAACTAGAAAGTGTGACCAACCCTGTACAGTGCACACAGTTAGTTACTCAGTTAATAATAAATATTTTTATAACCAGAAAGTGTGACTAACCCTGTACAGTGCACACAGTTAGTTACTCAGTTAATAATAACTATTTCTATAACTAGAAAGTGTGACTAACCCTGTGCAGTGCACACAGTTACTCAGTTAATAATAAATATTTCTATAACTAGAAAGTGTGACTAACCCTGTACAGTGCACACATTTAGTTACTCAGTTAATAATAAATATTTTTATAACCAGAAAGTGTGACTAACCCTGTACAGTGCACACGGTTAGTTACTCAGTTAATAATAAATATTTTTATAACCAGAAAGTGTGACTAACCCTGTACAGTGCACACAGTTAGTTACTCAGTTAATAATAAATATTTTTGTAACCAGAAAGTGTGACTAACCCTGTACAGTGCACACAGTTAGTTACTCTGTTAATAATAAATATTTTTATAACCAGAAAGTGTGACTATCCCTGTACAGTGCACACAGTTAGTTACTCAGTTAATAATAAATATTTTTATAACCAGAAAGTGTGACTAACCCTGTACAGTGCACACAGTTAGATACTCAGTTAATAATAAATATTTTTATAACCAGAAAGTGTGACTATCCCTGTACAGTGCACACAGTTAGTTACTCAGTTAATAATAAATGTTATTATAACCAGAAAGTGTGACTAACCCTGTACAGTGCACACGGTTAGTTACTCAGTTAATAATAAATATTTTTATAACCAGAAAGTGTGACTAACCCTGTACAGTGCACACAGTTAGTTACTCAGTTAATAATAAATATTTTTGTAACCAGAAAGTGTGACTAACCCTGTACAGTGCACACAGTTAGTTACTCTGTTAATAATAAATATTTTTATAACCAGAAAGTGTGACTATCCCTGTACAGTGCACACAGTTACTCAGTTAATAATAAATATTTTTATAACCAGAAAGTGTGACTAACCCTGTACAGTGCACACAGTTACTCTGTTAATAATAAATATTTTTATAACCAGAAAGTGTGACTATCCCTGTACAGTGCACACAGTTAGTTACTCAGTTAATAATAAATATTTTTATAACCAGAAAGTGTGACTAACCCTGTACAGTGCACACAGTTAGATACTCAGTTAATAATAAATATTTTTATAACCAGAAAGTGTGACTAACCCTGTACAGTGCACAGGGTTAGTTACTCAGTTAATAATAAATGTTATTATAACCAGAAAGTGTGACTAACCCTGTACAGTGTACACAGTTAGTTACTCAGTTAATAATAAATGTTATTATAACCAGAAAGTGTGACTAACCCTGTACAGTGTACACAATTATTTACTCGGTTAATAATAAATATTTTATAACCAGAAAGTGTGACTAACCCTGTACAGTGTACACGGTTAGTTACTCAGTTAATAAATATTTTTATAACCAGAAAGTGTGACTAACCCTGTACAGTGCACAGGGTTAGTTACTCAGTTAATAATAAATATTTCTATAACTAGAAAGTGTGACTAACCCTGTACAGTGTACACGGTTAGTTACTCAGTTAATAATAAATATTTTTATTACCAGAAAGTGTGACTAACCCTGTGCAATGCACACAGTTAGTTACTCAGTTAATAATAAATATTTCTATAACTAGAAAGTGTGACCAACCCTGTACAGTGCACACAGTTAGTTACTCAGTTAATAATAAATATTTTTATAACCAGAAAGTATGACTAACCCTGTACAGTGCACACAGTTAGTTACTCAGTTAATAATAAATATTTTTATAACCAGAAAGTGTGACTAACTCTGTACAGTGCACACAGTTAGTTACTCAGTTAATAATAACTATTTCTATAACTAGAAAGTGTGACTAACCCTGTGCAGTGCACACAGTTACTCAGTTAATAATAAATATTTCTATAACTAGAAAGTGTGACTAACCCTGTACAGTTCACACAGTTACTCAGTTAATAATGAATATTATTATAACCAGAAAGTGTGACTAACCCTGTACAGTGCACACATTTAGTTACTCAGTTAATAATAAATATTTTTATAACCAGAAAGTGTGACTAACCCTGTGCAATGCACGCGGTTAGTTACTCAGTTAATAATAAATATTTTTATAACCAGAAAAAGTGACTAACCCTGTACAGTGCACAGGGATAGTTACTCAGTTAATAATAAATATTTTTATAACCAGAAAGTGTGACTAACCCTGTACAGTGCACACAGTTAGATACTCAGTTAATAATAAATATTTTTAGAACCAGAAAGTGTGACTAACCCTGTACAGTGTACACAGTTAGTTACTCAGTTAATAATAAATATTTTTATAACCAGAAAGTGTGACTAACCCTGTACAGTGCACACAGTTAGTTACTCAGTTAATAATAAATATTTTTATGTGACTAACCCTGTACAGCGCACATGGTTAGTTACTCAGTTAATAATAAATATTATTATAACCAGAAAGTGTGACTAAACCTGTACAGTGCACACAGTTACTCAGTTAATAATAAATATTTTTATGTGACTAACCCTGTACAGTGCACACGGTTAGTTACTCAGTTAATAATAAATATTATTATAACCAGAAAGTGTGACTAACCCTGTACAGTGCACACAGTTAGTTACTCAGTTAATAATGAATATTATTATAACCAGAAAGTGTGACTAACCCTGTACAGGTCACACGGTTAGTTACTCAGTTAATAATAAATATTTTTTATAACCAGAAAGTGTGACTAACCCTATACAGTGCACACAGTTAGTAACTCAGTTAATAATAAGTATTTTTATAACCAGAAAGTGTGACTGACCCTGTACAGTGCACACGGTTAGTTACTCAGTTAATAATAAATATTTTTATGACTAGAAAGTGTGACTAACCCTGTACAGTGCACACGGTTAGTTACTCAGTTAATAATAAATATTTTTATAACCAGAAAGTGTGACTAACCCTGTACAGTGTACACGGTTAGTTACTCAGTTAATAATAAATATTTTTATAACCAGAAAGTGTGACTAACCCTGTACAGTGTACTCGGTTAGTTACTCAGTTAATAATAAATATTTTTATAACCAGAAAGTGTGACTAACCCTGTACAGTGTACACGGTTAGTTACTCAGTTAATAATAAATATTTTTATAACCAGAAAGTGTGACCAACCCTGTACAGTGCACACAGTTAGTTACTCAGTTAATAATAAATATTTTTATAACCAGAAAGTGTGACTAACCCTGTGCAATGCACACAATTAGTCACACTTTCTGGTTATAAATAATTGGTAACTGCCATATCACACACTACATGAAAATATTCATTGATGTAAAATACACAGGGTTTTTTGGTTAGTTGGTTACATTTTACATATTGTGCTGGATTCAAGGAACTAATGGAAATACTCATACTGGATTGTGGAAATTTTTTAAAGTGAACTCCAAAAATAAAAACATATTCTATTTTCAATTAATAGCCTGTTTTATTAGCTCCACCTAACAAAGTCAGCAGAGTTTTTCTGATATGGAGTTGTCCATCGTCCGACTGTCGTCTGGCATCAACATTTTGTTTGTCCGGGCCATAATTTCTTTAACACTGGATATTTTTTAACAAAACTTTATAACAGTATGTATTGTCAATAGACAGTGTACCATAAATCACAATAAGGTCTGTATACATCAACGTTAAGGTCACAGACTACCTGGTCAAAGTAACACCAATGTATTTGCTAAATTTGAATATGTTTTCAATTTTTGTCTGATAAACAAAGCTAATGAGCCTTCATTGAACAAACTCAAAAAACTTGTTCCAATGAGGGGCCATAAGCTATGTTTTTGAGACAAAAAATGATGTTGTCTGCTATCCGTGTTGGGTAAAGGGTTATCAGAATCATAGGTTGGGATCAAATGTTACCCTGTAAATGGCTGCCCCTGAAAGTAGTTGCCCCGGGCGGAGCTATCTTGGCCGAGAGGTCTCTTGTAATCAGATTTTTATGAAACTTGCTATAGGCATACATTGTGAGAAGATCCTGGTCACGATTGAGATCCAAAAAATTTCCTTTGGCTTTTGTTGGAGTTGTGCCCCTTTTTTATTGGACATTTGGTATTTGTGTGATAATGGCTGCGAATGCAATAACTTGAATAAACATAATCAGATTTTCATGAAACTTGCTATAGGCATACATTGAGAGAGGATCTTGGTCAGGTTCGATATGTACCAAATTTCCTATGGTTTTGTATAAGTTATGGCCCTTTTGGTTGGAAATTTGAAAACTTGAACAAATGTAATCAGATTTTCATAGAACTTGCTGTAGGCATACATTGTGAGATCTTGGTAATGTTCAATATTCCCCAAATGTCTGCTGCTTTTGCAGGAGTTATTGCCCTTTCAGTTGAAATTTGGTAAATGATTTTGCAAATGTGATAAGTTGAAGAAATGTAATTGGATTTTCACAAAACTCACCATTGGCATACATTTGGAACAGAACTTTATCAAGTTTCATGTTCGCCAAATTTTATCCGCGTTTGTAGGAGTTACCCCCCCCCCCCCCCTTATTGTTGAAAACATAGCATTTGCAACGTAGCAATTACAATTTGAATGACTAGCACTAGCTAAAATCGTCCCCTGACTTCCAATGTGGTCTAGGTGCCTTTAGGCACAGAGAACACATTAGAACTCAGGGGATGAAATAGTAACACAGGTTTCCCTCAGATTTGGGGACTTGTGTCATAGTGGGAGGTAGAGCTGTAGGTTAACCGAAACCGAACTGAGGTTTTAAGTTTTTTTTAAAAACCGAAACTGAAACCGTCGACATCCCGTAATCTAAGGTTTTTCGTTTTTTATTAAATACTCTGTTGCTGCAGAAATTCACAGAATGTAGCCATCCCAGAGTAGTGAGAGTACCCTGACACTGCCAATGGCAGTGTCTGGGTACTCTCTCACTACTCTGGGAAGACTACATTCTGAGAATTTCCGACATTTCAGTTTAGTTGTGTTTGCAGCTTTCCTCAAGTTGCGTGTAGGTGTCAGACCTCGAAAAATGGCCAAGCACAATAAAAGTTCTGTATATTTAGGTAATTATTATATTGGCCTTCCTAATTCTTTGTGTATTATAGCTTATTTTGGGCATTCATTGAGTTTCACTCAATTTCACTGCCATTCAGTTATGACTCTGGACATAAGACTGAGTTTTATTGAATTTTATTTGGCCTCGTGAACAAACCAAAAACCGAACCAAACTGAGAAAACCGAAACCGAACAAGAAATTTAAAAACCTACAGCTCTAGCGGGAGGATAAAACTCGAGGCCAGCAGCCTCTCATTTTATTGTTCCACACTGGCACTCATGCCATATCAATTAACCCATTCACATGCGCATGTTGTTGTGTTTTTATTACATGCCTTCCCGTCTATAAAAAACAAATATCTAGAAGGAAACTCAGCAATTCATTTGAGAACTATCAACAAAAAGAACACATTTTATCGCCAACCACCAAGTGTGTCGTTCTGTGTATTGTGAACACATTCACTTGAAATTAGGTAATCAAATTTTAATGAAACTTTCTACAGGCATACATTGTCTTTTTCATTAAGATTTGGATCCACTTTTCTTGCAAATGGTGGTTTTGTCATCTTGTTGTAAATCCTTGTGTAATTTATGGTTGGAGAACAATGACTAGCTATAGATAGGATATATCATTGTTTAATTTATGGTCGGAGAACAATGACTAGCTATAGACAGGATATATCTTTGTTTAATTTATGGTTGGAGAACAATGAGTAGCTATAGACAGGATATATCTTTGTTTAATTTATGGTTGGAGAACAATGACTAGATATAGACAGGATATATCTTTGTTTAATTTATGGTTGGAGAACAATGACTAGCTATAGACAGGATATATCTTTGTTTAATTTATGGTCGGAGAACAATGACTAGCTATAGACAGGATATATCATTGTTTAATTTATTGTTGGAGAACAATGACTAGCTATTGACAGGGTATATCATTGTTTAATTTATGGTTGGAGAACAATGACTAGCTGTAGACAGGATATATCTTTGTTTAATTTATTGTTGGAGAACAATGACTAGCTATAGATGGGATATATCATTGTTTAATTTATGGTTGGAGAACAATGACTAGCTATAGACAGGATATATCATTGTTTAATTTATTGTTGGAGAACAATGACTAGCTATTGACAGGGTATATCATTGTTTAATTTATGGTTGGAGAACAATGACTAGCTGTAGACAGGATATATCTTTGTTTAATTTATGGTTGGAGAACAATGACTAGCTGTAGACAGGATATATCTTTGTTTAAATTATGGTTGGAGAACAATGACTAGCTATAGATGGGATATATCATTGTTTAATTTATTGTTGGAGAACAATGACTAGCTATTGACAGGGAATATCATTGTTTAATATATGGTTGGAGAACAATGACTAGCTATAGACAGGATATATCTTTGTTTAATTTATGGTTGGAGAACAATGACTAGCTATAGACAGGATATATCTTTGTTTAATTTATGGTTGGAGAACAATGACTAGCTGTAGACAGGATATATCTTTGTTTAATTTATGGTTGGAGAACAATGACTAGCTGTAGATAGGATATATCTTTGTTTAATTTATTGTTGGAGAACAATGACTAGCTATTGACAGGATATATCTTTGTTTAATTTATGGTTGGAGAACAATGACTAGCTATAGACAGGATATTTCTTGGTTTAATTTATGGTTGGAGAACAATGACTAGCTATAGATGGGATATATCTTGGTTTAATTTATGGTTGGAGAACAATGACTAGCTATAGACAGGATATATCTTGGTTTAATTTATGGTTGGAGAACAATGACTAGCTATAGACGGGATATATCTTTGTTTAATTTATGGTTGGAAAACAATGACTAGCTATAGACAGGATATATCTTTGTTTAATTTATGGTTGGAAAACAATGACTAGCTATAGACAGGATATATCTTGTTTTAATTTATGGTTGGAGAACAATGACTAGCTATAGACAGGATATATCTTTGTTTAATTTATTGTTGGAGAACAATGACTAGCTATTGACAGGATATATCTTTGTTTAATTTATGGTTGGAGAACAATGACTAGCTATAGATGGGATATATCGTTGTTTAATTTATAGTTGGAAAACAATGACTAGCTATAGACAGGATATATCTTTGTTTAATTTATGGTTGGAAAACAATGACTAGCGATAGACAGGATATATCTTGTTTTAATTTATGGTTGGAGAACAATGACTAGCTATAGACAGGATATATCTTGGTTTAATTTATGGTTGGAGAACAATGACTAGCTATAGATGGGATATATCGTTGTTTAATTTATAGTTGGAAAACAATGACTAGCTATAGACAGGATATATCTTTGTTTAATTTATGGTTGGAAAACAATGACTAGCTATAGACAGGATATATCTTGTTTTAATTTATGGTTGGAGAACAATGACTAGCTATAGACAGGATATATCTTTGTTTAATTTATTGTTGGAGAACAATGACTAGCTATAGACAGGGTATATCATTGTTTAATTTATAGTTGGAGAACAATGACTAGCTATAGACAGGATATATCTTGGTTTAATTTATGGTTGGAGAACAATGACTAGCTGTAGACAGGATATATCTTTGTTTAATTTATTGTTGGAGAACAATGACTAGCTATAGACAGGATATATCTTTGTTTAATTTATGGTTGGAGAACAATGACTAGCTATAGACAGGATATATCTTGGTTTAATTTATGGTTGGAGAACAATGACTAGCTGTAGACAGGATATATCTTTGTTTAATTTATTGTTGGAGAACAATGACTAGCTATTGACAGGGTATATCATTGTTTAATTTATGGTTGGAGAACAATGACTAGCTATAGACAGGATATATCGTTGTTTAATTTATAGTTGGAGAACAATGACTAGCTATAGACAGGATATATCTTGGTTTAATTTATGGTTGGAGAACAATGACTAGCTATAGATGGGATATATCGTTGTTTAATTTATAGTTGGAGAACAATGACTAGCTATAGATGGGATATATCATTGTTTAATTTATTGTTGGAGAACAATGACTAGCTGTAGACAGGGTATATCATTGTTTAATTTATGGTTGGAGAACAATAACTAGCTATAGACAGGGAATATCTTTGTTTAATTTATTGTTGGAGAACAATGACTAGCTATTGACAGGATATATCATTGTTTAATTTATTGTTGGAGAACAATGACTAGCTATAGACAGGATATATCTTTGTTTAATTTATTGTTGGAGAACAATGACTAGCTATAGACGGGATATATCGTTGTTTAATTTATGGTTGGAGAACAATGACTAGCTATAGACAGGGTATATCTTTGTTTAATTTATTGTTGGAGAACAATGACTAGCTATAGACGGGATATATCGTTGTTTAATTTATGGTTGGAGAACAATGACTAGCTATTGACAGGGTATATCATTGTTTAATTTATGGTTGGAGAACAATGACTAGCTATAGACAGGATATATCGTTTAATTTATAGTTGGAGAACAATGACTAGCTATAGACAGGATATATCTTGGTTTAATTTATGGTTGGAGAACAATGACTAGCTATAGATGGGATATATCGTTGTTTAATTTATAGTTGGAGAACAATGACTAGCTATAGACAGGATATATCTTGGTTTAATTTATAGTTGGAGAACAATGACTAGCTATAGACAGGATATATCATTGTTTAATTTATGGTTGGAGAACAATGACTAGCTATAGATGGGATATATCTTGGTTTAATTTATGGTTGGAGAACAATAACTAGCTATAGATGGGATATATCGTTGTTTAATTTATAGTTGGAGAACAATGACTAGCTATAGACAGGATATATCTTTGTTTAATTTATGGTTGGAGAACAATGACTAGCTATAGATGGGATATATCTTGGTTTAATTTATGGTTGGAGAACAATAACTAGCTATAGACAGGATATATCTTTGTTTAATTTATGGTTGGAGAACAATGACTAGCTATAGACGGGATATATCATTGTTTAATTTATGGTTGGAGAACAATGGCTAGCTATAGACGGGATATATCATTGTTTAATTTATGGTTGGAGAACAATGACTAGCTATAGATGGGATATATCTTTGTTTTTTGTGGTTGGAAAACAATGACTAGCTATAGACAGGATATATCTTTGCTTAATTTATGGTTGGAGAACAATGACTAGCTATAGACAGGATATATCTTTGTTCAATTTATGGTTGGAGAACAATGACTAGCTATAGACAGGATATATCTTTGTTTAATTTATGGTTGGAGAACAATGACTAGCTATAGACAGGATATATCTTTGTTTAATTTATGGTTGGAGAACAAGTACTAGCTATAGATGGGATATATCATTGTTTAATTTATGGTTGGAGAACAATGACCAGCTATAGATGGGATATATCTTTGTTTAATTTATGGTTGGAAAACAATGACTAGCTGTAGACAGGATATATCTTTGTTTAATTTATGGTTGGAAAACAATAACTAGCTATAGACAGGATATATCTTTGCTTAATTTATGGTTGGAAAACAATGACTAGCTATAGACAGGATATATCTTTGTTTAATTTATGGTTGGAAAACAATGACTAGCTATAGATGGTATATATCATTTTTTAATTTATGGTTGGAAAACAATGACTAGCTATAGATGGGATATATCATTGTTTAATTTATGGTTGGAGAACAATGACTAGCTATAGACAGGATATATCTTTGTTTAATTTATGGTTGTAGAACAATGACTAGCTATAGACAGGATATATCTTTGTTAAATTTATGGTTGGAGAACAATAACTAGCTATAGACAGGATATATCTTTGTTTAATTTATGGTTGGAGAACAATGACTAGCTATAGACAGGATATATCTTTGTTTAATTTATGGTTGGAGAACAATAACTAGCTATAGACAGGATATATCTTTGTTTAATTTATGGTTGGAGAACAATGACTAGCTATAGACGGGATATATCATTGTTTAATTTATGGTTGGAGGACAATGACTAGCTATAGACGGGATATATCTTGGTTTAATTTATGGTTGGAGAACAATGACTAGCTATAGACAGGATATATCTTTGTTTAATTTATGGTTGGAAAACAATGACTAGCTATAGACAGGATACATCTTTGTTTAATTTATGGTTGGAGAACAATGACTAGCTATAGACAGGATATATCTTTGTTTAATTTATGGTTGGAGAACAATAACTAGCTATAGACAGGATATATCTTTGTTTAATTTATGGTTGGAGAACAATGACTAGCTATAGACAGGATATATCTTGGTTTAATTTATGGTTGGAGAACAATGACTAGCTATAGACAGGATATATCTTGGTTTAATTTATGGTTGGAAAACAATGACTAGCTATAGACAGGATATATCTTTGTTTAATTTATGGTTGGAGAACAATGACTAGCTATAGATGGGATATATCTTTGTTTAATTTATGGTTGGAGAACAATAACTAGCTATAGACAGGATATATCTTTGCTAAATTTATGGTTGGAGAACAATGACTAGCTATAGACAGGATATATCTTTGTTTAATCTATGGTTGGAGAACAATGACTAGCTATAGACAGGATATATCTTTGTTTAATTTATTGTTGGAGAACAATGACTAGCTATAGACAGGATATATCTTTGTTTAATTTATGGTTGGAGAACAATGACTAGCTATAGATGGGATAGATCATTGTTTAATTTATGGTTGGAGAACAATGACTAGCTATAGACAGGATATATCTTTGGTTAATTTATTGTTGGAGAACAATGACTAGCTATAGACAGGATATATCTTTGTTTAATTTATGGTTGGAGAACAATGACTAGCTATAGATGGGATATATCTTTGTTTAATTTATTGTTGGAGAACAATGACTAGCTGTAGACAGGATATTTCATTGTTTAATTTATGGTTGGAGAACAATGACTAGCTATAGATGGGATATATCATTGTTTAATTTATTGTTGGAGAACAATGACTAGCTATAGACAGGATATATCTTGGTTTAATTTATGGTTGGAAAACAATGACTAGCTATAGACAGGATATATCTTGGTTTAATTTATGGTTGGAGAACAATGACTAGCTATAGACAGGATATATCTTTGTTTAATTTATGGTTGGAAAACAATGACTAGCTATAGACAGGATATATCTTTGTTTAATTTATGGTTGGAGAACAATGACTAGCTATAGACAGGATATATCGTTGTTTAATTTATGGTTGGAGAACAATGACTAGCTATAGATGGGATATATCATTGTTTAATTTATGGTTGGAGAACAATGACTAGCTATAGATGGGATATATCGTTGTTTAATTTATGGTTGGAGAACAATGACTAGCTGTAGACAGGATATATCTTTGTTTAATTTATGGTTGGAGAACAATGACTAGCTATAGACAGGATATATCTTTGTTTAATTTATGGTTGGAGAACAATGACTAGCTATAGATGGGATATATCATTGTTTAATTTATGGTTGGAGAACAATGACTAGCTGTAGACAGGATATATCTTTGTTTAATTTATGGTTGGAGAACAATAACTAGCTATAGACAGGATATATCTTTGCTTAATTTATGGTTGGAGAACAATGACTAGCTATAGACAGGATATATCTTTGTTCAATTTATGGTTGGAGAACAATGACTAGCTATAGACAGGATATATCATTGCTTAATTTATGGTTGGAGAACAATGACTAGCTATAGACAGGATATATCTTTGTTTAATTTATGGTTGGAGAACAATGACTAGCTATAGACAGGATATATCTTTGCTTAATTTATGGTTGGAGAACAATGACTAGCTATAGACAGGATATATCTTTGTTTAATTTATTGTTGGAGAACAATGACTAGCTATTGACAGGGTATATCATTGTTTAATTTATGGTTGGAGAACAATGACTAGCTATAGACAGGATATATCTTTGTTTAATTTATGGTTGGAGAACAATGACTAGCTATAGACAGGATATATCTTTGCTTAATTTATGGTTGGAGAACAATGACTAGCTATAGACAGGATATATCATTGTTTAGTTTATGGTTGGAGAACAATGACTAGCTATAGACAGGATATATCTTTGTTTAATTTATGGTTGGAGAACAATGACTAGCTATAGATGGGATATATCTTTGTTTAATTTATGGTTGGAGAACAATGACTAGCTATAGACAGGATATATCTTGGTTTAATTTATGGTTGGAGAACAATGACTAGCTATAGACAGGATATATCATTGTTTAATTTATGGTCGGAGAACAATGACTAGCTATAGACAGGATATATCTTGGTTTAATTTATGGTTGGAGAACAATGACTAGCTATAGATGGGATATATCTCTTTGTTTAATTTATGGTTGGAGAACAATGACTAGCTATAGACAGGATATATCTTTGTTTAATTTATGGTTGGAGAACAATAACTAGCTATAGATGGGATATATCTTTGCTTAATTTATGGTTGGAGAACAATGACTAGCTATAGACAGGATATATCTTGGTTTAATTTATGGTTGGAGAACAATGACTAGCTATAGACAGGATATATTTTGGTTTAATTTATGGTTGGAGAACAATGACTAGCTATAGACAGGATATATCATTGTTTAATTTATGGTTGGAGAACAATGACTAGCTATAGACAGGATATATCTTTGTTTAATTTATGGTTGGAAAACAATGACTAGCTATAGACAGGATATATCTTGGTTTAATTTATGGTTGGAGAACAATGACTAGCTATAGACAGGATATATATTTGTTTAATTTATGGCTGGAAAACAATAACTAGCTATAGACAGGATATATCTTGATTTAATTTATGGTTGGAGAACAATGACTAGCTATAGACAGGATATATCTTGGTTTAATTTATGGTTGGAAAACAATGACTAGCTATAGACAGGATATATCTTTGCTTAATTTATGGTTGGAGAACAATGACTAGCTATAGACAGGATATATCTTTGTTTAATTTATGGTTGGAGAACAATGACTAGCTATAGATGGGATATATCATTGTTTAATTTATGGTTGGAGAACAATGACCAGCTATAGATGGGATATATCTTTGTTTAATTTATGGTTGGAAAACAATGACTAGCTGTAGACAGGATATATCTTTGTTTAATTTATGGTTGGAAAACAATAACTAGCTATAGACAGGATATATCTTTGCTTAATTTATGGTTGGAAAACAATGACTAGCTATAGACAGGATATATCTTTGTTTAATTTATGGTTGGAAAACAATGACTAGCTATAGATGGGATATATCATTTTTTAATTTATGGTTGGAAAACAATGACTAGCTATAGATGGGATATATCATTGTTTAATTTATGGTTGGAGAACAATGACTAGCTATAGACAGGATATATCTTTGTTTAATTTATGGTTGTAGAACAATGACTAGCTATAGACAGGATATATCTTTGTTAAATTTATGGTTGGAGAACAATAACTAGCTATAGACAGGATATATCTTTGTTTAATTTATGGTTGGAGAACAATGACTAGCTATAGACAGGATATATCTTTGTTTAATTTATGGTTGGAGAACAATAACTAGCTATAGACAGGATATATCTTTGTTTAATTTATGGTTGGAGAACAATGACTAGCTATAGACGGGATATATCATTGTTTAATTTATGGTTGGAGGACAATGACTAGCTATAGACAGGATATATCTTGGTTTAATTTATGGTTGGAGAACAATGACTAGCTATAGACAGGATATATCTTTGTTTAATTTATGGTTGGAAAACAATGACTAGCTATAGACAGGATACATCTTTGTTTAATTTATGGTTGGAGAACAATGACTAGCTATAGACAGGATATATCTTTGTTTAATTTATGGTTGGAGAACAATAACTAGCTATAGACAGGATATATCTTTGTTTAATTTATGGTTGGAGAACAATGACTAGCTATAGACAGGATATATCTTGGTTTAATTTATGGTTGGAGAACAATGACTAGCTATAGACAGGATATATCTTGGTTTAATTTATGGTTGGAAAACAATGACTAGCTATAGACAGGATATATCTTTGTTTAATTTATGGTTGGAGAACAATGACTAGCTATAGATGGGATATATCTTTGTTTAATTTATGGTTGGAGAACAATAACTAGCTATAGACAGGATATATCTTTGCTAAATTTATGGTTGGAGAACAATGACTAGCTATAGACAGGATATATCTTTGTTTAATCTATGGTTGGAGAACAATGACTAGCTATAGACAGGATATATCTTTGTTTAATTTATTGTTGGAGAACAATGACTAGCTATAGACAGGATATATCTTTGTTTAATTTATGGTTGGAGAACAATGACTAGCTATAGATGGGATAGATCATTGTTTAATTTATGGTTGGAGAACAATGACTAGCTATAGACAGGATATATCTTTGTTTAATTTATTGTTGGAGAACAATGACTAGCTATAGACAGGATATATCTTTGTTTAATTTATGGTTGGAGAACAATGACTAGCTATAGATGGGATATATCTTTGTTTAATTTATTGTTGGAGAACAATGACTAGCTGTAGACAGGGTATTTCATTGTTTAATTTATGGTTGGAGAACAATGACTAGCTATAGATGGGATATATCATTGTTTAATTTATTGTTGGAGAACAATGACTAGCTATAGACAGGATATATCTTGGTTTAATTTATGGTTGGAAAACAATGACTAGCTATAGACAGGATATATCTTGGTTTAATTTATGGTTGGAGAACAATGACTAGCTATAGACAGGATATATCTTGGTTTAATTTATGGTTGGAAAACAATGACTAGCTATAGACAGGATATATCTTTGTTTAATTTATGGTTGGAGAACAATGACTAGCTATAGACAGGATATATCGTTGTTTAATTTATGGTTGGAGAACAATGACTAGCTATAGATGGGATATATCATTGTTTAATTTATGGTTGGAGAACAATGACTAGCTATAGATGGGATATATCGTTGTTTAATTTATGGTTGGAGAACAATGACTAGCTGTAGACAGGATATATCTTTGTTTAATTTATGGTTGGAGAACAATGACTAGCTATAGACAGGATATATCTTTGTTTAATTTATGGTTGGAGAACAATGACTAGCTATAGATGGGATATATCATTGTTTAATTTATGGTTGGAGAACAATGACTAGCTGTAGACAGGATATATCTTTGTTTAATTTATGGTTGGAGAACAATAACTAGCTATAGACAGGATATATCTTTGCTTAATTTATGGTTGGAGAACAATGACTAGCTATAGACAGGATATATCTTTGTTCAATTTATGGTTGGAGAACAATGACTAGCTATAGACAGGATATATCTTTGTTTAATTTATGGTTGGAAAACAATAACTAGCTATAGACAGGATATATCTTGGTTTAATTTATGGTTGGAGAACAATGACTAGCTATAGACAGGATATATCTTGGTTTAATTTATGGTTCGAAAACAATGACTAGCTATAGACAGGATATATCTTTGCTTAATTTATGGTTGGAGAACAATGACTAGCTATAGACAGGATATATCTTTGTTTAATTTATGGTTGGAGAACAATGACTAGCTATAGACAGGGTATATCTTTGTTTAATTTATGGTTGGAGAACAATGACTAGCTATAGACAGGATATATCTTGGTTTAATTTATGGTTGGAGAACAATGACTAGCTGTAGACAGGATATATCTTTGTTTAATTTATGGTTGGAGAACAATGACTAGCTATAGACAGGATATATCATTGTTTAATTTATGGTCGGAGAACAATGACTAGCTATAGACAGGATATATCTTGGTTTAATTTATGGTTGGAGAACAATGACTAGCTATAGATGGGATATATCTTTGCTTAATTTATGGTTGGAAAACAATGGCTAGCTATAGACAGGATATATCTTTGTTTAATTTATGGTTGGAGAACAATGACTAGCTATAGATGGGATATATCTTGGTTTAATTTATGGTTGGAGAACAATGACTAGCTATAGACAGGATATATCTTTGCTTAATTTATGGTTGGAGAACAATGACTAGTTATAGACAGGATATATCTTTGTTTAATTTATGGTTGGAGAACATTGACTAGCTATAGATGGGATATATCTTTGTTTAATTTATGGTTGGAGAACAATGACTAGCTATAGACAGGGTATATCTTGGTTTAATTTATGGTTGGAGAACAATGACTAGCTACAGACAGGGTATATCATTGTTTAATTTATGGTTGGAGAACAATGACTAGCTATAGACAGGATATATCTTTCAATAATCATAAAACTGCCTTATCCAGTTATGACCACGATCAAAATTTGATAAGGCCAATAAAAAAAACAGTTTGTTTTTCAGGTAATTCTCCATTTTATGCTGAGGGAGGGAGGGAGGGAGGGGGAAGGATTTGTTTTCTGTCATGATAATAATTAGAATTCTTTATTTACCATTCTTTACAAAAACAAGAGGCTCCATGGGGCCTGAAGCGCTCCTCTTGAATAGAACACAATATAAACAGAGTCCAAGAATGAGTCTACATTAAGCAATCCATCTCCATAGGATACACTATCAATCCTTGAGTCCCTCAGGAGTGACAAAAATAATGCCTTTTCTTCAGTTGATCATAATGTAAAATGTAGAGCTCCCCTATGAAGCCCCTTGATACAACCAATGTGGATTAATCTTAGTTACAAACCTCTAGAGGGTACTAAATACAAAATTTTTAATTCTTTAGCAACATGGCCAATTCCGGCTCACATAGGGAGCCTAAATATTAACCTAGGCTCTCGATTTGAACACAGTTGAATCTGACTTCCCTAGAGATGTTGTGTACCAAATATGAAAGCACTTTGACTGTTGGAGCTGAAGAAGAGAAATTTTAAAAAAATTTCTTCATATTACACCGAGTTAAAATTTGGGCTACCATAGCGAGCCCAAATATTATGCTACAGATCTGATATGAACAAACTTGAATCTGCCCCCGCCCCGAGATGTAGCATACCAAATATGAAAGCATTCTGACTGGTGGATCTGAAGAAGATTTTTTAAAATTATCCTCCATATTGAACTAAGTTAGAATTTGGGCTTCTGTAGGAAGCCCAAATATTAACCTAGGGACTTGGTTTGAACAATCTTGAATCTGACCCTTCTAACAATGATGTATACCAAACACTAAAAGATTCTGACTGGAAGATTTTTAAAGAATATTCCCCATATTACACTATGTTAAAAATTTGGGCCCCTGTGTTGAGCCCAAATATGTATCAATGGGCTTTATTTTAACAAACTTGTATCTGACTCCCCTATGTATGCTGTATACCGAATATCAAAAGATTCTGATGATTGGTTCTGGAGAAAAGATTTTTTAAAATTTTTGCAAATATGCTGACTCAGCATTTTTTCAGTGACCCTTACAGAACACCTTAACATAACCGATGGCAATTTTTTTTACCATTCTATTCTACTGGTCATAAGGATACTTCATACCAAATAACAGTTCTCTGTTCCATGTGGTTTGGGAAATATGGGTGTTTTAAAATATTTCTATTTTTAGTTCCCATGGGGATGCAGGAATTTTTGCATGAGTCAAGTACTTATGACCCAATAATATCTCATACCAAATTTGGTTCAAACTGGAACATCGGTTCAGAAAATAGAAATTTTGGGCGGGGCCAAAAATCTTACCCCTTCCAATACAAAGCCATATATTGCTTCACAAACTTTGTTTGAACAAACTTGATTCTACACCTCAAAAGGAAGCTCCGTAGCAAATGTCAAATCATTGTACACACTAGTTCATGAGAAGAAGATTTTAAAAATATTTTGGAGCATTTTCCCCACTCCCTCCCTATGGGGCTGGGTATGTTGAGGTGAACAAAAATGCAGTGCCCCTTCGGGACCATCACTCACACAAACTTTCACTTGAATTGGCCCAGTGGCTTTGGAGGAGAAGACCAAAACATGGTGTAGACGGATGACGGATGGAGAGCGATGAGATTAGCTCAGCTTGACGTGGTCAAGATGAGCTAAAAAAACAGTGTTGGGGGAGGTAGTTTGGGGAGGATGGACAGCTTTCTTGTGTATAAAAATGAGTCATGGGTCAGATTTTCAATGACAAAGGAGGTACCGAGAAACAATTTTTTTTTAACCCTTTACCAAAAGCAGACAAGATATCAAAATTTATTTTAATTTTAATTTTTTCCACAAAATTTCACAAAACCATATCGTGTGACCCCTCATTAGAATGAGCTCGTTCCGATGAGGGGTCACATGATATGGTTTTTGTTGAGATTTTTTGAAAAGTATATTTTTTTTCAACTGCTTGATTTGTAAATTACGCAAACAGATGCAGCCGATTTGTTAGGTAAAGAGTTAATGGGTTAGTTAGGGTGAGGTCTAAAATAGAATGATTGTCTGCAATGTATCGCCCAAACATCATACCATCAGATCGTGAGAGTTTGTGTAAGAATTTGACAAATTTTCTCCCCCCCCCCTATCCCCCTCCCTATAGAGGGCATGGTGACCTGATTTCAACATAATAACAATGGTGTTCAAATCAAGTTCCCAGGTTCATATTTAGGCTCTAAAACACAGCTTATGACCCCCTTATGGGAACTATATCAACAAGGTTATATCCACCCATCACTAACAATGTTTTTCAGCTGCACATTTTGTATAATACATGGATGGATGTGGCAAAAATGAGGCCTAGTACATCTACAAACATAAAGTATTTGGTGACTGTAATGGTGAATGCTGTGGTACATTGGTTTTACTACAGCATATAAATGCTGTGGTAATATTTTTCCTAGATTCTCAATTTATAATTTTCTATGCTGGTAGTAAATATTTTAATGATGTGTGTTACTGTTAGTCACGAGCAACGTGCCACACTCTTAATTATGTAACTCAAGTATTGAATATCAGGACTGGCAGTTACCTGCCAGTCCTGATATTCAGTGCTTGGGTTATGAAAGGCTACTTGCACTCCTAGTACAGTACTTTGTGATATTTTATAGTTCAAACTATATTTATTTCCAAGAAATCAAGTGAACAAACTTTAAGCTATACAAACACGGTCGTAGATTTGACATGAAGCCTGAGTCTTATAACCCATCATGACATCGTCTCCACATAATGTACAGAATTGATGTTCACCTCTGTGGTTGCCATAACAATGCCGTGGGAAATGGAATTTACCACAGCAAGTGATTGCCGTGATAAAATATTCCAAATTTTGAGGGCTGGATTATCCAAGTAATTTCTCGTCATTTACAAGACTTTGAATGTTGGAAAATGCTTAAAGAATCTTCTTCTCCAGAACACCAACTTTTGATACATGGTGTAGAGTATCCTTAGTGAGGTCAGATTGAAGTTTGTTTAAATCAATTCACACATTTGCAGCAGACCAAATTTTAACTAAGAGCGTTATGAGGAATATTCTTAAAAAATCTTCTTTTCCACAACCACCAATCAGAATCATTTGATATTTTGCATACATTAGTCATAGGGGAATAAGATTTAAGTTTGTTCAAAGCAAGTCCATAGGTTAATTTTGGATTCCCTGTGGAAGCCGTAAGTTTAACTTGGTGCAAGATGATGAAGAATCTTTAAAAATCTTTCCTCAGAATCACAAGCCATGATCTTTTGATATTTGTTATGCTGCATCTTCAGGGGCATTAGATTCAAGTTTGTCCAAATCATGTCTCTTGGTTCGTATTTGGGCTCCCTTCGCCTCAGCCCAAATTTTTAATTTTCTGCATAGAAAGCCCAGGAAGTGAAGCAGTGCTTGTTTACTATGGTAAACAAGCTCTGTTTTACTGGTAAAATATGGCCTGGGGATGGAAGTGGGCAACAGGGGTATAAACTATTGGGTGGATTTAACTTCATTTATTATATCCATGTTGTGGTCATGCTTGGACATTGTGCAGAAATATTTCACCTTAAACACCAATAAATAAAAACATAAATTTTAATTTGGTGCAATATTCTTTTTTTTTTTTTTTGGGGGGGGGGGGGGGGGGGTGGATGTGTGGATGAGGGAGTTAGATTTAAGTTTGTAAGGAATAAACTTTAAAAATCTTCTCAAGAACAACATCTAAAGATCTTTTGATATTTGCTGTGGAACAAACTTGGAGGGGTGGTGGTGGCTGGGGGCTATGGCTCAGATACAATGCTGAACGTACATGTGAGATAAATGGCTACTTGTGTAATGCTACAAGTACTTGTAGGATAGACGGCTACTTGTGTAATGCTACAAGTACGTGTAGGATAGATGTCTTGTGTAATGCTACAAGTACATGTAGGATAGATGGCTGCTTGTGTAATGCTACAAGTACATGTAGGATAGATGGCTACTTGTGTAATGCTACAAGTACTTGTAGGATAGAGGACTGCTTGTGTAATGCTACAAGTACATGTAGGATAGATGGCTACTTGTGTAATGCTACAGGTACATGTAAGATAGATGACTGGCTACTTGTGTAATGCTACAAGTACATGTAGGAGAGATGGCTACTTGTGTAATGCTACAAATACATGTAGGGTAGATGGCTGGCTACTTGTGTAATGCTACAAGTATATGCAGGATTGATGGCTGCTTATGTAAGGCTACAAGTACATGTAGGATAGATGGCTGCTTGTGGAATGCTACAAGTACATGTAGGGTAGATGTCTACGTGTGTAATGCTACAAGTACATGTAGGGTAGATGTCTACGTGTGTAATGCTACAAGTACATGTAGGATAGATGGCTGGCTACTTGTGTAATGCTACAAGTACATGTAGCATAGATGGCTGCTTGTGTAATGCTACAAATACATGTAGGATAGATGGCTACTTGTGTAATGCTACAAGTACATGTAGGATAGATGACTGGCTACTTGTGTAATGCTACAAGTACATGTAGAAGAGATGGCTACTTGTGTAATGCTACAAATACATGTAGGGTAGATGGCTGGCTACTTGTGTAATGCTACAAGTACATGTAGGATTGATGGCTGCTTATGTAAGGCTACAAGTACATGTAGGATATATGGCTGCTTGTGGAATGCTACAAGTACATGTAGGGTAGATGTCTACGTGTGTAATGCTACAAGTACATGTAGGATAGATGGCTGGCTACTTGTGTAATCCTACAAGTACATGTAGCATAGATGGCTGCTTGTGTAATGCTACAAATACATGTAGGATAGATGGCTACTTGTGTAATGCTACAAGTACATGTAGGGTAGATGTCTATGTGTATAATGCTACAAGTACATGTAGGATAGATGGCTACTTGTGTAATGTTACAAGTACATGTAGGATAGATGGCTGCTTGTGTAATGTTACAAGTACATGTAGGATAGATGGCTACTTGTGTAATGTTACAAGTACATGTAGGGTAGATGGCTACTTGTGTAATGTTACAAGTACATGTAGGATAGATGGCTACTTGTGTAATGTTACAAGTACATGTAGAATAGATGGCTGCTTGTGTAATGTTACAAGTACATGTAGGATAGATGGCTACTTGTGTAATGTTACAAGTACATGTAGGATAGATGGCTGCTTGTGTAATGTTACAAGTACATGTAGGATAGATGGCTACTTGTGTAATGTTACAAGTACATGTAGGATAGATGGCTGCTTGTGTAATGTTACAAGTACATGTAGGATAGATGGCTACTTGTGTAATGTTACAAGTACATGTAGGATAGATGGCTACTTGTGTAATGTTACAAGTACATGTAGGGTAGATGTCTATGTGTATAATGCTACAAGTACATGTAGGATAGATGGCTGCTTGTGTAATGCTACAAATACATGTAGGATAGATGGCTACTTGTGTAATGCTACAAGTACATGTAGGGTAGATGTCTATGTGTATAATGCTACAAGTACATGTAGGATAGATGGCTGCTTGTGTAATGCTACAAATACATGTAGGATAGATGGCTACTTGTGTAATGTTACAAGTACATGTAGGATAGATGGCTGCTTGTGTAATGTTACAAATACATGTAGGATAGATGGCTGCTTGTGTAATGTTACAAGTACTTGTAGGATAGATGGCTGCTTGTGTAATGCTACAAGTACAAGTACATGTAGGATAGACGGCTGTTTGTGTAATGTTACAAGTACATGTAGGATAGATGGCTACTTGTGTAATGTTACAAGTACATGTAGGATAGATGGCTACTTGTGTAATGCTACAAGTACATGTAGGATAGATGTCTATGTGTATAATGCTACAAGTACATGTAGGATAGATGGCTACTTGTGTAATGTTACAAGTACATGTAGGGTAGATGTCTATGTGTATAATGCTACAAGTACATGTAGGATAGATGGCTGCTTGTGTAATGCTACAAGTACATGTAGGATAGATGGCTACTTGTGTAATGTTACAAGTACATGTAGGGTAGATGTCTATGTGTATAATGCTACAAGTACATGTAGGATAGATGGCTACTTGTGTAATGTTACAAGTACATGTAGGATAGATGGCTACTTGTGTTATGTTACAAGTACATGTAGGATAGATGGCTGCTTGTGTAATGTTACAAGTACATGTAGGATAGATGGCTACTTGTGTAATGTTACAAGTACATGTAGGATAGATGGCTACTTGTGTAATGTTACAAGTACATGTAGGGTAGATGTCTATGTGTATAATGCTACAAGTACATGTAGGATAGATGGCTGCTTGTGTAATGCTACAAATACATGTAGGATAGATGGCTACTTGTGTAATGCTACAAGTACATGTAGGGTAGATGTCTATGTGTATAATGCTACAAGTACATGTAGGATAGATGGCTGCTTGTGTAATGCTACAAATACATGTAGGATAGATGGCTACTTGTGTAATGTTACAAGTACATGTAGGATAGATGGCTGCTTGTGTAATGTTACAAGTACATGTAGGATAGATGGCTGCTTGTGTAATGTTACAAGTACTTGTAGGATAGATGGCTGCTTGTGTAATGCTACAAGTACAAGTACATGTAGGATAGACGGCTGTTTGTGTAATGTTACAAGTACATGTAGGATAGATGGCTACTTGTGTAATGTTACAAGTACATGTAGGATAGATGGCTACTTGTGTAATGCTACAAGTACATGTAGGATAGATGTCTATGTGTATAATGCTACAAGTACATGTAGGATAGATGGCTACTTGTGTAATGTTACAAGTACATGTAGGGTAGATGTCTATGTGTATAATGCTACAAGTACATGTAGGATAGATGGCTGCTTGTGTAATGCTACAAGTACATGTAGGATAGATGGCTACTTGTGTAATGTTACAAGTACATGTAGGATAGATGGCTACTTGTGTAATGTTACAAGTACATGTAGGATAGATGGCTACTTGTGTAATGTTACAAGTACATGTAGGATAGATGGCTACTTGTGTAATGTTACAAGTACATGTAGGATAGATGGCCACTTGTGTAATGTTACAAGTACATGTAGGATAGATGGCTGCTTGTGTAATGTTACAAATACATGTAGGATAGATGGCTACTTGTGTAATGCTACAAGTACATGTGGGGTAGATGTCTATGTGTATAATGCTACAAGTACATGTAGGATAGATGGCTGCTTGTGTAAGGCTACAAGTACATGTAGGATAGATGGCTGCTTGTGTAATGTTACAAGTACATGTAGGATAGATGGCTACTTGTGTAATGTTACAAGTACATGTAGGATAGATGGCTACTTGTGTAATGTTACAAGTACATGTAGGATAGATGGCTGCTTGTGTAATGCTACAAATACATGTAGGATAGATGGCTACTTGTGTAATGCTACAAGTACATGTAGGGTAGATGTCTATGTGTATAATGCTACAAGTACATGTAGGATAGATGGCTACTTGTGTAATGTTACAAGTACATGTAGGATAGATGGCTGGCTACTTGTGTAATGCTATAAGTACATGTAGGATAGATGGCTACTTGTGTAATGCTACAAGTACATGCAGTATAGATGGCTGTTTGTGTAATGCTACAAGTACATGTAGGATAGACAGCTGTTTGTGTAATGCTACAAGTACATGTAGGATAGATGGCTGGCTACTTGTGTAATCCTACAAGTACATGTAGCATAGATGGCTGCTTGTGTAATGCTACAAATACATGTAGGATAGATGGCTACTTGTGTAATGCTACAAGTACATGTAGGGTAGATGTCTATGTGTATAATGCTACAAGTACATGTAGGATAGATGGCTACTTGTGTAATGTTACAAGTACATGTAGGATAGATGGCTGCTTGTGTAATGTTACAAGTACATGTAGGATAGATGGCTACTTGTGTAATGTTACAAGTACATGTAGGGTAGATGTCTGTGTATAATGCTACAAGTACATGTAGGATAGATGGCTACTTGTGTAATGTTACAAGTACATGTAGGATAGATGGCTGCTTGTGTAATGTTACAAGTACATGTAGGATAGATGGCTACTTGTGTAATGTTACAAGTACATGTAGGATAGATGGCTACTTGTGTAATGTTACAAGTACATGTAGGATAGATGGCTGCTTGTGTAATGTTACAAGTACATGTAGGATAGATGGCTACTTGTGTAATGTTACAAGTACATGTAGGATAGATGGCTACTTGTGTAGTGTTACAAGTACATGTAGGATAGATGGCTACTTGTGTAATGTTACAAGTACATGTAGGATAGATGGCTGCTTGTGTAATGTTACAAGTACATGTAGGGTAGATGTCTATGTGTATAATGCTACAAGTACATGTAGGATAGATGGCTACTTGTGTAATGTTACAAGTACATGTAGGATAGATGGCTACTTGTGTAATGTTACAAGTACTTGTAGGATAGATGGCTGCTTGTGTAATGCTACAAGTACAAGTACATGTAGGATAGACAGCTGTTTGTGTAATGCTACAAGTACATGTAGGATAGATGGCTACTTGTGTAATGCTACAAGTACATGCAGTATAGATGGCTGTTTGTGTAATGCTACAAGTACATGTAGGATAGACAGCTGTTTGTGTAATGCTACAAGTACATGTAGGGTAGACGGTTTGTGTAACGCTACAAGTACATGCAGTACAGATGGCTGCTTGTGTAATGCTACAAGTACTTGTAGGATAGATGGCTCCTTGTGTCACGATCATTCAGCCATTACTGCTGCCTAGCCACATGTCCTAGAATCCTCTAGTGCTGTCTGCAGGTTGTTTTTATGAAGGAAATTTATTGTAATTTGGTAGGATAGCTTGGTATGATATCTAGATGAGACTCCAATTTTGGTCACGATCGGTCAACTATGATCGCTGGACTGGCACGTGCCCCAAGATTCCTTTAGCAAGTCATATTTAAGAAGGGATTTCATTGTAACTTGGTAGGATGAACAGTTTTGGAATGATTTTTTTTCCACTTGGTAACTTAGGTTGACATACATTAACTGTGAGGGCCACATGTTGATATCAATCCAGGCCGCAGTTGTTTAGTACAGTCTACACCTCATTCTTATTGAAAATATAGTATGTATGGAACAGAAATTAACATATTCTCAATTATCACAATTCTTGTCTTATTTCATAATCCTTTCATAAACATTGAACATTACCCTTTCTTCAAATACAACACACAGTCAAGTAAAGCTACATTTACACGTTCATTTATTTTAATTATCAACTAGAGGCTCTAAAGAGTCTGTAATCGCTCACCTGGAACAACATATAAAAAAATGTGATTTCCCATTGGCTTTCCATGGTACCTGTGAGTTGCATTTGTGGCCATGTTTGCAACATTACATCAACATTTCATGAGGATCATACGTAGAAGGTGTCCCAGTCTTCAATCATGTGAAGTTTCAAAACATTTGAACCCATCAAACAGAATCATAGAATGTCATATTTTCCAACAAATGGGAACAAAAAGAGAATCGTTTGTAGAGGGCCTCCTGGAGACCATTCCTGTTAAGTTTTGGTTCATGTCGGCTCAGTAGTTCCAGAGAAAAGATGAAAATATGATTTCCCCATAGGGTTTTTCTATAGTAACTATAAACCGCAATAATGGCCATGTTTGCAACACGATCAACATTAAATGAGGAATGTTGGTAGAGGGTGTCTCAGTCATCAAAACATTTGGCCCTGTGGTTTCAGAGAAGAGTTTTCAAAATTGACCAATCAGAATCAAAGAATGCTTCTCTCAGCCCTCTTTTTCATCCAACAGGAATAATATGAGTAACAGATGTAGAGTACCTCTCAAAGACCATGCCTGCCAAGTCTGGTACACATTGCCTCAGTACTTTCAGAGAAGATGATGAAAATGAGATTTCCTGTTTCAAAGTTTCTATAGTAACTATAAGCCACAACTGCAGCCATAATTGCAATCCAATAAAGATTAAATGAGGATCATTGGTAGAAGGGGTTACAGTCATCAGTCACATTAAGTTTTCAAACCATTTGGCCTCGTAGTTTCAAAGATTTCATTGAAAATGCACTCATTTATGAATTCTGTTTCAACAAAAAATTCAGTAAAAGAAGGTTAAATATTTTGAAAATTACACTATTTTCAGACAGTATTCTCTTTCAAAATAGCTTTGGATAGGTAAAGGGTTACAGGAAACGCATTTTACTCCAATTTTGTCAAATGTTAAATGATATAATTACTGGTCATAATTTAAACAAAACTTCCATGGTTTTCCAAACACCTGTCATCAATCAGTATTTTCCGATAAGTAACTGAGAGTAATACATGTATAAACATAACATTTGTTTACAGTACAAGTCAAAATAAGTTGTAGGCTAATCCTATAAACTAGGTATCTTTCTCTTCCTACACTGATAAGACCAGAAGCTGACATCATTTTCTGGAAAGCTCTCACTGATAGCTTTCCAGAAAATGTCAGATTCTGATCTTGTCAGTGCAGGGGCAGCAGTTTACTTAGTTTATTGCAGTTATGCTACAGCTTATTTTGACTTGTACTGTATACACAATATTTTGTTTTTTTATCCCCCAGTTATCAGTGGATAAAACTTGAACCAATCCTTACCAGATTTTCAAAAAAAAACAATTCTTTTGCTCACAGTCCCGATCTTCGTGCAGACAGGAGAGGCATTGGGTCATGCATTAGAATTTTGCCTCTGGCGGCCACATATTTCCATCCTCTCATAAGACTATTCCTGCGAAGTTTGGTTCACGTCGGCTCAGTAGTTCCAGAGAAGATAAAAATGTGATTTCCCATAGGGTTTGTATAGTGACTATAAGCTGCAATCGCAGCCATGTTTGCAACCCAATCAACATTAAATGAGGATTGTTGGTGAGGGTGTCGCAGTCATCACCCATGCAAAGTTTCAGAACATTTGGCCCTGTGGTTTCAGAAAAGATTTTTCAAAATCCACCAATCGGAATCAAAAAATGCTTCTGGCAGCGATGGTGGTAACAAAAATGAGGAGCATTTGTAGAAGACCTGCCACAAACTATCTCTGCCAGGTTTGGTTGATGTCGGTTCAGTAGTTCCAGAGAAGATGGTAAAAATGTGATTTCACATAGGGTTTTTATAGTTACTATAAGCTGCAATTGTGGCCATGTTTGTGACCCAATCTACATTAAACGAGGATCGTTGCTAGAGAGGTTCCCAGTCATCATTTACGTGAAGTTTCAAAACATTTGGCCAGGCAGTTTCAGAGAAGATTTTTGAAAATCCAACAACCAGAATCAAAGAATGCCTCTGGAAGCCATGTTTTTCATCTGACAGGAACAAAATGAGGATCATTTATAGAGGACCTCCCATAGACCATTCCTGCCAAGTATGGTTCACACCGGCTCAGTGGTTACAGAGAAGAAGATGAAAATGTGAAAAGTTTACAGACGACAGACGTCAAGTGATGGGAAAGGCTCACATGGCCTTTTAGGCAAAGTGAGCTAATAAAACGTGGCTCTATTGGGGTGTAGGGTTGTAAAACGTTTTTAGCTGCGACTAGCAGCTCTATAAGTGGCAATGTTGGTCTGTCTGTCGGTCGGTCGGTCTGTCTGTGACCAACGAGTTTGTCTGTGACCAACGAGTTTCAAAACTCAATAACTTTTGAAATATTTTATGGAATGACTTTATATTTGGCATGTAAGTGTATCTTATTGCTGTCTAGCCACTGTTCAATGCATGTGTTGTTCCAAATATTTTTCGTGGAGTTATGGCCCTTGATGAACTTAGAATGTCGGCCGGTCTGTCTGTGACCAACGAGTTTCAAAACTCAATAACTTTTGAAATACTTGATGGAATGACTTTATATTTGGCATGCAAGTGTATCTTATTGATGTATAGATACTGTTCAATGCATGTGTTGTTCCAAATATTTTTCTGGGAGTTATGGCCCTTGATGAACTTAAAATTTTGTGAAATTGCACCACCCGTCGCAGCTACGGCGTCAATGTCGCAATTTTTTTATAAACTGTCTGAACTGTTGGAAGAAATTGTTAGGTGAGAGCAATGAAATTCTTTATTTGAGTTAGTACTCATAAAACTAGCATGAGGCAATGATGGTGAGTGGACTGGCATCATTAGTGCTGAAATGAGAAAACATTTCCTGCGTTCATGCTACAACTTATTTCTATTGATAATGTTCATCATCATGACTGTATGTATTGATTTTTGACTGTCATATTTACTCAATTTATGATGTTTCACCTTCAGTTGGTTATTTTACTGATCTTTTAGGCCAGACAAAGTAGATCTTCTGTTTAACAGGCCATTATTTGTAAAATTGCATGCAGGCGAGCAGTTTTCTGTTTTATTTTTCATTTCTGTAATTATTTCTTTGCCATCAAAAGTATATGTTCTTGGTTTATGTTTTAGGCCTCATAATCTACGGAATAGCATTGCTAAAGCATTGCAAAGCCTTCTTGCACTCAAGGGACAAATTGATCAATTTTATTAATTTGGGTAAAATATCAGACATAAACCATTTAATTTTATATTTTTTTAAAGTTTACATTGGTTATAAAAAAAGAGCATGTGGCAGCCAAAAGGACCATCTGTGAGGGCCTGAGAAACATATTTTTAATTGTTTTAGGCTTTATTTGGCCGCATTCATGTTGATCCGAATTCTTGTTATTGCTACCATTTCTTGTCTTTTTGGATGTTCCAAATTTTATTGCACGCATATGCTTTTATTTTCATAAAATACACGCTTTTTCTTCAAAAATCAAATCGAACAATAACAATTTTTGTATTGTCCCTGAATAATATGGATCACATGCACAGACTATTTAACCATTATTTTTTTTTACATTTTGGCAATAATTTGTTTTTAATATTTTTTTAGTAAACTATAGGAGTGCAATAAATACAGAACAGTATACGTGTTTGAACTCTCATTTGTCACCTCACTGGATTGCTTTTGGTGGAGGGATAATATTGAACAAGAAGCCGATTAATAATTATTTAGTAAACTGTAGGTGTGCAATATATACATTATCATGACCATGTGCATGTACTGTAATTTGTATCAGATTCGAGGTCATGTTTACAATCAGATCACAATGAGCCCGTCAGGGCGAGTTGTGATCCGATTGTAAACACGACCGAGAATCTGATGCAAATTACAGGACATGCATTTGGTCATGATAATACATTTATCTAACAATCCCGTTACATTTGACCCGTTTCCCCCATTTTTCAGTTTAAATTCAGTTGGAATTGGTAAAAATTTAGAATTTCATATTTTAGTGCGTAATAACAATGCATATAATGATATTATTTGTCATAACGCGGTGTTTACCAGAAGTTGAATCCATGATACGGAATCAGAAAAAGTTGTCTGTATGATACGGAATCGGAACACATTATGTGATACATACTGTTTCTCGTGGGTTTTAGTCCAAAATCTATATGATTGTTAGATAAAAATACAGATCAATACACACGTTTGTACTGACAATTTTTACCACACTCGATCAATTTCGGCGGAGAGATAATGTTGAACTCGAAGCCTTTGGTTCTCGTTCCATATTATCCCTCCACCCAAATCGATCTCGTGCGATAAAAAATGACTAAACATGAATGCCATTCTGTCTATTTATCAGTTGAAAAAAAAATAAGAAAAACAAACTGAGGGTCATGATATAATTTATTTTATCAAAAATCAAAAAAATACAACGGACAATTCATGTCATTTACACTGTTTCATGTACAAATAATGCAGTAATATTGTTTGCTGAAATAAATATCTGGAAGAAAAGCTGTATACAATTCCTCTCACCAAAACAATATCACTGAATTACCCCAAAATGTCCAAATGCGGATAACTCTAACACTCAAATAACTCAAATTGTACTGTTGGTCCGGCAAACTTTGGGTTTTGAATGTAATGTGTATAAAAATAACCATGATAATTTGGCACCACACCCAACTTTTGCCTTCTTTCCGAGCCCTGGTAGACATGGTTACAAGGTTGTTAACTTTGATGGATGGGAAAAGATATCCAATTAATATGGGATAAAAACTAGAACTCTATTCAACTTCATTTCATGCAAACATCACAGCCATGTCCATTTAATAACTGGTCTCACAAAAATGAGTCCAACTAGGTCGAAAATATGACGTAGAAATTATTTGATACATCCTACTACTGATATATCAGGTGTGTTAACAATGTAGGTCATCCACAAATAAAGACGGCTTACTCTCATGACCCAAAGAATAGTGATGGATGAATAACAGTGCTGGTCTTCATTTTATACTGAAATTAACAAAAAAATAATGCAATGCGAGGGACTGAATACGCACTGTGGTATGTGGATATCCTTTGCCCATGTAGTGGGGAGGATATGTGACAGAGGTGTGCACTTCCGGAAAGAAGCATAAAAATTTGCACTAAGGGGTTTCTGGGCATGTCGATTTCAAAAATTGCGGGAACCAAAATGCCACTCAACTATTTCCCGCCAAAAAGTTCAAAATTCAAAATGGCCACCAAAAAACACATATTTGCTCATAAATCAACTCTTAGGGCCTCATTTACCACGATCTTGGTGTCTGTATGTATGTTTTTAGACCCCCACCTTTTACGAAAGCGGGGGACTATATAATTTGGGTTTCCGTCTGTCCTTCCGTCCATTCATCATTCTGCATTTGGTTTCCGGACGTCCGACGATAACTTTAGTTTCCACACATGGATTTTGATGAAACTTTTATAGATGAACACCTTGGGGATAAGGAAGAAGCCTTTTAATTGTGGTGTACGTAGGTCAAAAGCCAAGGTCACTGTTATTGAAAATAAATTTTGATAAAGGAAGTTTGGTTTCCAGACAATAATTTCAGTTTCCCTTCACGGATTTTGATGAAACCTACACAGGTTATTAGGGAGATAACGAATAAGCCTATCAATTTTGAGGTGAAAGGTCGTGGTTAAAATTAGATTTTTTTTAAGGAAATTTGGAATCCGAACGATATGTCTCTTGAGTGCTATAATGTCCTGTGTCCCCCTATGGGACATAGGACATTATAGCATTCAGGCGACGAATAGGTGGGAGACCCTGAGCACTGCTCTTGTGATGTCAATAAACTAAATAGAGCACATGCACAATAACCATGTAATCTTACTAACGAATATTCAGTCCATCATCCCAACATGACAGCCATAATCAGAATTTCAACAAAACCACTGCATAATAAATCCTACAAAAATCTGGATTAATTTGAATGTTCAGGCAATAAAATGATTAAATTGTGTTTGTCGGTAGCCCAGATGTTCAGCTGAGTTCTCAAAATTCTCTGTTACATTGCCCCGAACAGAAGCACAACTGTGTACACTTTAAGTTTGCTTTAACACACTTGCATCTTTTTGTATATGACTTTTTGCATGCACATTTCAGAAGTTCCTGACAACCTTTTGCTGCTTCTGGAAGTGTTGTCCAACATGGAGTCCATTTTGATTGATTGCCTAGTCTCTCCCAACCCCATAAATCTGGCGATGGGATTTCAGGGTCCCCTATTAGTGTCTGTCCCCATATGTGCCTGGCCTGATATGCAGCTCTTTTAACACGTTGTTCAAGGGCATGTAATGTTGGAGGAGTATTTTCCATATTGCGGTTTTGAGTAAAAAAATGCTTTCTTGCTTCATTCACATGACAGAGTGAAGATGTTCGCTGATACATGAGAACAACAAATCTTTCAATTTGTTCCAAGTTGTCTGAGGATATCTGGCTTGGAGCATTGGATAAGCTAGCAAAAATAGGTGTAAGATGAGGCATACTGCGCCAAATTGCCCAAGCTGTTTTCTTTCCAATTCCATAAAAGGATGCAGTATCATCCTGATATGGCATGAAAGAATAGAAGCCCCCATGATGCATCACTGCCCAATTCATCTGCAATTTGGCGGCAGGGAATATAACGAAGTTTAGAACCATGTCCAAATGCTACCCATATTTCACAGCCCCGTAAAACACTTGACAATGCAATTGACAAAACTACAACATCAGTATCTGTAGCATGTATCATCAGCTTAGTAAATCCATGATAGAATGAATGGGAAGCATGAAACAGTAGTCGGGTGTCGGCTTCTTCGTGAGTGCAGTACAAGTCTGAAAAGTCACCTAGAGGTGATGATAACACATTTTGGCCATAAGTGGAAATAACTTGTTTCAATTCAATTGGCTGAAACTCCTGTATTGCCTTGGCAAGAAGATGAAATGGACATTCTTTGTTGGAATCAGAATGAAGGAAGTTTTTCCAGTTGATGGGAATGTTTGTGTTGTTGTCCACACGGATATCATCACCGGATCCACGGTTCTGTCGAGTTTGTGCTCTTAGGCTGTTCTCTTTGTAGATATCCCAGACAACATTCACACGATTAATATCCAGTAGCATGTGTTCGATATAGGGTAAGAACACTTTCTCTGAATAGTCCTTGAAAGTTTTTACAGAAAAATGGTACTTTTTAGGATCAAGCATGTGCACAAGAGCAGCGCCATCAACAATTTTGACATCAACATTTGGAGCAGATTCTGGTTGAGGTACAAATGATTCCAAGCATTGCATCAAGTCACATTTACTTGTTTGGTTCATGTTGCCATTTGATGCCAATGCTGGAGGCCAAGCATGATTTTCATGCGCAAAGAAGACATCCATATCACTGTCTCTCGCTTGACACGATATATACAACCGTGAGAAAAGATGAACATCATTACGCAGATTGGAGAGTTTGGAAGTGGTTTTCGTGAGGATCCTCTCTGAACCAGAATTGCACAGGGGCAGATTGTTTCTGTGAATAGTGTCATTGAATGCAGTGATACTGTCAATAAGACGTTCTGCAAAAAAATTCTGGTATTGTGTTTTGCCTATGTCTTCTGCTCTCCTTACAGCATCTACCACTTTATCGGACATTATCAGTTTGGTATCAAGTTTAGAAAGTGTTGTGTTCATGTCAGCAAAGGGGTTACCAAGTTCCTCCATTACCTCGATGACACTCTTTACTTGAAATAGAAATGTCTTCTGCACACTTGGTATTTGTTCATGGTGATGCTCTTTGTCCTTCTTTTTCATGGAATGTTTTTCACCATACTCCATTAAGAGTCTACCTGTTTCTGGGCCTGCTACCATCCATCGCCTCAGTGCTTTTCGTAAAGGGTTGAATATTCAGCATGAAAATGTATATTATGACAGTTTGATTTATTGACCTCGAAATCCAAGATCTCGACACCAACATCGGGGTAACAGGGCAATCAGAGAAGTTTTATGAGTAGAAATATGTTGTATGGTGGCCATTTTGTTTTTTGCATTTTTGGCGGGAAATGTTGGAGTGACATGGTGGTTCCTGCAATTTTTGAAATCAGCACACCCAAAAAACCCCAGGTGCAAATTTTCATGCTTCTTTCCATAAGTGCACGATTTAGGTAAAAAATGTTACATATCCGCCCCACTAATGCTGGTCTCTAACTATATCAAAGGATATCAAAATCCAACAACCACTACTTGAGTTACAAAGAAAAGTGTCCATATGAACATTTTGCAAAGTATAACAAGGGCCATATCTCTGATAAAAAGGTGCAGACAAATCCCGCAATATGTGGATATGACACATGCTGGTCTTTCACCAGACCAAAGGACATCAAAATCCAACACCGGTACTCGAGTAAAAAGGCAAAGTTTTCATACAGAAGTGCAGATGAACAGACACAGACCTCTTCTTTATGCCTGAAGGTGTGAGGCATAATAATAGTGATGTCATTATTGTTTCAGATGTTATCACCAAGTAAAAATAATCAACAGTTTTTCTCCAAAGTGAATAATATAATCAATATTACTTGTAAGGTTGCAACAATACAGATGCTCATGATGCGATGTGAATCACAATTTTTTCCTCATGATGTGATGCACATCGCAATGCAAATAAAACCACAGAAGATTCTGAGTGAGGAGAATCCAGGATGTAAAGGATATTGCAACATGAGCACAACTCTCTATCTCTGGTTCTCTCTCACTCTCTACTCTCTATATAGAGAGAGAAAGAGGGAACAGAGTCAAGAGACAGGGACAGACAGACAGAGAGATAGAGAGAAAGAGAGAGAGAGAGAGTTTGTATAATATTTTCTAGGCTCTTTACAGAGTTCGAAATTCCGAGGCATTTGAGACGAGAAGTTCTGTTACTTTTTCTGACCTATCTAAAAACCTTTTAGTTATGGTATTCAATATTAGTACAGTGAAATCCTGTTAACTGATAGCCAGATTGCCAATGAAAATTATTCAATTAGCAGGAGTATTAAATTAACAGGAATTGTGTCACTTTCCTCTATTCTAGAGATAAACTTAGCATTTATTCTATTATATCTTGTTTGACAGAGCTCCGTGAGCTCTGTCAAACAATATACACTACTGCGCGAGCGACTGTTACATAAATATCCTAGGTCCTAGGTGAGACAAAAGTATTAAACCCACCCGATATTACGTGGACAAGGAATGCAATAATTAAATTCGACAAGACATTTGGAGCGAAAGAGATTAACTCCAGAGAGCGTAATCTCGGCATTAATTATGAAATAGATTAGACCAAATAAACTACTGCATGCTGATGTCACAGAATGGCAGAATGATAACCAGTCATCAATAATTTTCCGAATCAAATTTATGTATGTTTGTGTCAGAATGTTGCATTTGTCAGAATTTAAAAAAAATATTCTGATTGAAAATGTAAATATTTTATGAATGTAATGGTAAGGCCAATGTCATTACGTCGAGTTGAGATTGTTGAGCTATACATGTATTTCGACCACGAAATTGTGAAAGTCATGCAAAATACGTCAATAAGTACATCTTTTTCGCTCAGATGCCCTAGGAATTAATTAAAGCTGTAATCTGTGACTGTGAATCACGGCGATTTTAATATCGTGTCGGACACTGACTCGAGAAACAATCGCCAATATTAGTCTGAGACTTCTCTGGATCTTGTGTGAAGATATCGTGGACCTGGGATATTCATGTAATGGTCGCTTGCGCAGTAGTGTATAATAGATTAAATGCTTGTACTGGATGTACTGAAGCTAAATAGGTCTATAAACAAAGGAAAACTGGGGGGAGTCAGGGTAATTTCTCCACATGTTACAAGATGTTTATTCAATTAACAGGAGTTTACTATATTCAATTAACAGGTCAAATTTGTACTGGATGTATGGTAAATGATTTTGAGTTGGGAAATTATATTCAATTAACAGGGATATACAATTAAGAGATATCGAATTAAGTGGGCTCCACCGTACATGAGAAGGGGTGCAAACAATGCATCAAATCATTCAGATGGATGAATCGTGAATTGAATTGCAGGAATGAATCATGATGCATTGGAAACTCATCATTACACCCCAAACTAGATATCACGGAGATGGAATCCATCTCAGCGGGCCCCGCAGCAACTAACCGATGTTAGGTATAAACTGATGTGAACCGTAGTACTAAAATATTTCAAGCAATAGGTAAAATCTGATTAAAATCCCTTCCTGGACACGAACTTGTCAGAAAAAAAACCCAAATTCTGAATAATTTGACCTTGAGGTCAAACTTCAAGGTCAAAGCATGGCAACCGTGGTACGCGACACATCGTCTTGAGATAATCTATCCACATACCAAATATCAAAAGCCTATCTATTAAGGGAAAAAAGTTACAGCCCGGACACGAACTTGTCAGAAAAAAAAATCTGAATAATTTGACCTTGAGGTCAAACTTCAAGGTCAAAGCATGGCAACCTTGGTACGCGACACATCGTCTTGAGATAATCTATCCACATACCAAATATCAAAACCCTATCTATTAAGGGAAAAAAGTTACAGCACGGACACAAACTTGTCAGAAAAGAACCCTGAATTCGGAATAATTTGACCCTGAGGTCAAAGTTCAAGGTCAAAACATGGCAACCGTGGTACGGGACACATCATCTTGAGATAATCTACCCACATACCAAATATCAAAACCCTATCTATTAAGGAAAAAAAGTTACAGCCCGGACACGAACTTGTCAGAAAAGAACCCTTCAAGGTCAAAGCATGGCAACCTTGGTACGCGACACGTCGTCTTGAGATAATCTATCCACATGTCAAATATATGAAAACCTTATCTATTAAGAGAGAAAGATTACAGCCCGGACAAGTTTTGTTATGGACGGACGGACGGACGGACGGACGGACGCACAGACAGCGATCACTATAGGGCGTCCGCCTCATGCCGGGGCCCTAATTATTTGACTTTGACGTGTAGAAGTTGATGCCCAGTGTGATAGTGCACTTTTAAATGAAGCATTGTAAAATAAAATAAAGTTATTCCTAAATTGAGTATTTAATTCCGAAAGTAGTAATAATAATTCTAAAGAAGTAAATATATTAACATACAATTTAATTATTCAGACAATCATTACATTCAAGAAGTATTTATTTATTTATTTATTTATTGGTGTTTAAGGTCACATATTTTTTCACGATGGTTAATCATGACCACAACATGAGTATCAACTCAAGACCAGGGGTGAGCGTTAATAAGCCATGTTGGCCATTTTAGAGTTTTAGATTTTTGCACCTCCCAAGCATTGATGACTGGGTCCTATTTTACCAGGAAAACAGATCCTGTTTACCGCAGTGAACAGGCACGGCTTCACTTCCCGGGGTTCCCGTGGGGAGTTCAACAAGTACTTATTGCAAATCTTTCTGCTGCTATAATTAACTGTTAACCCTTTCCCCAATGCAGACGATATCAAAATTTAGTATTTTAGTTACTATTTTTTAAAAATTTACCAGAAATTTCAACAAAACCATATCATGTGACCCTTCATTGGAACGAGCTCGATGAGCTCGTTCCAATGAAGGGTCACATGATATGGTTTTGTTGAAATATTTTTATATTTCTTTCAACTGCTGAATTTGCAAATTACGTGGACGGATGCGGGCGATTCGTTAGGTAAACGTTTAAAGGTGTCTGATTTTAATTACTTTTTATTTGAACAATCCACGTTATTTCTTGATAAAATTGCAAATTACGTTCCAAGCACTACGACTTGTATATCGACGAGAATCCAAGAATCAATTAACACAATGATTTGTGCGATAAAACCAGCAAAAATTTCTCGCTGCACCTCTACTAGGATTCGCGTGAAAAAAAACAGAGTGAATTTAACCCTTTACCTAGCAAGCTGCAGCAAATTAACCAATACATGGCTAAGATGACCAAATATCGTGATACTTTGTCAATAAAATTGTACAAATATGGCGATCAGTGGAACCAGCTCAATGAGCTGGGGCCATTGACATCCATATCTGTTAGGTTTTTTGGTAAATTTTGTTCATTTCTTAAAAAATTATCAAATTAGTAAATCCGGTTAATACATTAAAATGATGCGTTGGATGAAGGATTACCACGTGTTATTAGGGGTTAAACCATGGTGGCTTCATGGGATCCTGGGACACTCATAGCAAGTATGGATTCTTCTTGCAACTATTTTCATGGGAATCCTAATAAATTCTTCCAAATTTAAATGAAATAGAAGCCCTGAAGTACCTTAGCAGTTGTAGGCAAGTCTTGGCTGCCTGTATAGGCAGCCAAGACTTGCCTACAAACTGCAAAGCCATAGGATGTATATTGTCAAAGTTTATAAAATCCCAAGAATTTTAAGGTTTGAAAGTAGTTCTTATTGAAAACTCTTATTATCCTTTCTCTTATAATTAATCCAACACACACAAATTTTACCCATAATGCAGCTAGGAATTTAAACAAATATGATCATATTTCACAGAACTTACTGAGAAGTCGAACAAGATTAAATTGTTTAACCCTTTACCTAACCTGAAAAGCAGACGACACTTGCAAAAAAAATTCTTGAATAACTAATTTTTTTCATTTTTTGTCTCAAAAACATAGGTTATGACCCCTCATTGGAACGAGCTCGATGAGCTCGTTCCAATGAGGGGTCATAACCTATGTTTTTGAGACAAAAAATGAAAACAATAATGAAAATTAATTGGTGATTTTTGTGAACAGCGCTGGCCGGTTTTGGCCGTTACGTTGGGTAAAGGGTTAAATTCCTAGTTGCATTATGGGGAAATATTACTGCTTGGCATCTCGGTATTCTGACATCAGAGTATTCAAGAAATCTCCTAATAACAAATTTCCAAGAATCCATGTTTCTTGTAATTCAACAATATAACTCCTCAAGTATTAAGGAACCCATTTACCACTGACATACCATCTATATAAAATGTATTATGTTCTATCACAATTTTGCTCGGGTTTCACCCAATAATAGATTTTTCATATCACACAGACTGTTTATTAAAGATTGTGAGAGTTTCTTTGACTGCGTATCAGGGCTGTTGTTAAACGATGATACACAGAACAGAATCCTCTTGTCTTGTGGATTGTAGCAAACTCCATAACCATCTGGCACTACTGGACCGAAACACAACACTGATTCCGATCTTGCTGGTACCTAAAATGTAAACAAAGAGTGTATGAAAGGTGAACTTCTTATAGCCCAGTAATGTAATATTGGATTCTAAAACTTGAGAATACAGAGGCTCACAATACTGGCACAGGTGGAGGAGTGCAAGCTAGAAAATAAGCAGACTGTTATCTTCAAAATGAGGTCCCCAGAGGTGAATTTGGTGATGCTACCCTGCACAGCAGGGTAGCATCACTAAAATTACCCTCTGAGAACCTCATTCTGAATCAAACACTCAAACCTAAACAGAAAGAGGTACCCAGAGGATAAATTGGCCCGCTGTATGGGAAAGCATCAGCAAATTCACCCTCTGGGGACCTCATTTTGCAAATGACAGACTGCTTTTTTTTTCTGGCTTGCTTGAGGGTATGTTACTTGCTCATAAAAACAGGGTTTGTATGGGTCATGGAATTCAGGAAGTCATGGAATTTTAAAAATAATAATGGAAAGTGATGAAAAGTTTTGGAAAGTCATGGAATTTTATAAATGCATGATACTTTCACACAAAATTCTGTTAAAATCGACACCATAGTTGAAGGTGTTTTTTTTTTGAAACAGCACATAAAATTGCTACACTGACTTCTGTATAAAAACAATACAATGGTATTTCATACAGAGTGAACTCCCTTTGATTCATGCATCAGGTGTCTTGCTTGTCATGTGTTTTGGAAGATGCCATTTCCCTCTTCTTTGTTTACATCATTACAAATTCATTGTTTTCTTCTTGATAAATGCATGGCTGGTTGCTTCTGCTTTGAGTGAACAAAGGCAGTTGTAACAATAATATGGGAGATGTGCACATACCGTAATAAATGGAACACTAATCCCTATTTTATGCACTGGATTTTATGAGTGCCTAAAGAAGGAAAAAAGTTAATTGTACTGTTTGTGACAGCAGTTTTAAAATTTTAAACATGAGTGAAGCTGACCTTGCCACTCATACGAAAGAATAAAAGCCATGGATGCTATTTCAAGCAAGAGGCCCCAAAGGGCCTTTATCGCACACCTGACAAAGTGGGTCAAAGAAGTATTTTGGGTCACATTCAGTTTGGCATGGTTCATCAACACTACAGAGGAATGAAGTCATGAATTTATTCATAACTCTGGTGGACATGTCCACATGATTGTTATCATAGGTGGCTGCTTCCAATTCTATCAGTTGTAGACAAGCACTGCCAAACTTCCAAGGGTTGTTATGTCACTGCAGTATGTAAGGCAATTTTTGGGAAAAACTCTAAGGAATAGATGTGAACAAACTTGAACATAACCTGCTCCCTAACCTCATAGAAAGCCCAAATATCAAGCCAGGGACTCAAATTGAACAAACATTAATCTGATCCCCCAGAGATGTTATATATCATAGAGAGCCCAAATATTAAGCCAGGGACTCAAAGTGAACAAACATTAATCTGATCCCCCAGAGATGTTATATATCATAGAGAGCCCAAATATTAAGCCATGGACTCAAATTGAACAATCTTGAATCTGATCCCCCAGAGATGTTATATATCACAGAGAGCCCAAATATTAAGCCAGGGACTCAAATTGAACAAACGTGAATCTGATCACCCTAGAGATGTTATATATCATAGAGAGCCCAAATATTAAGCCATGGACTCAAATTGAACAATCTTGAATCTGATCCCCCAGAGATGTTGTATATCACAGAGAGCCAAATATTAAGCCAGGGACTCAAATTGAACAAACGTGAATCTGATCCCCCAGAGATGTTATATATCACAGAGAGCCCAAATATTAAGCCAGGGACTCAAATTGAACAAACGTGAATCTGATCACCCTAGAGATGTTATATTTCATAGAGAGCCCAAATATCAAGCCAGGGACTCAAATTGAACAAACTTGAATCTGATCCCCCTAGAGATGTTATATATCATAGAGAGCCCAAATATTAAGCCATGGACTCAAATTGAACAATCTTGAATCTGATCCCCCAGAGATGTTATATATCACAGAGAGCCCAAATATTAAGCCAGGGACTCAAATTGAACAAACGTGAATCTGATCACCCTAGAGATGTTATATATCATAGAGAGCCCAAATATTAAGCCATGGACTCAAATTGAACAATCTTGAATCTGATCCCCCAGAGATGTTATATATCACAGAGAGCCCAAATATTAAGCCAGGGACTCAAATTGAACAAACGTGAATCTGATCCCCCAGAGATGTTATATATCACAGAGAGCCCAAATATTAAGCCAGGGACTCAAATTGAACAAACGTGAATCTGATCACCCTAGAGATGTTATATTTCATAGAGAGCCCAAATATTAAGCCAGGGACTCAAATTGAACAAACTTGAATCTGATCACCCTAGAGATGTTATATATCAAATATAAAAATTCTGAGTTGTGGAAGAAGAAAGTTTTTAACCCTTAACTTAACATGAAAAGCAGACGACACTTGCAAGCAAAATTTTTAAGTAACTATTTTTGGGGGTGGGGAGCCCAAATATTCATTTTGAACAAGCCTGAATCTGACCCTCCTGGAGTTGTTATATATCAAATATCAGGAGATTCTAATTGATGGTTCAGAAGAAAGAGATTTTTTTTTTTTAAAGGACGATTGCGTCGTAGGCGCATGAGTTCATACGCCGGAGGCGTCTGAACTCAAGAGTCCCTTATATTATAAAGACTTTTTTTTTATTCACCGGAAGGAACGCCCGAGAAGAGACTTTATGAGAACGGCTCTTATTCGAGGAATCTTCCCAAGAACAATATAATTGTTTTCAAAGGAACATTCGGATACCAATTGGGTAAAGTGAGTAAACCATCAGTTGAGGGAAGTAACAGGGGAGGGGGCGTGTGAGGTGCTATTGAGATATTCTCCCATAATACACTGGGAGTCAGACTACTTTACAATTTACTACATCACGTGATGTTCCTAACAACACGCAACACCCCTAGCAACAGGCGATCAATTGGACCGATTTTGACCAAAATTGATATATGGACCCATAATGCAATAGGGGTCCAAACCAAGGAGTCGGTAATGATGTCAGTTTGTTTCCCTAGCAACGAACGTGCCTCCCTAGCAACGGGCGGTCTCTTGAGTCAATTTCGACCAAATTTGATATATGGATCCACAATGCTCTAGGGATGCAAACCAAAGAATCGAAAATGTTGTCAGTTGGTTTCCCTAACAACCAACGTGCCTCCCTAGCAACGGGCGACCAACTGGACCAAGTTTGACTAAATTTCACTCGTGTACCCATAATGCATCAGGGATTCAATCCAAGGAGTTGGTAATGATGTCAGTTTGTTTCCCTAGCAACCAACGTGCCTCCCTAGCAACGGACAACCTATTGAGCAAATTGGACCAAATTTGTTATATGAACCCATAATGCACTAGGAATCCAAACCAAGGAGTCGAAAATTATGTCAGTTGGTTTTCCTAGCAACCAAAGTGCCTCCCTAGCAATGGGCGGCCTCTTGGGTTAATTTCGACCAAATTTGATATATGGATCCACAATGCACTAGGGATCCAAGCAAAAGAATCGAAAATGGTGTCAGTTGGTTTCCCTAACAACCAACGTGCCTCCCTAGCAATGGGCGACCAACTGGGCCAATTTTGACTAAATTTGAGATGTGGACCCTTAATGCACCAGGGATTCAAACCAAGGAGTTGGTAATGATGTCAGTTTGTTTCCCTAGCAACCAATGTGCCTCCCTAGCAACGGGTGACCTATAAGGCAAGTTTTGACCAAATTTGATATATGAACCCATAATTCACAAGGAATCCAAACCAAGGAGTCGAAAATTATGCAAGTTTGTTTCCCTAGCAACCAACATGCCTCCCTAGCAACGAGCAGCCTCTTGGGTCAATTTCAACCAAATATGATAGATGGAACCACAATGCACTAGAACCAAAGAATCGAAAATGGTGTCAGTTGGTTTCCCTAACAACCAATGTGCCTCTCTAGCAACGGGCAACTTACTGGGCCAATTTTGACTAAATTTGATATGTGGCGCCATAATGCATCAGGGATTCAAACCAAGGAGTCGGTAATGATGTCAGTTTGTTTCCCTAGCAACCAACGTGCCTCCCTAGCAACAGGCAACCTATTGGGTCAATTTTGACCAAATTCAGTCTATGGACCCACAATGCACTAGGGATCTAAACCATGGAGTCGAAAACGGTGTGAATTTTGACCAAATTTGATATATTGATATATGAACCCATAATGAACTAGTCACCTAAACCAATAAGTTGGCAATGATGTCCGTTGGTCTCCTTGGCAACCAACATGCCTCCCTTGCAACGGGTGGTCTATTGGGCCAATTCTGGCCAAGTCTGATATATGGGCCCATTATACACTTAGGATCTGAAAGGAGTCTGTAGTGATGTCAGTTGTTGTCCATAGCAACCAACATGCCTCCCTAGCTTTGGGGTATCTATTAGGACAATTTTGACTAAATTCAATATATGTACCCATAATACACCAGGGATCTAAACCAAGGAGTCGGCAATGATGTTAGTTGGTTACGTGCCTCCCTAGTAATGAGCGATATATTGTGCCAAACTAATTTATGTGGTGGCATGTTAGTAACTGTTTTGAGACATGTTTTTCGAAAATCATCTGACATCATCATATTTTGGAAAGACGATTGTCAGATCATGTCCGATCATCAGTAATGATTAAAAACAAAAGGCCACAAGCAGCCTTAATCGCTCACCGGCCAAAGTGGTTCAAAGAAGTATTTGGGGTCACATTCAGTTGGACATGGTACATCAACACAACAAAGGTATAGTATGTGACACAGCAATGACAAACATCTAGGTAATGACCTGATAACAAAGGTACATATAAAGTATTGTAACGGTCTGTACATAAATACTGACCGTTGCCTGTAACAAATGTATAGGTAAAGTATTGTAAAAGTGGGTGACAGTCAGATGCTAAACTAGAAAAGAAATCTTTGAGTCCCAGAGTGGGTCTGACTGAACCCCAAAATATTTGTTCTCATAGCACAGTGATAACAAAGGCACATCAAGACACACTTGTTCCTGTCCCAAGGTGAAAACAAAGGTACCCAAGAAATTTTGTGAAGATCAGTTCATAAATACGAGCTGTATAGAAGTTGTGACAAAAAACTGATTGGACCTAATTTCGGTACAAAATGGCCACTGGCAGCCATTCTCATTCCAAGGTGATAACAAAGGTACCCAAGAAGTTTTGTGAAGATCGGTTCATAAATACAGCCTCTTCCCTGAGCCGTATTGACATGTGTGCTTACATTGTGTAAGTAGCACTGAATAAATCAAAGTTCATCTAATTTGCATAATTTCTGCATGCAAAAAAAACCCCTTACAATATGTGATGTATTCCATGTTACTAAACATTCATACTGTACAAAAATTTATTCAAATCAGAACTTTCATACAGAAGTTCTGTACAAAAGACTGATTGCACTAATTTTGGTACAAAATGGCTGCTGGTGGCCATCTTGAATTTCAGACCACACCCAGAAACACTCGCTCTCATCCCACGGTGATAACAAAGGTAACCAAGAAGTTTCGTAAAGATTGGGTCATAAATATGGCCTCTAGTCTGAGCCGTATAGAAGTTGTGCACAAAAAAACGATTAGACCTAATTTCGGTACAAAATGGCCACTGGCAGACATCTTGAATTTTAGACTGCACCCAGAAACACTCGTTCTCGTCCCAAGGTGATAACAAAGGTACCCAAGACATTTCGTGAAGATCGGTTCATAAATACAGACTCTAGCCAGAGCCGAATTGACATGTGTACTTACTGTGTGTCAGTCGCACTGAAAAAATCAAAGTTCATCTAATTTGCAAAATTTCTGCACGAGAAAAAAACCTGTATTATATGTGATGTATCCCATGGTATTAAACATTCACACAAAAAATTATTCAAATCAGCGCTTTCATATGGCAGTTCTGTGCAAAAATCTGATTGCACCTAATTTTGAACAAAATGGCTGCCATCGGCCATCTTGAATTTCAGACCGGACCCAAAAACACTGGTTCAAATTTACATTTATTAATTTCTGAAGTTCACATTTAATGTTTATACACTTTTTAACCGTAACTTTGACATCTTTTGACAAGATGACCTGAGTAGATGGCGTCCTTAGATACGCGACTTGCGCAAAAGCTTCCCCCATTCTCCCATTGGCTTATTTTCATTGATGATTCTCTCGGCATAAATAGTAGCCAATGGGATGTCATTGTGCTTCTATGGATGCCTCTAGCTTGTTTTATTCCAAGGGAAGGTTAAAAAAATGTATAAACGGCAAATGTGATCGCCAGAAATGAATAAATGTGGATCCGAGATTAGTAATTGATAAAGGCATATGGTTAATATTTGAATCTGCCCTCCATATACAATGGGACCTTGAATGATTTATAATAAATCGGATAATTGTCGCTCGTAAACCTCATTTCACTGTGCACTTTCTTGTCCGACTAAATGTTTTTCGGCCTTTTCTGTGACTTCTCCCAGTTATCACGAACAACCCAAGAACACCCAACGGTCATGTAATACACCACTGTAAAGCTTATTCATTCCCCTTTCCACTGATAGTGGGTATTGTTGGATACGTTATGTGAATCAAATTTGAGGGGGGAAAAATGAAGATGAGTGCTATCGTTTTCGAAAAGCGAGTTGTTTACCTTGTTAATATTTATATACCATTACAGGGGCACGTCAGCATGGATTCAAAAATGGTATCAAATATCATTTTTCTTTCGATTTCCCAGCTTGTGCCGAGTACCTGTGCTCTAATTTTGTGTGATTTGAAAAGAGTGAGAAGTTTGTCAGCTACAAAATGACTACAGGTACCAACTTCAAAATTTCAATAAAAATGTTGAATGCAGGTCCCTTTTTCCAATGTGGTGATGCCTGAGAATCAATTATATTTTTTTTAGCCTTATTTAGGCAATTTGACTGGGACTCCTTATTGTATACACAGTCAATAACTAAGTTCAAATAAACTATTTATATGTTTGTATTATAGTGTAACCTGCATTTGTAGAACTGGTAGCTAGGTTTACTATCGTGTAAACAATCTTGGATGCCTCAGGTGTCAGTGATTTGGTTGGCAGTTGTTTGCCATGTGGTCCACCGATGTTGCCTATACCTTCATGCATGTATATTCTGTAACCCTTTGCACAATGTAACAGTCAGAACTGGCAAGTGCTAGTCAGAAAAATGACCATTCAAATTTCATTATTTTTTTTATTTTTTGTACCAAAAATATAGCTTATGACCCCTAATTTAAACTAGCTTGTTGAGCTCATTCCAATGAGAGGTCATACACTGTTTTTGATGCAAAAAATGAAAAAATTATTCATTCACAAATTTTATTTACAAGTGTCTTCTGCCATTTCTGTTAGGTATAAATCAAAAATTGTTAGGCCACACAAAGTAGATCTTCTGTTTCTCAGGCCAAAATTTGTAAAACTGCACGTGGGCGAGCATTTTTTTATTTTATTTTTGATGTCTCTAATTATTTCTTTACCATCAAAAGTTCATGTTCTTGATTTATGTTTTAGGCCTCATAATCTACAGAATAGCATGAATGTTCATGTGTTTTGTCCCTTGAGAGCAAGAAGGCTTTGCAATGCTTTAGCATTACAAAGCCTTGTTGCACTGAAGGGACAAATTTATCAATTTTTTCAACTTGGGTAAAATATCAGACATAAACCATTTAATTTTTATTTTTTTTTAAGTTTACATTGGTTATAAAAAGAGAGCATGCGGCAGCCAAAAGGACCATGTGGGAGGGCCTGAGAAACAAATTTTTATTTTTTTAGGCCTTATCAAGGACTCTGACCATAATTTTCAAGGGTTATGATAATTTTCATAAAACCTTACAAAAGCATGCACAATACAAAACAAGAGGCCTGCAATACCAAGTGCTGCTAATCCCCCTGCACCCCCCCCCCCCCCCCCCCCCCCCCAATTTGTGAGGTGGAGCATGGGTGGGTCTTTTATTGCATAAACAAAGAATTTGGACGGACACACAGAAGCAGGGATGCATGGACGCACACACAGAGGTCTTTGCTATATCCCTTCCCTGCAGGGGCATAAAAATTCAGCCGGAGTGGAGAAAGCTCACCAACTTGAATATTTTTTGTTTGGCCCTTGAGTGAAGTAAGGTGTCCCCTTGAGTGAGTGAAGTAAGGTGTCCCCTTGAGTGAGTGAAGTAAGGTGTCCCCATGAGTGAAGTAAGGTGTCCCCATGAGTGAAGTAAGGTGTCCCCTTGAGTGAAATAAGGTGTCATATGCTAAATAAAGCATTGAAGATGGTACCTTGATGCACTTAAGAGACAATACAATCAAAAGATATGTGGCTTCTCATCAATTCTCTGATATGTGGGGGGGGGGGGGGGGGGGGGGGGGGGGGGGGGGGTTGTGATGAAATGTCTTGGCTCAGTAGGGCTGCACGGTATTTCGATATACCGGTACTGAAATCTTAACCGGTTAAATATCATCCATTTTTTTTTAATACCGGTATATCGTCTGTGATGATATTCATTTCGAGCCGCGATTTTTAGTGACAGACATTTTCCGTAAAAATTATTTAATCTCACAGCTGATTGAAAAGAGTGTATATAAACAGGGACCAGCCGTGAGGGCGACTAGGGCGATTAAGTCGCCCTTCTAAGCCCAAAGTCGCCTAGAAAAATAGTCGGGGCGATTACAAGTCGCCCTCTAAAAATTGGCCAAAATGAGAAAAGGCTGAACTGAGTGATGCGAGGTTTACATGAAAACGAGTATTTTCAAAAATCGAATGTGCTCGAGTATTATAAATGGGCATTTTAATCCGTCAAATAAACGTCCATTTATTTGAAATCACACGACAAGTAATTGTCCATTGTCGCTTTTGGCGGATTTTTTTATTTCTATTTTGTTGCGTTCCAGTTGGAGCTTCAAGTGTCGAAACGAAAATAGATGACTTACACGACTCAACAAAACAACCCAGTTTGAAAGTAGGTTACGTCGCTTAGGATGCCAAAAATGTATACACAACGGACGTATTTTATAACATATTATTTTCATTTCGATCTGCTGACGACTGTAAACTGTTGGGCTGTCTATTCCCAGAAAAACACGAATGGAATTGAAACACATGAAAAAAAGCTTTAGTGATGTCAAGAAAAGCTTTGTACAGGACACAAGTGTGCATGTGGACGATCTTGAAAAAGGGTCCTCCTAAACATCGGAATGACATGAAATGATGTGGAATGACACCGGAATGCCATAAAAATGATGCGGAATGACATTTCTTTTACAAAATACTTGACCCCAGAATGTATTTTGTTTATTAACTAACAAAGTACCTCCCAAGCAACCTTCTTACATCTGGTCCTGTTCACACTTTCAGACTTAGGAAATTATTAGCTTAGTAGACTTTGTTGAAAGGCAACCGCAGGAGAGTGATGGGGGATTGGCACGAAGAAGAGGTGAGGGGTCATGAAGGAGAAGGTAGCAGTGGGGGATTTTCAGTCAATACTTACATTGTGATTTTTTAACCTGGCACACATGCATCATAGACAACTGGACCTGGATTATTTGTATGTTAATGGAGGACCATAAATTGAAAATATGAAGGGGCGGCGGGGGTGGTACATGAATATTCTTAATTTTCCCCACTTGCCTATGAAGTCTCCCTACATGACTCTGCAGTCTCCCTATTTTTTCTGGAGGGAGACTAGAAGTCTCCCTAAAATTCCCCCCTAGGCTGGTCCCTGTATATAAACAGAAACTGTGAAAGCAGTTTGTTTGTTTTTTTTTATCAATACACTTCATGTCCTGGTACTCGTAAAATATTCTCTCATAAGCTGTTTTATTTTTGTTTCTCCGATGACACGGGTAAGTACAGATTTTCCCCAAACAGTATGGCTTCGAATGTAAACCGTGAAGAATGATTACCGTATTTCCATTAATAATGGCTTTTGTTGGACCAGGAAATTTCTTGTTTAATACTAATATTTCCTCTCACTTCATTGCACCACTTCTCGCAATTCCAAGCGCTTCAGTAATAAATATTATTTTATTACCGGCACACTTGGAATGTGCTTTTCAATATGAACAAATCCCATACGTATTAATGAACCCACAATTCCAAGCGCTGCAATAATGAATATTCATTTTTGTCAACACCAGTTCGCACGTGTTAATGTTTTGAAAAGTAGGTGAACGTTTTGATCTTAAAACACTAATAACTATACAGGAAATAAAATTGTTTATTTTCACTTTGTTAAGAGTGATTTAATATTGAAATATACATCGCCAGCATTCACTCACTGCACGAGGTGGTTTACCGGTACATCAAAACGTGCCTATCGAGCATGTGCATTTCGGCTGTTTGTGATCCCACTTGACAAAATTGACTGCTTTCATTTGTGGAAAAGTGTACAAACTCCTAGCCCTCTAGCGGCATCCTGCTTTACCAGTACATGGCAAATGCCCTCTAGTGGTGATCTATTCACATGTACACGACAAAATGCAAGTTAAGCGTTAATGTTTTGTAAAGTGATGGATCAAATAGTATATATTTATTTGAAATTATCGACTCAAAATAAACGATATTTATTGTGCCATCATGAAGTTTATTTCCAAATATTTATACAAGAGTGAATTAAGACAAGTTAGGCTTATTATTTCAATGCTTTTAAAATGTAATTATCTGACTTCGAATGTCCAAAAATACTGGGACAATTTGGATGAGAATCTTGCATGTTTTGAACTTGACGATATACCGGTATATCGCAATATTTTTTAAAATACCGTTACCGGTATTGAAATCCGAATATCGTGCAGCCCTATGGCTCAGAGGTTATAGATCAACAGAATTTAAAATACTTTTTCAAGGAATACGGTGGAAAATCAAACACTTTTCAAGGATAAACAAGCCAAGACCAATACCGGGTCTGGACCTGCGTCGCTGCATGCAATTGAATCGGCAAACGGGAAGTGGCTGCACGGCAGATCTGAAAATTGCATACACGATACAACTGATCATTATCAGGATCCAGATGAAATATAAAATCATCAATCCCTTTCATAGAAGCCGAGAAAAGTTTGACGAAAAATTTCAATGTTCAGTGGGTACAGTAAAATTTCAAAGTATCGGCAAACAGAAAGTGGCTGCACGGCAGATCTGAAAATTGCTTATATGATACAACTAATCATTATGAAGCAGCAGACCAAATATAAAATCATTCCCTTTCACAGAAGCCAAGAAAACCTTGACGGAAAAAGTGTTTCGGACGGACTGACAGACTGACAGACTCATGGATGGAGTCGAGTGGTTACTAGTCCTGCTCTGCCGCTGGCGACGCAGGTAAAAACAAATTATGGACTTTAGAAGGAAGGGTCCAAAATTCAAGGGCAATTCATTTGAGTTGGAATTCAATATTTACTACATGCCCATGCAGTCTCTCTTATGCAATACGGCATGCAATACGGCTGTGCAATACGGAATTCCGTATTGCACACCAACCTGTTCCAACCGGGACTTTTTTTATACAATGCGACTGCATAAAGTGCATGGTGTTTACCACCGTTGATAGAAAAGAAAATTAGGTCAGTAGGTGCTTGGGTCATGTAATAAATACAAAACCACATGTATGTTTCAATGAGTCGTTTTGTATTCAATTCGTCAGATGTGCGTAGAAAGAAAACGTCTCGACCTTCGGTCTCGACGTTTTCTTCCTACGCACATCTGACTCATTGAATACAAAATGACTCATTGAAACATACATGTAGTTTTGTCTATGTACAGTACAAAGACAGCAATATTTCAATACACACAAATATTTGAGAGTCAGAGTTTTATTGTTCTTTAATTTGTTAACTCTTACAGCAGTCTTTCGATTTTGAAAATCGTAGGCGCGTTATACATCGCTCGCTACTATTTGAAGTGAGGCGCGCTATCCTGTATCCAGCCCCGTCCAGTGATGGTTGTGATGTTCGCAAGAACAATTAACATGCAAATTGCAATGAAGAATGCATCCAGTAATTGACAGCACTGTGCATTCAGTACGGTATTTGGGCACATCCATATTGAACGGCAACATGGAAGCTGGACAATTTGGTGCTTTCCTGGTTTTCATTAACCCTTTACCTAACGCTAGTAGCAGACGACACTCGTAAAAAAATTCTCGTATAACTAAAAATTATCATTTTTTGCTTCCAAAACATAGGTTGTGCCCCCCTCATTGGAACGAGCATGACGCGCTCGTTCCAATGAGGGGTCATAACCTATGTTTTGGAAGCAAAAAATGAAAATATTAAAAAAAAAATTAAATGGCGATTTTCATGTATAGTGCTGGCCGGTTTTGGCCTTTACGTTAGGTAAAGGGTTAAATGAATCCCAACTTTTGGGTCATGACGATGTATTATGCTCCAAGTAACAAAAGAAAAGCGCACACTGCGGCTGTAATTTATGCAGAGCTAATAAATTTGCTCCATTGGTGAATACTGAATGGTGATTGGTCCAGGGAGCACGAACCTCTCAGAGAACACCAGGTTTTTCCAAACAGTAGAAATAAATAGAATTTATGCTGAATACATTCACACTGTTACTTTATAAAACCCACTGCCAAATATTCGTCCCTTGTTACCTAATAAAAAATAATTGGCTGTTCACACAGAAATGATATCTCAACTGGAATGAATTACCAGATTTTGATCGCTCTCTTAGCAGAACCAAGGCGCGCTGTTGTTGGCTCGTAAGAAGTTAACATTGCGGGCGCCATGGTGTGCAAGAGCGATAGCGCTCCTCAAAATCGAAAGACTGTTACAGTGATTAATAATTTTTCAAAATTGATTTGTAACATAGGTACATTTTTCAAAGTTATCCCACTTCCACCAAAAGGTGCCTTACTTCAGAGAGAATTTGGTCATAACTGTTTTGTATAATTTATTGGAGAGTGCTTATTTTTTCGAAATTTATTTCCTGCTGAGCAAACAAGCTGATGTATACAATGAAACGTCACTATAGTGGCTTCCAGCACTTTTCAATAGGGTCGTGATAGTGGCTACTAGCACTCACACAGGCCTGAAAATAAGCAGTCTGACATTTGCAGAATGAGGTCCCCAGAGGGTGAATTTAATGATGCTATCCCATACAGTGGGCCAATTTATCCTCTGGGTACCTCTTTCTGTATAGTTGTGAGACCCTGATTCAGATTGAGGTTCACAGAGGGCAAATTTAGTGGTGCAACCCTCTGGGGCCCTCATTTTGCAGATGACAGTCTGCTTATTTTCTGGCTTGCTAACACTCAACCAGTTAATTTTGATATGTGTATAACTTTAGATGTTTTTGAAACATATCTAATTAAAACATGTTTTAACCCTTTACCCAACGCAGACGATATCAAATTTTATTATCTTAAATACCATTTTTTTAAAATTTTTTCCAAAACTTTCAACAAAACTATATCATGTGACCCCTCATTGGAACGAGCTTGTCGAGCTCGTTCCAAAGAGGGTCACATGGTATGGTTTTGTTGAATTTTTAAAAAAAATAATATTTATTCAGCTCTGTATTTGCATATTACGCAGGCGGATGTGGCCGATTCGTTGGGTAAAGGGTTAAGTCACTCATTCAGCTTCCTCTGATATCAAGTGCGTAACAAATCTATCTTTTTATCCTTCTGCACACTGAGGTCAAAATATAAAAATTGCAAGCAATACATTTAGTAAAATATTGTTCATCAACAAGTGCAATCCCGATCACCGGTGATCAGACATTTCTCCATGGTTGGGTGGACTGTTATCCTGACTCCTCATAATGTCTCCTGAGGGCTAGAATGACCTATGTCCCGTATGGGAGTACTCTGTCCCCGTATGGGAGTACTCTGTCCCCGTAAGGGACATAGGACATTCTAGCACTCACATGATGATATGGATGAGGGGTGTTAATCCAACAGTATAGACAGGGTTGAAGCTTTTGGGTGACTTGTCCCTAATTATGATCAGAAATTCAATGCATCACATTTATATGTCAGAAGTTAAAACAGTGAGAGTGCTAGATTTACTGGCTCACTTTTTTTCCGAAAGCACTATACTTACATGGTAAACTAATGAACTGGGAGTTAGCTTTTGGGTGACTTGTCCCTAATTATGATCAGAAATTCAATGCATCACATTTTAATTGTCAAAACTTAAAACAGTGAGAGTGCTAGATTTACTGGCTCACTTTTTTTCAGAAAGCACTATACTTACATGGTAAACTAATGAACTGGGAGTTAGCTTCTGGGTGACTTGTCCCTAATTATGATCAGAAATTCAATGCATCACATTTTAGTTGTCAGAACTTAAAACAGTGAGAGTGCTAGATTTACTGGCTCACTTTTTTTTCAGAAAGCACTATACTTACATGGTAAACTAATGAACTGGGAGTTAGCTTTTGGGTGACTTGTACAAAGTTTGTTTGTAAGAGTTGGTCTACTTTTTCTCTCCCCACTGCATGTGTAACATACATCTGTCCAGGGTGAGATAGCAGGGAGAGACACATATATCCCACCCCACCCACATGACATTATACATTTATAATGTTATTATGACGTTATGCATATCGTATCAGTTTTTTGCTACCAACTAATTCATATTAATGTCATCAGAATGCTGTGTGATCAAAGTTTAATGCTCTAAAACTCTGTAAACCCCAAGATGCCATCATTCCTAATTGATTTCGTGGAATATACCTTTGGTATATACATAACTTTTGCATGCTCTTTCCGATGGTGTCATTAGTTTTTCAAAACAACGAATACCAAATGAGTTGATTATATCAGCATGTGACCGCCGACTACCTCTGGTAAACATAACCGCTGTATGGTGTAGGAGAAAAATAATCCCTGATAGGTACGTGTGTGGGATGGGAAAATCTCACCCTCGGGACAAGATATTTGGTCCAGACACTCAGCAAGCCTCATGTCTGGCCCAAATATCTTGTCCCGAGGGTGAGATTTTCCCATCCCACACCCGTACCCATCAGGGATTATAATAATCTTAGTTTCCTGAACTCAATGATTACATCTCATCAGTGATCTAAATTTCCCAGAGTATGAACAAACACTATAGATAGTTGAGTGAGAAACTTGCATTTAGCATATGAGAGATTTATCACTTGCACTCATGGTGACCAGGCAGTATAAATCTCAATCCTCTGAGTATTTTAAAGATATTTTTCATCAAATCCAGTCAAGGCTGCTACAAAAAAGCTATTAAAAATTAATCTAAGTATATTAAAGACAAGAAATCATTGGTGAAAAAATCCTTTCAATTTACAGAAAAATGTGATTAAATATACCCAAATAAAATGGATTTCATTGACAAGAGAAACCCGGTGCTGGGCAGGAATATCACCAGCATGCAAAGAGTTAAGAAATCACACCTCTTTTGGGACATCTCAAATGATTGCAGGAAAAGAAAATTAAATTGATTGGATTGGGTATTTAATCTTAATAGAACATAAACACTACACAAAATTAACCCTTTACCTAACATGAAAAGCAGACGACACTTGCAAAAAAAATTCTTCAGTAACTATTTTTTTTCATTTTTTGTCTCAAAAACATAGGTTATGACCCCTCATTGGAACGAGCTGGACGAGCTCGTTTCAAAAAGGTTTCAAATTTGTTCCATACATTGTTAAGAAAGTCTCATATCCCAAATACAGTGGAACCCACTTAATTGGATATTGCTTAACTGAATAACCCTGTTAATTAAATGTTAAAAAATTTATAGTAATTTATATATTTTTTATACTTACCAATGACCAAGACATAGCTGGTGCTAACTGTTAAAATATAGGGCCAAACACAAATTTTGCCCCCCAATCCCCAAAATTTGCATCTAAAATCAAAGAAAACATGTCCTGAAAGGCCCTCCACACTTCGCCCCCACTGCGCATGCGCAGTGTCAAGGACGTTCCAAAATTGGCGCCATTAATCATTCTAATAACCAGTGCCTGGCAAGCACTATGTACTCAGCGGGGAGGCAAGAGGTACCAACTCCTGGGAGGGCCATCCCCGTCTGGGTCATTGGTAAGTATAAAAAATATATAAATTACTATAAATTTTTTAACATTTTTATACTGTACCAATGACCCAGACATAGCTGAATAGTAAAAAGGCTGGAGGGCCAAGGACATAGAGCAAAATGGAATACGCTCAATAAAATAAAATAGAGTCATCCCCTGTAGGGAAAAAGAAGTAATAGGCCTTACATGTATCTTTCTTATTTATGATAAATTAGAAAGATACAACACCTTCCAAAATTGAGCTTCATACATCCATGTACTCTATTAATATCCAATATAATCCTTATACTAATAATTTTTAAAGTAAGCCAATAAATAAAGTAAGTCTAGAGAATAGAGACTCTTATACTCCTAAAAGTGTCTGAGGATTGCATAATCATGTCCGTTGACATATGCAATATTCAAAAGCTATACTTTAAAAACTAAGACTTGAATGAATTTTAAAAACTTAAACTTCAAACTAAACAACCATCCCAATAACAGCTCAGAGTTACTAACTCCGGAGGAGGTATCCCCTTGTTTTCATAGTAAAACAGGTGACCCAAGGGAACACCCTCCCCCCCCACCCCCCTTTTTCTTGCCCTGGGTCAAATAGCCCAGAGCGAAGAGGGCAGCCGAACGGAGACACTGCCGAAACAGACAGCCTACCTAGCTATAGTAGCATCTGTTAAGTGAATGACATTCTGAGCAGTAGATAATAGACCCAACAATAGAGGCCTCCAGAAATGGACTCGATATTTCTGAGATAAAATTCATGAATGTGGATGGCTGAGCGCAATGAGCAGCCTTCAAAAATCTATAATATTAATGTAAGCCCAAGAAGTAGAAGAACTCTTACTTCATGAGCCGAAATCTTAAGCACAACTGCTAAGTCAATGATATACCATAAGCAGTACCGATAGTTAATAGAATCTATTAACAATAAAATGGAGCGTAACGTCCTTCTACTAGACATCAAAGACAGAAGAAGTTTACGCCCATAGTAATAAACAGATATCTGTTTATAAATACATAAACTGTACCCGGAAAGAGTAAAGGCCTATGCCCATACGAAGACGGAAGGACCTTAAAATAATAGGTTCCGGATAATAGGAGCCTAACTCTTATGCAACAATCCAACCTAAATAGTAACGGAAGTAGTAATTCCGAAACTACGAAAGTGAAAATCATCCATCGATAGTGCATGAAACTCACTGACTCTACAGTAAAAGAGAAACCAACAGAATTACTGTCTAAAAGGTCAGAATTTGAAAACTACTGTTTCCAGAGGCTCAAATGATTACTTAGCTAAATAAGAACCGAAGTTAAAATCCATATAGGAATTTAATCTAAAGATTCTAAGTCTATTTATCAAAAAGTTACTAACTGACTTAGATAAAGAGACAAAAGACTCAATTGTAAACTATCGTAGAGTGCATAGGTATGAGGTAACATAAATCTATAACCTAAATAATAACAGGCTGCAGTAGATCTTGTGAAACAAGTATACTAAAAAATAGCAATGAGTAGTATGGAGGGATCCACAATATGAACATAATGATCCCTACACCATGACGGAAGAGCCTCTACTTTAGCCGCATAGAATAGCGAAGAAGAGGATCTCCTATAGTAAGAAATCGCGTCCAAAGCTCGTCCAGTACAGCGCTTACAATGCAATACGGACCACACAACGGAATACATGAAGGTTGCGACCTTGCGGGTTGTGATAAAGATGACACGATTTACCCAGTGAAAAAGATCCTCACATAGAGGAAGATTTCACGTTAAAACCCACAGTAGACAAGAGAGAAAATTACTCATGATCTCTGTGAAGATAGAGATGCTATCAACAGAAATGTATTGTGGTTGTTTATCTTAGCAATACCTGCTAAAACAACAGCGCCGGAGGATACGCGTATCCTATCATTCCGTCCTATAGATCAATAGAGCGTTAAGAATATTAGCTCAGAGATCTGGACAAGCCAACCCATACGTCTGCAATTGATTAGCAAGCTGTGTCATAAATAAATCATCATTGGGCGCTCCCATAGATAGCAAATCTTATTGAATACTTGTTTGTTGAGAGTCCATTCTGACAGCAACAAGCGACCCGTAAGAGAACGGGAGTCCGATAAAACAATCAGACGACCCGGAATATGACGGACCAAAACTGAACTTGGTGTACTATAACCAACAGACGGATTCTTTCCATTAAATTGAATAACGGAAACGAAAGAGTGCCTCCCTGGTTCCGGAGATACGCCACTACTGTCGAATTAAAGGACAGGAATTTGGGCATGCGTTTCTGAATAATGTTCATGCAATGACATAAAGCAAGCCTAAAAAACATTATTCCGCGGAAGAAAACTGATTGCTAAAAGACTGCGGAACCCAAAGACCCTGGCACTTCGAATCCGTAGGGATCAGTATTATATCCCAATCTGTATGACTGGCAACCGTCATAACAGCCACACTCGGGTCCGGCAACTGCGGCGGCACTCTCTGAGTCAACCACCGAATGTTTGCCCCAGTCTGAATCTCTTGTAACACTAGATAGACAAGAGAACGTGTAAATCGAGCAATTCATGGATTGCCGAAAAGTTGCCGTCGAAGAGAAGCTCCTCCGAGAACGAAGCGACTCTGAGAGAGTTCTTAACCTTACTATCCACGCGAGTGGATGTAGCTAGGGCTGCGTCACGTCTAACTAACTCCAATCAGCCACTGAAGGGCGGAGTTATACGTGAACAAACTACTGCCCTCAAAAGAAATTACATTGAGAATAATATCCCGTAAATCTTTTCTTGAAGACGTAATGATAACGCCTCAGTAAGGCGGATTACGTATAATAAAGCGTCTAAGTTAAGTCAACTATACATAATGTCGTTCCCAACATTGAAATTGGAAAAGACATAAACGGCGAAAAAGAATATATGCAGTTTTTAATCACACCGTCTAGACGCATATGAACTCTCGGTATGCCCTGCTCTGCCAAAATAAACTATTTGTATAAATGATAAAATGGCAGAAATGAGCAACGCGGACAAGAAACTAAACTATCATGCTTAGTAGCAGGCTTGTATATATATATATAGCGTCGAAAAATAAAACACATGTTGTAATGACAATATTGGACTACGTCGGTAAGTCAGGGACAATGTCCCCGAACCGATCGAAAAATCCGAGTCCAATGACGCTATAAGTCTCTTATCCAAGATCGCAGCAATGAAGTCCGAAATAATAATCACTGGAAGATAATGCCAAAAGATATGAAAGGCATCTTCCGATACTACTAAAGGGAAAACTCGAAATCTTTCGAATCCCTTTCGCCATCCTGTCGGACCCTATAAAGCGTTCGGTCGTCCGTACCTGATGCAACCGCGGACCGCACCGACCCAGCGCCGTCGGATAATTCCTGATTCGACCGAGAAACTGTCAATTGCTGGGATGCTGTGAAACAACTGTGCTAACTCGGATAGCACGTCCGTCACTGAGGCCTGAGGAGAAGCGGTCTTACGATGCATTGCCGCTGGAAGCTCCGTGATCGCTACCCCGTGCATACTACCAATATGCGAGCGAACGGAGTGTATAGGCCTCGTGTCCCTTGGCTACCGGATGGCGCGACCTATTCGCCGTGGAATCACTGAATGCCGAAACTGATCGGATACTCGAGGTCACGTAGCCAATGTGCGGTCGTGTGCCCTGGTGTGAGGATGAGGAAGCATTAAAGACAGTCTCTCGGACTGTCAATATAACGGAGCGTCCCGACCAACGGCCATATGCTCCGAATGTAAAATATCTGAACCACAACATGCGGTCCCCTATGTTGTTGGGCGAGAGAGGGACCTCTCTCGCTCACAGCCCGGACGGACCTGGACCAGCCAGGAACCGGACTAACAGGCTTCCTCCGATCTGTCCTCAATCTGCCGTCACTGGGTGAGTACTAAAGTAATTAAAGTGCTCGCATCACCCAAATCTCCTTCCTAGACCGCAACGGACCATTCGATGAATGTACGCTACACTGGGTGAGCTAGCGAATGTCACTCAAATTCCATGAGCACTTATTGCCGCTAACTCTTCATTAACTATGACGACAGAGGCACACTTTTGAAAGACATCTCCATAACTCTTCGAACAAGAAACCAGAAATGCTTGGTTAGCAAGCATAAAATAATAATAATATATATAGCGTCGTTCAATAATTCAAAAGTTTGTGTGACATTATTGGACTATGTCGGAACTGAGGGACGATGTCCCTGAACCGAACCAAAAATTTCTAAGTCCACCGACGCTATCAGTTTCTTATCCGGCATCGCAGCATTCTGGTCCGACGAAAGAAGCTGGAGAAGACCAAGTCAGATGACATACACAACAGCATATGTTGTTCCGAAAGGGAAAGCTCGAAATCCTCCGAATCCCTTTCGGTATCCCGTCGGACCGGATGAAACTTTCGGACGTCCGTACCCGCTTCCGCGGAGCGTCCCGACCCAGCATCGTCGGATAAAATATATGCGACAGATTCAGTTGATGCTGCGATAAACTGTGCTATTAAGGAAAGCACGTCCGTTCCCGAGGCCTGTGCAGTAGCGGTCTTACGATGCATTGCCGCCGGAAGCTCCGTGTACGTTGACTCCCGCACACTTCCTATGCGAATGTCCGGAGTCTGCAGGCCTCGTGTCCCTGGCTACCGGATGGTGTGACCTGGTCGCCGAAGAATCCTTGATCGGCGAAGCTGGTAATATATCGGCGGTCACGCAGCCAAGGTGCGGTCGTGTGCGACGAGAAGAGGAAGCCTTAGCAGTCTCAGCGGACTGCCTATACAACGGAGCGTCCCGAGCGACGGACGTATGCTCCGCTTACGACACATTTTGTACCACAACATCTGGGGCCAGATGTTGTTGAACGAGAGAGGGGCCTCTCTCGCTTGCCGTCCGGATGGACCGGAACGAGCTATGAACCGGACTAAAAGGCTTCCTCCGTTCTCCCTCCGATCCGCCGTCACTGGGTGTGCATTAGGTTAGTTTATAGTGCTCGCATCACCCCAAAATTCCTTCTAGACCGCAACGGACGAACCCGGCTGCCGAACCATTCGGTGAATGGACGCTACACCGGGCGAGCTAGCGGACGTCAAAGGCCGTCGAACCTACTAGGGTCCTCTTAGGCAATTGGCGTATTTACATGAGCACTTTTCCGCTAGCCCTTCATTAATTGTGACGACGGAGGCACACTGTTGGAAGACATCACAGATACATCACCCTAATCTTGATCGTCTGAAATAGAAATTGATAAAGTAGAGAGACCCTGCGGAGAAAGGACCGGAGTGTCCAAATCCCCAACAACATACCGTGACATACGCTTCCCATATTGTCATCGAAATCATACGATACAGAACAGGAGTTAATGCGAGTACACTGACCACATATAGAATATATAGAATGATAATAAAGTCAGAGGAAGACTTCCTCTTAAAACAATTGATCAATATCCTTTCAATGTGAAAAGAAAAAAGTCCTGGTACTCGCACTAACCCCTGGCAATCAAAATACATAATAATAATATGATCCATTGATATAGAAAAAATAATTGAAATCAAAATATTTTGAAAAAATATTTTTTCAGAACAGCCCAAGTTTCTGAAAAGTAACGTTGAGCCCCAATGGATCCCAAGCCTAAGTGTGGACAAAAATTTTAAAAATATTTTAAACAATTTATTCAACACTTACGAACAATAATAATGTATCTAGTTATGATTAAAATAACATCAAGATATTATTTTTTAGAAATCCCCCCTCACACAGAGGGCTGTTGAAAATGTAAACAATGAGTGTAAAAACACTAAAATAAGACTCCAGGCACCCAGGCCCGAAATCAGTTACCAAAAATACACTATCTGATGCAAAACAGAGACTTCCAGGGAAGAAACTGCAGAACATCAGATGGTAGATGCAGAACACAACGCCTAACCACCCCTAGGTGAAGACGTAAACATGGGGAAAGAACAGAATTCATTCTGTTATTCAGCTAAAACTCCCAAGAAAATTTAGTAATAATAATTACAAAAACTATGCCAAAAGCATGGGAGAATAGCAAGGGGGAACTTAAAGGACAGGGAGAGAGGAAAACACTTAAAAAAACAGTGTAACTAAATAATCAGAATGACAACAAAATGGCTGCTGCCTTGAAAATAGGTAACTTAACATAATTTCATTAAAAATTTTTAAGTTACAGCCCTGATAATATTCTGTCACACATTCTTTTCCTCTCCTCCTTCTCTATCCTCCTTAGAATCACCATTTCACTAATATTTATGTGTCTGGCATCATTTAAACTGAGATTTATAAGCACAAAGATCAGTCAGATGTTAACTGATGAAGGGCCAAACTTAGAATGATTAATGGCGCCAATTTCGGAACGTCCTTGACACTGCGCATGCGCAGTAGGGGCGAAGTGTGGAGGGCCTTTCAGGACATGTTTTCTTTAGTTTTAGATGCAAATTTTGGGGATTGGGGGGCAAAATTTGTGTTTGGCCCTATATTTTAAGAGTTAGCACCAGCTATGTCTGGGTCATTGGTACAGTATAAAAATATGTGTAAAAATGAACTAGTTAAGGGCCATAACTCTGGTTTTCAAACTCATTCAAGACCTTGTTAGGCCATAAAAAAAGAACCTCTGTTTCTCAGGCCCGCACGCATAGTCATTTTTGGTGCGCATGCATCCTTTTTATGACACCAAAAAATCTTCAAAAAAAAATTTGAGATATTGTGCTCATTTCGGTAAATCGATATCGATGCGTTCGCAAATTTTAAATTAACACACTTCAAGCTTTTTCTACATCATACCTTAATGAAGTGGGTGGGTTCTAGCAATATTCACGACAGAAAGTGTTTTATTCTGTAAAAGGTAAGTCATAATGACAGCAAGAAGGAAGGTGTCTTTCAGTCTGACAACAAAGTTACAAAGGGGAATGGTCGATTCGCACCAACCCTCAGAAAGTCTGCAAAGTCAGGTGCTATGTTGAATGGAACGCAGTTACCTGGCATTTATTTTTGGTAACATTTGTATTGCAAATGGCCGTCATTGGGAATTTGTGTACTGTGTGTACTGTTATTTGAAACCGTTACGAGTTTCCCAGTTAATTTAAATAAATGCATTTGAGATGCAGGATAATTGGATAACTAATAGTAACCGTTGCTTGATATAAAAGTAACAGACACAGGGCTCGATTTAATCTGGAAATTTTGATTAGCGATTTGCTATACATTTGGGAAAATTGATTAGCTGTTGACAGCAATTGATTAGCTATTTTACAGGACAAACCAGGCGTCCATAATAATGTTCTGTTTCCAATTTTGAAATGTTTTCTGAGGGCTGCATCAGCTACAGTTGTTTTCTTTGTTTATCTTTCAGGTTTAATAAAACATTTATATTCTTAATCTTCCGAGTTCACTTAATTATTCCTGATACTGGCCTACCTCCCATAGCCATTCGAGCCGTACTGGCAGTACAGGGGTCCTACTCCTACTACAGTACTAGTGTACTACCAGTCTAAACTTACTTGGGTCCCAAGTCTGCAATATAAGTTTTTGAGTTTGGTTACTTTGGTAAATTGGTATGTCCAGTCATTGTGTCAACAATTCTCGAGGACGAGGATTTGTAAAATGATCATACTGTTACTGTTAAAACAATCCCGACTGCCGCGATAATTGGTGGTTAAAATTGACCAGTCACTGGTCAATTTTAACCACCAATTATCGCTACGCGAAATTAGGGAACACCCATTTGGAATTTGGAAAAACAAATATTTCTACAACTCATTGACTCAGGGTAATTCTTTTTACAGCCAATCTAACCTTATATTCACTAAACTGAGTAAACTCGTCCATGCAGATTTGCAGCTTTTCTTGATCCTTCCGACTTCAACAGAACATAAACCATGATTCGCCATCAAAACTTAAATTCGGATAAACTGATGCAGAGAAATCCGTTCATCGCGAACTCGGCCCGGAGACGTTGGCACCTGTCAGAAGTCGGTCCAAATAATTTCGGAGAAGTCTGTCCACGCGAGAAGTCAGCCCCATCAACTGCAGGAGAACTTGGACCCTAGGAAAAGTTGGCCCAACAAATTTCGGAGAATTCGGCCTACGAGAGACGTCGGCCCCACAAATGGACCCAAAGTCCGTAATATAATTTTTTGGTGTGCCACGTCCTTTGCAAGAACCGGTCTACACCAAAAACTTATGTTATGGACTTTCTGTCCAAGCCAAGCAAGCTTGTACAAGTCACACTACATACGGGCCCGGGCAACGTAAAAAGACAACTGGGCTTAAAGGACTTATATGCTGGTTGGGTTGGGAGTCGGTGAAGGGGGGGGGGGGGGGGGGGGGGGGGGGGAATCATTCAATATAATATCGCATTTTGGACACAATGTTTACAGTCATAATGATTTTTAACCCGAGGAGAACATTACGATTTGCCAGCGTTTGCAAGTGTCAGCCCTCTAGGCTGCATAGGTACTCCATATGCTATGCCAATTAAAATCCTGACTCAGTTATTCCTGGGATTCCTGGGGCTGGGGGGGGGGGGGGGTGAGTAACACCTCAAAATCATGCCGTTCTGGTGACACTCTAAATGAAGGCGACCAGTAGATATATTTTACATATTAATTAATAACCCTGGCTATCCCTGCATGCCAGACAAATATGACTTAAACAAGCTAAACCGGGGGGGGGACAATCGGGTCACAAGGATTTTTTTAAATCCCCCCCCCCCCCCCCCCTGCATGACAACTGAAAAACTACAATTGGAGCTCCGTGCTCAGAAGGAGCTGGCTGATCAGTACAAATCACAGCCATCGAAAGAACTTCAAACATCAAGGGGGCGGGGGGGGGGGGGGGGAATAAAACAGAGGATCAACGCAAACATCTTGAAGAGGGGCTCAATCGAATCCCCGGTTCTCCGTTTATTGATATAAGGGGGGAAGCTGAATGTCTTTGGCTGTCACTGACTCCGTGAGGCACAGTGACACAACACTGACCCAATCCGACAAAACAATTTTTGAAATCGCGTATTGTTACTCATTCTGAACACCCATCCCGACCAATCCTCTTTATTCCATTTGGGGGCGAGTTGGCCTGAGGGCAAATTGGCCCGGGAGCGATGGCCCACCAGCTAGGGGGCGAGTTGGCCCGGGGACAAGTGGTGCCCCCCCCCCCCCCCCCCCCCCCCCCCTTTGCATCCACCATTGGTAGAACAGTGACCGCTGATCCACTGCCCAGCACTGCAATATATACAGGGAAAATAGCCGTCTGCTTCCCGGAACTTTTGTTTGCATTGAACGATTAGTAACACCGAAGTTACACAGGAGTGGCCTACATTTTCAACAACCGCATGCAATCGCAAGGGTTATTCAGTCCCAGTTATTGGGGAATTTGGGTCTGTACTGTGTCCTAAGTACTGTCCTTGATTTTTGATACTTAAACTGGCATACACGTTTGACTTGACGAGTTTAGAACTTTGCGATATACTGCGCTGACTACCGCGAAAATTTTCTCCAAAGTTGGAGGAATTATTTGATTCGCAAATAACTCTGGACTGACATTTTTTGAGTCGCAAAAATCGGAAATTGGCTCGCAAAGTGCGATGCGAATCCGGTTAAATCGAGCCCTGAACAGACATAGTTGAAAATAAATCGCATATAGGCAGGTATGTGCGGTCGAATTGGTTAATAAAAATATGCAAACATTTGTTTTGTATTTCATTTTCAGATTTCAAAAAAATATGATTTATGGATGAACTGCCTGTTCAAATGGGTTGTGATAATTTTGAATATAATGGGGAAAAATTGCGATTCACAATTTTATTAGGCAGGTTGTGAAAGGATTTTTTTTTGTTGGTAAAATAAATCTCTGAAAGTTGGCACTTCGATATTTGATTTGTCCCAGAAACGTTTCAACCCGAGACGTTTCATCCACGAGGCGTTTCGTGACTTTCGTCCTGTTTTATAATTTTCACGTTTCACTGAAAAAACAAACATTCAAACCCCACTTCATTTACGACCCAACACCCCTATGGTGAATAACCGATATATTTGCGAAATTTTGCATGGTCCACCAGGCGTTTGGGTGGGCATCAAATTACCACAAACAACCTCTCGGGGAGAAAATAAAAAGAAAAAAAAAAAACACCGCCCGCCCGCATGCTTTTTTGGAAAAAATGGCATGAGAAACAGACAATCAACTCAAGTTTCATATTCCAAATATCATCCAAATCTATTGAAATGTGTTCACGTTATTGTACTGACAAGCCGAAAATGTGCAAAAATTAACTAATTAAGGGCCATAACTCAACTCAGTATGATCTAACCACACCAGTTTTCGAACTCGATGACGATATTGTTAAGTAAGTCTCATATACCAAATTTTGATCACAACCGTTAATATTTGTTCAAGTTATCACACTAATAATCAATTAATATTTGTTGAAGTTAGTTTAAACAATTTTTATTTCAAAAGTTTCCAAAGTGATACAAAAATTACAATATCATTAAGTGTGGATTCAACAGTAAGCTGTTAGCTTATCCGTGGTCGTTTCCACTCATGGTAAAGTTACAAGTAGGTTTAATTTATCTTATTGATAGAAGGGAAGAAGGGTAGGAGAGATTTTAGGAAGAAAAAGAATAGGGAGCCACCAGTCAGAACCGAACCATCTCCATGTTGTACCATCAATCAGTTAAGTTCGGGTTCTATCTGTGCGAAAGTTGTTGAAGTTAGAGTGCTAACGAGCTGAAACAGGCAAAATTAATGAATTAAGGTCCAAAACTCTGCTCGGTATGGCCGAACTGTACCAGTTCTCTACCTCATTTATGACATTGTTAAGAAAGTCTTGCATACCAAATACTGACCCCAAATCTATCTTTGTTAACATCCAACTTAGAAATTTAAAGGGATTTTGTATATATACTCACCTGACTGGTAGAAAGAATAATGTGCATAGCTTTTGTGTAGCCATAATCCATATGAATATTTGGTACATCTTTTCCATTCTCTAATGCTATCAATTTTAATCCCAATAAATGTCTGTCCACACCTTGACCATTAATTGTCTGAAAAGTTAAAAAATTTATAGTAATTTATATATTTTTTATACTTACCAATGACCCAGACTTAGCTGGTGCTAACTCTAACAAAACCAGGGCCAAACACAAATTTTGCCCCCCAATCCCCAAAATTTGCATCCAAAACCAAAAGAAATCATGTCCTATAGGACCTCCATACTACGCCCCCACTGCGCATGCGCAGTGTCAAGGACATCCCGAAATTGGCGCCAATTATCATTCTTACTGGCAGTGCCTGGTCAGTGCTATGTACTCAGCGGGGAGGCAAGAGTTCCCAACTCCTGGGAGGGCCATCCCCGTCTGGGTCATTGATAAGTATAAAAAATATATAAATTACTATAAATGTTTTAACATTTTTATACTGTACCAATGACCCAGACTTAGCTGAATAGTAAAAAGGCTGGAGGGCCTAGGACATAGAGGAAAATCCAATAAGCTCAACTATATAATAAAGAGGTAACCCCTTAAGGAGAAAAGGAGTATTAGGCTTTACATGTATCTTTCTTATTTAATATTAAATTGGAAAGATACAATACCCTTTATAATTGAGCACAATAACATTCATGTTCTCTATTAACATCCAGTATAACCCTTATACTAATTATTTTTAAAGTAAGCCAATAAATAAAGTAGTCCAGAGAATTGAGACTCTTTATAAACTTTTAAAAGTGTCCGAGTATTGTATATTAAAGCCCGTTTGACACTTGACATATACAAATGCTTCACACCAAGCTACACTTTAAAAATATGACATGAATGAATTTTAACATTAATATTACACTTTAAAACCATCCCGGAAGCGACTCAGAAATACTGACTTTGGAGGAGGCATTCCCTTGCTTTTCACTATAAAGCAGGTGACCTAAGGGAACACCCACCCCCCACCCCCCCCCTTCCCCTTGCCCTGGGTCAAATAGCCCAGAGCGAAGAGGGCAGCCGGACGGAGTCACTGCCGGAACAGAAAGCCTGCATAACTATAGTTGCAACTGTTTAGTGGACGACATTCTGAGCAACAGATAACGGACCTAAACAATGCAGGTCTCCAGAAATGGACTCAATATTTCTGAGATAAAAATTCGTGAATGTGGATGGCTGAGACCAATAAGCAGCCTTCATTAAATCTGTAATAGCAATACTATTAGCATAAGCCCAAGAAGTAGCAAGAGCTCTTACTTCATGAGCGGAAATCTTAAGCACAGACTGCTGAGAAGATAAACTCTCATAAGCAGTACGGATAGTTAATTGAATCCATCTAGCAATAGAATGGACTGAAATGTCCCTTCTATTAGGCATCAAAGACAGAAAGAAACGTTTCCGTCCCTTTCTGATGAACTGAGATCTCTGTTTATAGATACGTAACGCTCTAACAGGACAGAGTAAAGGCCTACGCCCGTCTGAAGACGGAAGAGCCTTAATAACAATAGGTTCCGGATATTTATTAGGAGCCTGATTCTTAGCTAAAAAACCCACATTAGTAGTGAAGGTGATAGTGTTCCCGACACTACGATAGTGAGAATCATCCACCGACAGTGCATGAAGCTCACTGACTCTTCTAGCCGAAGAGAAAGCTAAGAGAAAAGCTGTCTTATAAGATAAGAATTTGAAATCTACTGTCCCAAGAGGTTCAAATGGCTTTTCCTTCAATTTAAGAACCCAAGCTAAATTCCATTTAGGAATTAGTCTAAGAGTTCTGGGTCTATTTATCGAGAAGTTTCTAACCAACTTAGATAAAGAGACATTAGATCCAATTTGTAAACTATCATGATGTGCATAGGTATCAGATAACATAGACCTATAACCCTTAATAGTAACAGGCTGCAGTTTGATTTCGTCAAACAAGTATACTAGAAAGTTTGCAATGTCTGGTATAGAGGGATCAAAAATATCTACAGAATGATCCCGACACCAACGACGAAAAACCTTCCACTTAGCCGCATAGTTTAGCGAAGAGGAGGTCCTCCTACAGTTAGAAATCGTGTCCACTGCTCGTCCTGTAAAGTGCTTGCCATGCAAGAAGGACCGCACAACAGAAAAACGTGAAGGTTGAGACCTTGCGGGGTGTGATGGAGTTGACGCGATTTCCCCTGCGAAAGAAGATCCTCCCGTGGAGGAAGCTTTCGCGGTAGGTCCCACAACAGACACCTGAGTAGATTTATCCACGGTCTCTGTGGCGACAGAGATGCTACCAACAGAATCTTGCATTGAGATTGTTTAATCTTTAGCAATACTTGTTGAATTAACGGCGCTGGAGGATACGCATATCCTATCATTCCGTCCCAAGGGATCGACAGAGCGTCTACTGCAAATGCTCTTGGATCCGGACACGGAGACACATACGTCTGCAACTGATTGTTGAGATTTGTCGCAAATAAGTCTATCATTGGCCGTTCCCATTGGTAGCAAATCTGATTGAATACTTGTTTGTTGAGAGTCCACTCCGACGGCAACAAGCGACCCTTTCGAGAAAGGGAGTCTGCTAGCACATTCAGACGACCCGGTATGTGACGGACCGAAAGAAGAACCTGATGTTCTAGCGCAAACAGAAGGATTCTTTCCGTTAGATTGAACAACGGAACTGAATGAGTGCCTCCCTGATTCCGTATATACGCCACTACTGTCGTATTGTCGGATAGAATTTGGACATGAGCATTGTGAATAATGTCCATCCAATGACGTAACGCAAGCCAAATTGACATCATTTCCTTGATGTTTATGTGCTTGCACAGGAATTGCGGATCCCAAAGACCCTGGCATCTCGAATCCGTTGGGATCAATGATGCACCCCAACCTGTTTGACTGGCATCCGTCATAATGGTAAAACTCGGATCCGGCAACTGCAGCGGAACTCCCTGAGCTAACCACTGAATGTTTGCCCAAGTCTGAATCTCTTGTTTCACTTGATCTGACAAGAGAACGTCTACGTCGAGCGAATGAATTTTCACACTCCAATTCTGAGTCAAGAAAATTTGGAGAGGACGCGTGCGTAACCGCCCCATCGGAATGAGATCCGCAGCGGCTCTGCACAGACCTATCAGTCTTATAAATTCTCTCGCTGTGACTTTGTCTGCATGCAGACAATAGCGAGCATAACAACTGACTAATTTCGCTCTGGTTAACGGCAGACGAACAAGATTGTTGTGCGTCTCGAAGCTCATTCCCAGATGTGTGAATGACTTGGACGGCACCAGATCCGACTTCTCCTCGTTTACTATAAAACCGAGACGTCGGAGCAATAGAAGTAGATTCTGAACATCGTTCTGAAGCGTTAACTCGTTGCCGTACCTCTGAAGAATGTCGTCCAGGTAGGCCGACGTTACCGCTGACGAATGAGCTCGGAAGTAGATCATTACCGAGTTCATTACCCGAGTGAAAGCCCAGGGTGCTAGATTCAGTCCGAAGCACATCGCCCGGAATTGATACACCACTCCTAGGACTGCGAAGCGTAGATACTTTCTGAATGTCGGATGTACCATGACGTGAAAGTTAAAAAATTTATAGTAATTTATATATTTTTTATACTTACCAATGACCCAGACATAGCTGGTGCTAACTCTTAAAATATAGGGCCAAACACAAATTTTGCCCCCCAATCCCCAAAATTTGCATCTAAAACTAAAGAAAACATGTCCTGAAAGGCCCTCCACACTTCGCCCCTACTGCGCATGCGCAGTGTCAAGGACGTTCCGAAATTGGCGCCATTTATCATTCTAATAACCAGTGCCTGGTAAGCGCTATGTACTCAGCGGGGAGGCAAGAGTTCCCAACTCCTGGGAGGGCCATCCCCGTCTGGGTCATTGGTAAGTATAAAAAATATATAAATTACTATAAATTTTTTAACATTTTTATACTGTACCAATGACCCAGACATAGCTGAATAGTAAAAAGGCTGGAGGGCCAAGGACATAGAGCAAAATGGAATACGCTCAATAAAATAAAATAGAGGCATCCCCTGTAGGGAAAAGAAGTAATAGGCCTTACATGTATCTTTCTTATTTATGATAAATTAGAAAGATACAACACCTTCCAAAATTGAGCTTCATACATCCATGTACTCTATTAATATCCAATATAATCCTTATACTAATAATTTTTAAAGTAAGCCAATAATAAAGTAAGTCTAGAGAATAGAGACTCTTATACTCCTAAAAGTGTCTGAGAATTGCATAATCATGTCCGTTGACATATGCAATATTCAAAAGCTATACTTTAAAAACTAAGACTTGAATGAATTTTATAAACTTAAACTTCTCACTAAACAACCATCCCAATAACAGCTCAGAATTACTAACTCCGGAGGAGGTATCCCCTTGTTTTCATAGTAAAACAGGTGACCCAAGGGAACACCCTCCCCCCCCCCCCCCCCCCTTTTTCTTGCCCTGGGTCAAATAGCCCAGAGCGAAGAGGGCAGCCGAACGGAGACACTGCCGAAACAGACAGCCTACCTAGCTATAGTAGCAACTGTTAAGAGAATGACATTCTGAGCAGTAGATAATAGACCTAACAAAAGAGGCCTCAAGAAATTGACTCGATATTTCTAAGATAAAATTCATGAATGTGGATGGCTGAGCGCAATGAGCGGCCTTCAAAAATCTATAATAGCGACACTATTAAAGTAAGCCCAAGAAGTAGAAGAACTCTTACTTCATGAGCCGAAATCTTAAGCACAACTGCTAAGTCAATGATATACCATAAGCAGTACGCTAGTTAATAGAATCCATTAACAATAAAATGGAGCGTAACGTCCTTCTACTAGACATCAAAGACAGAAGAAGCTTACGCCCTTGTAAAAAACAGATATCTGTTTATAAATACATAAACTGTACCCGGAAAGAGTAAAGGCCTATGCCCATACGAAGACGGAAGGACCTTAAAATAATAGGTTCTGGATAATAGGAGCCTAACTCTTATGCAACAATCCAACCTAAATAGTAACGGAAGTATTGATTCCGAAACTATGAAAGTGAAAATCATCCATCGATAGTGCATGAAACTCACTGACTCTACAGTAAAAGAGAAACCAACAGAATTACTGTCTAAAAGGTCAGAATTTGAAAACTACTGTTTCCAGAGGCTCAAATGATTACTTAGCTAAATAAGAACCGAAGTTAAAATCCGTATAGGAATTTAATCTAAAGATTCTAAGTCTATTTATCAAAAAGTTACTAACTGACTTAGATAAAGAGACAAAAGACTCAATTGTAAACTATCGTAGAGTGCATAGGTATGAGGTAACATAAACCTATAACCTAAATAATAACAGGCTGCAGTAGATCTTGTGAAACAAGTATACTAAAAAATAGCAATGAGTAGTATGGAGGGATCAACAATATGAACATAATGATCCCTACACCACGACGGAAGAGCCTCCACTTTAGTCGCATAGAATAGCGAAGAAGAGGATCTCCTATAGTAAGAAATCGCGTCCAAAGCTCGTCCAGTACAGTGCTTACAATGCAATACGGACCACACAACGGAATACATGAAGGTTGCGACCTTGCTGGTTGTGATAAAGATGACACGATTTACCCAGTGAAAAAAGATCCTCACATAGAGGAAGATTTCACGTTAAGATCCACAGTAGACAAGAGAGTAAATTACTCATGATCTCTGTGAAGATAGAGATGCTATCAACAGAAATGTATTGTGGTTGTTTATCTTAGCAATACCTGCTAAAACAACAGCGCCGGAGGATACGCGTATCCTATCATTCCGTCCTATAGATCAATAGAGCGTTAACACTATTAGCTCAGAGATCTGGACAAGCCAACACATACGTCTGCAATTGATTAGCAAGCTGTGTCATAAATAAAACATCATTGGGCGCTCCCATAGATAGCAAATCTGATTGAATACTTGTTTGTTGAGAGTCCATTCTCACAGCAACAAGCGACCCGTAAGAGAACGGGAGTCCGATAAAACAATCAGACGACCCAGAATATGACGGACCAAAACTGAACTTCGTGTACTATAACCAACAGACGGATTCTTTCCATTAAATTGAATAACGGAAACGAAAGAGTGCCTCCCTGGTTCCGGAGATATGCCACTACTGTCGAATTAAAGGACAGGAATTTGGGCATGCGTTTCTGAATAATGTTCATGCAATGACATAAAGCAAGCCTAAAAAACATTATTCCGCGGAAGTTAAACTGATAGCTAAAAGACTGCGGAACCCAAAGACCCTGGCACTTCGAATCCGTAGGGATCAGTATATATCCCAATCTGTTTGACTGGCAACCGTCATAACAGCCACACTCGGGTCCGGCAACTGCGGCGGCACTCTCTGAGTCAACCACCGAATGTTTGCCCCAGTCTGAATCTCTTGTAACACTAGATAGACAAGAGAATGTATAAATCGAGCAATTCATGGATTGCCGGAAAGTTGCCGTCGAAGAGAAGCTCCTCCGAGAACGAAGCGACTCTGAGAGAGTTCTTAACCTTACTATCCACGCGTGTGGATGTAGCTAGGGCTGCGTCACGTCTAACCAACTCCAATCAGCCACTGAAGGGCGGAGTTATACGTGAACAAACTACTGCCCTCAAAAGAAATTACATTGAGAATAATATCCCGTAAATCTTTTCTTGAAGACGTAATGATAACGCCTCAGTAAGGCGGATTACGTATAATAAAGCGTCTAAGTTAAGTCTACTATACATAATGTCGTTCCCAACACTGAAATTGGAAAAGACATAAACGGCGAAAAAGAATATATGCAGTCTTTAATCACACCGTCTAGACGCATATGAACTCTCGGTATGCCCTGCTCTGCCAAAATAAACTATTTGTAAAAATGATAAAATGGCAGAAATGAGCCACGCGGACAAGAAACTAAACTATCATGCTTAGTAGCAGGCTTGTATATATATATAAATATATAGCGTCGAAAAATAAAACACATGTTGTAATGACAATATTGGACTGCGTCGGTAAGTCAGGGACAATGTCCCTGTACCGATCGAAAAATCCGAGTCCAATGACGCTATAAGTCTCTTATCCAAGATCGCAGCAATGAAGTCCGAAAAATAATCACTGGAAGAAATGCCAGAAGATATGAAAGGCATCTTCCGATACTACTAAAGGGAAAACTCGAAATCTTTCGAATCCCTTTCGCCATCCTGTCGGACCCTATAAAGCGTTCGGTCGTCCGTAGCTGATGCAACCGCGGACCGCACCGACCCAGCGCCGTCGGATAATTCCTGATTCGACCGAGAAACTGTCAATTGCTGGGATGCTGCGAAACAACTGTGCTAACTCGGATAGCACGTCCGTCACTGAGGCCTGAGGAGAAGCGGTCTTACGATGCATTGCCGCTGGAAGCTCCGTGATCGTTACCCCGTGCATACTTCGAATATGCGAGCGAACGGAGTGTATAGGCCTCGTGTCCCTTGGCTACCGGATGGCGCGACCTATTCGCCGTGGAATCACTGAATGCCGAAACTGATCGGATACTCGAGGTCACGTAGCCAATGTGCGGTCGTGTGCCCTGCTGTGAGGATGAGGAAGCATTAAAGACAGTCTCTCGGACTGTCAATATAACGGAGCGTCCCGAGCAACGGACATATGCTCCGAATGTAAAATATCTGAACCACAACATGCGGTCCCCTATGTTGTTGGCTTCCTCCGATCTGTCCTCAATCTGCCGTCACTGGGTGAGTACTAAAGTAATTAAAGTGCTCGCATCACCCAAATCTCCTTCCTAGACTGCAACGGACGAACCCGGCAGCCGAGCCATTCGATGAATGTACGCTACACCGGGTGAGCTAGCGAATGTCACTCCGTAAGCGATAGACATATTCCATGAGCACTTATTGCCGCTAACTCTTCATTAACTATGACGACAGAGGCACACTTTTGAAAGACATCTCCATAACTCTTCGAACAAGAAACCAGAAATGCTTGGATAGCAAGCATAAAATAATAATATATATAGCGTCGTTCAATAATTCGAAAGTTTGTGTGACATTATTGGACTATGTCGGAACTGAGGGACGATGTCCCTGAACCGAACCAAAAATTTCTAAGTCCACCGACGCTATCAGTTTCTTATCCAGCATCGCAGCATATGTTGTTCCGAAAGGGAAAGCCTGAAATCCTCCGAATCCCTTTCGGTATCCCGTCGGACCGGATGAAACTTTCGGACGTCCGTACCCGCTTCCGCGGAGCGTCCCGACCCAGCATCGTCGGATAAAATATATGCGACAGATTCAGTTGATGCTGGGATGCTGCGATAAACTGTGCTATTAAGGAAAGCACGTCCGTTCCCGAGGCCTGTGCAGTAGCGGACTTACGATGCATTGCCGCCGGAAGCTCCGTGTACGTTGACTCCCGCACACTTCCTATGCGAACGTCCGGAGTCTGCAGGCCTCGAGTCCCCGGCTACCGACCCAGCGCTGTCGGATAATTCTCGATCCGACACCGTTTCTGTCGGCTGCTGGGATGCTGCGATAAGCTGTGCTATGTGCACAAGAATGTCCGGCGTCGAGACCTGCGGAGGCGCAGTCTATCGCTGCTTCGCCGAGGGCAGCTCCGCATCAGATGGCTCCCGCATACTTTTCCTATGCGAACGTCCGGAGTCCATCGGTCTCGAATCCCTGGCTGCCGGATGGTGTGACCTGGTCGCCGAAGAATCCTTGATCGGCGAAGCTGGTAATATATCGGCGGTCACGCAGCCAAGGTGCGGTCGTGTGCGCTGACGAGAAGAGGAAGCCTTAGCAGTCTCAGCGGACTGCCTATACAACGGAGCGTCCCGAGCGACGGACGTATGCTCCGCTAGCGACACATTTTGTACCACAACATCTGGGGCCAGATGTTGTTGAACGAGAGAGGGGCCTCTCTCGCTTGCCGTCCGGATGGACCGGAACGAGCTATGAACCGGACTAAAAGGCTTCCTCCGTTCTCCCTCCGATCCGCCGTCACTGGGTGTGCATTAAGTTAATTTTATAGTGCTCGCATCACCCCAAAATTCCTTCTAGACCGCAACGGACGAACCCGGCTGCCGAACCATTCGGTGAATGGACGCTACACCGGGCGAGCTAGCGGACGTCAAAGGCCGTCGAACCTACTAGGGTCCTCTTAGGCAATTGGCGTATAACATGAGCACTTTTCCGCTAGCCCTTCATTAATAGTGACGACGGAGGCACACTGTTGGAAGACATCACAGATACATCACCCTAATCTTGATCGTCTGAAATAGAAATTGATAAAGTAGAGTGACCCTGCGGGGAAAGGACCGGAGTGTCCAAATCCCCAACAACATACCGTGACATACGCTTCCCATATTGTCATCGAAATCATACGATACAGAACAGGAGTTAATGCGAGTACACTGACTACATACAGAATGATAATAAAGTCAGAGGAAGACTTCCTCTTAAAACAATTGATCAATATCCTTTCAATGTGAAAAGAAAACAAGTCCTGGTACTCGCACTAACCCCTGGCAATCAAAATACATAATAATAATATGATCCATTAATATAGAAAAAATAATTGAAATCAAAATATTTTGAAAAAATATTTTTTCAGAACAGCCCAAGTTTCTGAAAAGTAACGTTGAGCCCCAATGGATCCCAAGCCTAAGTGTGGACAAAAATTTTAAAAATATTTTAAACAATTTATTCAACACTTACGAACAATAATAATGTATCTAGTTATGATTAAAATAACATAAAGATATTATTTATTAGAAATCCCCCCCTCACACAGAGGGCTGTTGTAAATGTAAACAATGAGTGTAAAAACACTAAAATAAGACTCCAGGCACCCAGGCCCGAAATCAGTTACCAAAAATACACTATCTGATGCAAAACAGAGACTTCCAGGGAAGAAACTGCAGAACATCAGATGGTAGATGCAGAACACAACGCCAAACCACCCGTAGGTGAAGACGTAAACATGGGGAAAGAACAGAATTCATTCTGTTATTCAGCTAAAACTCCCAAGAAATTTTAGTAATAATAATTACAGAAACTATGCCAAAAGCATGGGAGAATAGCAAGGGGGAACTTAAAGGACAGGGAGAGAGGAAAACACTTGTAAAAACAGTGTAACTAATAATCAGAATGACAACAAAATGGCTGCTGCCTTGAAAATAGGTAACTTAACATAATTTCATTAAAAAATTTTAAGTTACAGCCCTGATAATATTCTGTCACACATTCTTTTCCTCTCCTCCTTCTCTATCCTCCTTAGAATCACCATTTCACTAATATTTATGTGTCTGGCATCATTTAAACTGAGATTTAAAAGCACAAAGATCAGTCAGATGTTAACTGATGAAGGGCCAAACTTAGAATGATAAATGGCGCCAATTTCGGAACGTCCTTGACACTGCGCATGCGCAGTAGGGGCGAAGTGTGGAGGGCCTTTCAGGACATGTTTTCTTTAGTTTTAGATGCAAATTTTGGGGATTGGGGGGCAAAATTTGTGTTTGGCCCTATATTTTAAGAGTTAGCACCAGCTATGTCTGGGTCATTGGTACAGTATAAAAATGTACGCATCTTTGAGATCTATGCTTGTTGCATAATCGTTCACCCGAATACTCGCTCTGACCGACCGAATCGTCTCCATATAAAATTTTGGAGCGATGATCAGCTTGTTTATCCAGCTCAAATCTATGACTGGACGGAACGAGCCGTCTGGTTTCGGAACCAGAAACAGATGGCTGTAGAATCCCGGAGTCTCCTGGTTTTCTACGACCTCTACCGCGTTCTTCATTAAAAGAGACTGCACCTCTGATAATAGAGCATCTCTTTTCTGCGGATTTGACGGAAGTTGAGTCCACTTTGGACTTCGAGTTAATGGAGGCTTTCGTTTGAAGGATATCTTTAGGCCTTCCGAAGTCACTCCTCTCACCCAAGGGTCGTCCGTAATCGACGCCCATTCTTGTGAAAAGCTTGACAACCTTCCGCCAACCGGTACGCGATAGAGGTTTAAGCCATCACCTCCTGGACCTGCGAGGCCTGCGGTAGGAGAAACCACGTCCTCCACGACCCGCACCTCGACCCGTCGACCTCGGGGCGTCCGACCGGTTGTCCCGGCCCGAAGGACGTCCCGAACGAGAGTCGCTACCCTGACGGTCTCTCGAATAAGACCAAGAGGACGCACCGGAACCTCTATAGGAACCTCTCTTGGGCGCATTAGACCCAGAAGTGCCCGTCTTATTCTTGTCTGCCATATCCGACTTCTTAGAAGCAGATTTGAACAACAGAGAATCTGAAGCTTTCTTTGTAATTTTATCATAAATAGCAGAAAGCTTGCCGTCAAAGAAAAGTTCTCCGGAGACCGAAGCGACTCTAAGAGAGTTCTTCACCTTAGTATCCACTAGTGTGGATGTAGCTAGGGCTGCGTCACGTCTAACCAACTCCAGGTTTGCCACTGAAAGGGCGGAGTTACACGTGGAATAAGCTACTGCCCTTGAAAGAAGTCTTAAAGAGGATTGTATATCCTGAAATTCTTTCCCTTGAAGGCGCAGTGATAACGCCTTAGTAAGATAAGGCATCTAAATTGGCTCTGTTAGACGAAATAGCTGTTTCCAACACCGCGGTTGGAATAGAAGCCGACAATGGTAATGAAAGCTCTAAGTCTTCCGCTTCGTCGTCCATACGCAGAGGAACTCTCGGAATACCCTGTCCTGCCGTGTCGAATTTATTCCTTGCATTAATGAAAGGCAGGTTGAGAGTATTGGCGGACAAGAAACCTGCTTTCCCCGTCTTGGAAGCAAGTTTAAATATAGCGTCGTTCAATAATTCAAATGTTCTTGCAACATTATTGGACTGCGACGGAAACTCGGGAGCGATGTCCCTGAACCGCTCAAAAAATTCAGAGTCCAATGACGCTATAATCCTCTTGTCCGGAACCGCAGCAGTCTGGCCCGACGGAACAACTTGAGGGAGAAAGTGCCGGATGAAGTCCACGGCAGCTTTATGTTGTTCCGAAAGGGATAGCTCCAAATCATCCGTATCCCTTTCACCATCCGGTCGGACCTCATGATGCTCCCGGTCATCCGCCCCCGATGCTTCGGCGGAGCGTACCGACCCAGCGCCGTCGGATAATTCCCGATCCGACACCGTTTCTGTCAGCTGCTGGGATGCTGTGATAAGCTGTGCTATCTGCACAAGAATGTTCGGCATCGAGACCTGTGGAGGCGCAGTCTTTCGCTGCTTCGCCGAGGGCAGCTCTGCATCAGATGGCTCCCGCATACTTTTTCTATGCGAACATCCGGAGTCCATCAGCCTCGTGTCCCTGGCTGCCGGATGGTGTGACCTGGTCGCCGAAGAATCCCTGATCGGCGAAGCTGGTAAGATATCGGCGGTCACGCAGCCAAGGTGCGGTCGTGTGTGCTGACGAGAAGAAGAAGCCTGAGCAGTCTCCGAGGACTGCCTTTACAACGGAGAGTCCCGAGCGACGGACGTATGCTCCGCTTGCGACACATTTTGTACCACAACATCTGGTCCCAGATGTTGTTGTACGAGAGAGGGGCCTCTCTCGCTCGCAGCCCAGCTGGACCTGGACGAGCTAGGAACCGGACTCAAAGGCTTCCTCCGATCTCGCTTACTATCCGCCGTCACTGGGTGTGCACATTGAATGTTTATAGTGCTCGCATCACCCATCATTTCCTCCTGGACCGCATCGGACGAACCCGGCTGCCGAACCATTCGGTGAATGGACGCTACACCGGGCGAGCTAGCGGACGACATTTGTTTAATCTTCATGAGCACTTTTCCGCTAGCTCTGAATTCATTTGTGACGACGGAAGCGCACTTGCAGAAGATAACATGGAAATATCACCCTGTTCTTGTTCCTCTGAAATAGAAACTGAGAGAGTAGAGTGACCTTGCGGAGAAAGAGCCGGCATAGCCCTTTCTCCAGTAACAACATACCGTGACACACGTTTCCAATGTTTGTCATCCCAATATTGACATATAGAGCAGGGATTAGTGCGAGAACACTGACTACAATTAATACAATGATCATGAAGGTCAGAGGAAGATTTCTTCCCATTACAATTTGAACAATATCCTTTCATTGTGAAAAGTCAACAACAAGTCCTAGTTACTCGCACAAACCCCTGACACAAAGATACATAATAACATGATCCATTAATAATGAAAAAACAATTGCAAATCAAAATAATTTTGAAAAAATATTTTTTCAGCGAAGCCCAAGTTTCTGAAAAGTAACGTTGAGCCCCGATGGATCCGATGGCAAAGTGTGGTCAAAAATTTTAAATTTATATTAAATAATTAATGAGACACTTACGGATAATATAAATGTATCTTATAGTGAGATAAACTACACCAAAAGCAAACAGCCCCCCTCAAAAAAGGCTGTTGCCAATGAAAACAAACAGTGTTCAAACACCAGAAAACATGACTCCAGGCACTGAAAAAACTGGCCCGAAATCAGTCATCAAAATTACACTCTATCTGATGCAAGACAGAGACTCCCAGGGGAGAATCTGTAGAACATCAGATGGAAGATGCAGAACACAACGTTTATACACCCATGGGTGAAAATGTAACTATGGGGAAAATAACAGAAAACATTCTGTAACCAAGCTAACTCTCCCAAGTGAATTTTAGAAATGAACTTTCTCAAAAATATGCCAAAAGCATGGGAGAATTGCAAGGGGGGGCTTAGAAGGCCAGGGGAGAGGAAACACTGAATAAGCAGTGCAACATTTTAGCAAGAATGACAACAAGAGGCCCATGCCTCGAAAATAGGCAACTTAACATAATTTCATAAAAAATTTTAAGTACAGCCCTGATTATTTTTTGTCACTCCTTTTTCCTCTCCTACTTCTATATCCTCCTTAGAATCACCATTTCTCCAAAAATTACGTGTCTGGCATCCTTTAAACTGAGATTTACAAGCACAAAGATCAGTGAGATGTTGACTGATGAAGGGCCAAACAGAGAATGATAATTGGCGCCAATTTTGGGACGTCCTTGACACTGCGCATGCGCAGTGGGGGGCGTAGTATGGAGGTCCTATAGGACATGATTTCTTTTGGTTTTGGATGCAAATTTTGGGGATTGGGGGGCAAAATTTGTGTTTGGCCCTGGTTTTGTTAGAGTTAGCACCAGCTAAGTCTGGGTCATTGGTACAGTATAAAAATATTAAATATTTCTCTTACAAAAACCCACATTCACTTGTTTTTAACTTGACATGTTAACCAAAAAAAGTGGCTTATTCAAACTTTATTATATTTTTACAGCTTCTTCCTTTTGTAAATAAAAACCATATCCTACTCCCACGACCTCAAAAGTATTATTCAACTCCCACAGCGATATTCTACTCCCAGTCATGACAGACTACTTTTACCATTGCAGTTGTTCTGCCTCGAAATACAGCGATAATATCCAATCCACTTTGACAAATATTCTTCTTGATATTCCAACTGCCAGCAAACAATAACTATGTACACATCCACACAAAGTTATAAGAAGTTGAATATGACTACTCATTCATGGTGATTGATTGAATTATTTCTTTAAAATGTGTTGATTTCCTTCATAATTTCATATCTCACGTCACTTGAATTTCCATTTGAAAATGAGCGTCATTGCATTCCTTTCTGATGACGTCATATTATCAGTTCATTCATTCTTGTTTTTGTGTTCATGCGCCAAATTTCTAACCGTCAAAACAAATTGAGCGACCTTAGGAAACTGCTCTTGGATGGCGCAAGAGGGGTATTTGTGTTGCAGATATTATCAGGGAAATATAATAAACACAATAGTTCACTGCTTGGAGTAACAGACAATGTTTATTCTCTCGTGGGATGCGGGGATTATTTTCACTCGGCTAGCACCTCGTGAAAATAACCTTTGCATCCCACTCGAGAATAAACATTGTACATTACTCCAAGCAGTGAACTATTGTCTATGTATTCTATTCACAAACACTGAAATCGTAACAGTAATCAAGTTTCTCCCTCGAATCATTTAAAAACTGCCAAATGTTTTGAATGAAATTTTCCGGGATTTTCGACCCAAGAAGATCTTTTTCTAGGACGCTGGGAACAACGTTGAATTTCTAGAAATTCCCTGGGCATTCAGAGAGGGTTAACATTCTGTTTTTAACCTCTGAACATTTCAAAACAAACAAAATCATTCCCCCCCCCCCGAGTCTATTTCATCAATCTGAAATTTGATAAAATACTTGCAACATATTTCATCATTGAATAACTCTGTTAATTGAAAATAATTTGCATGAACTAAACTTCTGTTAATCATTTACCTAACATGAAAAGCAGACGACACTTGCAAAAAAATTCTTGAATAACTAATTTTTTTCATTTTTTGTCTCAAAAACATAGGTTATGACCCCTCGTTGGAACGAGCTCAAAGAGCTCGTTCCAACGAGGGGTCATAACCTATGTTTTTGAGACAAAAAATGAAAATATTTTGAAAATTAATTGGCGATATTTGGGAATAGCGCTGGCCGGTTTTGGCCGTTACGTTGGGTAAAGGGTTAATCATTTATACAATGCATGCTGCAACCACCTTTGTTGCAGCCAACCACTTTTGTTACAAAATGAGCTCACCACTTTTGTTACAACCATTGCACATTTTGTAACAACAAGAGCTCACGTATTGCTGAAGCAATACAATGTACCCTACCGGACTAATGAGCATTAAAATTATACAAATGTTATAACCTAGTTGTGATCAGCATGAATTCCGTTAAAGCGTTTCCAAAAACAGTCCGGAAAACTGATATTTTGGCGCTTTTCCATATTTCCATGGGCCATAACTCACACAAGAATAATACAATCAGCATGAAACTCAAACTTGATCTGTAAGTCATCATTCTATAGTAGGTTACCAAAAATGAAATCATTCCATTGAAGCATTTCCCAAAATAGTCCGGAAAACTAAAGTGTGACTGACAGACTGACTGACAGACAGATGGATGGACAGAGTGCAAATGAAACTTGATCTGCAAGTCAACGTTGTATAGTAGGTTACCAAAAATGAAATCATTCTGTTGAAGTGTTTTAAAAAAAAAGTCTGGAAAGTCAAAAAATTTATAGTAATTTATATATTTTTTATACTTACCAATGACCCAGACTTAGCTGTTGCTAACTCTTAAAAATATAGGGCCAAACACAAATTTTGCCCCCCAATCCCCAAAATTTGCATCTAAAACCAAAGAAAACATGTCCTGAATAGCCCTCCACACTTCACCTCTACTGCGCATGCGCAGTGTCAAGGACGTCCCGAAATTGGCGCCATTAATCATTCTTGTAACCAGTGCCTGGTAAGCGCTATGTACTCAGCGGGGAGGTATGAGTTCTCAACTCCTGGGAGGGCCATCCCTGTCTTGTTCATTGGTAAGTATAAAAAATATATAAATTACTATAAATTTTTTAACATTTTTATACTGTACCAATGACCCAGACTTAGATGAATAGTAAAAAGGCTGGAGGGCCTAGGACATAGAGCAAGTTGAAATACACTCAATTATATAAAATAGAGTCATCCCCTCTAGGGGAAAAGGAGAATTAGGCCTTACATGTATCTTTCTTATTTATGATAAATTAGAAAGACACAACACCTTCCAAAATTGAGCATCATAACATCCATGTACTCTATTAATATCCAGTATAATCCTTATACTAATAATTTTTAAAGTAAGCCAATAAATAAAGTCTAGAGAATAGAGACTCTTTATACTCCTTAAAAGTGTCTGAGGATTGTATAATAACGCCCGTTTGACACGTGATATAATCAAAAGCTATACTTTAAAAACTATGACCTGAATGAATTTTTAAAACATAAACTTCTCACTTAAAAGCCATCCCAGTAACAGCTCAGAATTACTAACTCCGGAGGAGGTATCCCCTTGTTTTCATAATAAAACAGGTGAACCAAGGGAACACCCTCCCCCCCCCCCTTTTTCTTGCCCTGGGTCAAATAGCCCAGAGCGAAGAGGGCAGCAGGACGGAGTCACTGCCGGAACAGAAAGCCTACCTAGCTAGAGTAGCAACTGTTAAGTGAATGAGCAGTAGATAATAGACCTAACAATGGAGGCCTTCAACAATGGACTCAATATTCTGAGATAAAAATTCATGAATGTGGATGGCTGAGCGCAATGAGCAGCCTTCAGAAATCTATAATAGCGACACTATTAGTGTAAGCCCAAGATGTAGAAAGAGCTCTTACTTCATGAGCCGAAATCTCAAGCACAAACTGCTGAGTCAATGATATACCATAAGCAGTACCGATAGTTAATTGAATCCATTAGCAATAGAATGGAGCGTAATGTCCTTCTATTAGGTATCAATGACATAAGAAGCTTACGTCCGTACTAATAAACTGATATCTGTTTATAAATACGTAAACTCTAACCAGACAGAGTAAAGGCCTATGACCATACGAAGACGGAAGGACCTTAATAACAATAGGTTCCGGATATTATTAGCAGCCTGACTCTTAACCAAAAATCCAACCTAAGTAGTAAAGGAAGTAGTGTTTCCGTCACTACAAAAGTGAGAATCGTCCACCGATAGTGCATGAAGCTCACTGACTCCTCAGTAAAAGATAAGACTAACAGAATTACTGTCTAAAAGGTCAGAATTTGAAAACTACTGTTTCCAGAGGCTCAAATGATTACTTAGCTAAATAAGAACCGAAGCTAAATTCCGTATAGGAATTTAATCTAATGATTCTAGGTCTATTTATCGAAAAGTTTCTAACTGACTTAGATAAAGAGACATAAGACTCAATTGTAAACTATCATAGAGTGCATAGGTATGAGATAACATAGACCTATAACCCTAATAGTAACAGGCTGCAGTAGATCTTGTCAAACAAGTATACTAGAAAGTTGCAATGTCAAGTATGGAGGGATAAAAAATATCAACATAATGATCCCTACACCAACGACGGAAGAGCCTCCACTTTAGCCGCATAGAATAGCGAAGAAGAGGTTCTCCTACAGTAAAAAATCGCGTCCAAAGCTCATCCTGTACAATGCTTGCCATGCAAGAAGGACCACACAACGGAATACATGAAGGTTGAGACCTTGCGGGTTGTGATAAAGTTGACACGATTTCCCCAGCGAAAGAAGATCCTCTCATGGAGGAAGTTTTCGCGGTAAGTCCCACAGTAGACACCTGAGTAAATTTACCCATGGTCTCTGTGAAGACAGAGATGCTATCAACAGAATTGTATTATGGATGTTTATCTTAGCAAAACTTGCTGAATCAACAGCGCTGGAGGATACGTATATCCTATCATTCCGTCCTATTAGATCAATAGAGCGTTAACAACATAAGCTCAGAGATCCGGACATGCAAACACATACGTCTGCAAATGAATAGTGAGTTGTGTCGCAAATAAATTATCATTGGGCGTTCCCATTGATAGCAAATCTGATTGAATACTTGTTTGTTGAAAGTCCATTCTGACGGCAACAAGCGACCCTTACGTGAAAGGGAGTCTGCTAATACAATCAGACGACCCGGAATATGACGGACCGAAGCAGAACTTGGTGTACTATAACAAACAGAAGGATTCTTTCCGTTAAAATGAATAACGGAATCGAATGAGTGCCTCCCTGGTTCTGGAGAAACGCAACTACTGTCGAATTATCGGACAGGATTTGGACATGCGTTTGTGAATAATGTTCATCCAATGACATAGTGCAAGCCTAAAGAACATTATTCCCTGGAAGATAAGTGCTTGCCTAGAAACTGCGGAACCCAAAGACCCTGGCACTTCGAATCCGTTGGGATCAATATTGTACCCCAACCTGTTTGACTGGCATCCGTCATAATCATAAAACTCGGATCCGGCAACTGCAGTGGCACTCTCTGAGTCAACCACCGAATGTTGCCCCAGTCTGAATCTCTTGCTACACTTGATAGACAAGAGAACATGTATATCGAGCAATTCATAGATTGCTGAAGAGATGCCGTCGAAGAGAAGCTTCTCCGAGACCGAAGCAACTCTGAGAGAGTTCTTCACCTTACTATCCACGCGCGTGGATGTAGCTAGGGCTGCGTCATGTCTAACCAACTCCAGGTTGCCACTGAAGGGCAGAGTTATACATGGAAAAACTACTGCCCTTGAAAGAAATCACATTGAGGATCATATCCTGGAATTCTTTCTCTTGAAGACGTAATGATAACGCCTCAGTAAGGTGGTCTACGTATGATAAAGTGTCTAAGTTAAGTCTATTAGACATCATTGTCGTTTCCAACATCGTGGTTGGAATTGACATAGACGGCAAAAAAGATAATTCCCAGTCTTCAACCCCGCCGTCTAGATGCATATGAACTCTCGGTATGCCCTGTTCTGCCAGAATAAATTATTCCCTAGAATTGATAAAAGGCAGAAGAACATTGCGGACAAGAAACTAGACTATCATGCTTGATAGCAAGCTTATATATAGCGTCGTTAAATAATTCGAATGTTCTAATGACATTATTGGACTGTGTCGGTAAGTTAAGGCTTCCACGTTTAGACAAAATTGTAAACGTTTAAACGACTGTCTGTAAACAAAACGGAAACGTTTACACGTACTAACAGTAACAATACAAGTAGTCAATATTTGATAGAAGTGTGTAATAATACACAGTAAGTTCATCATATCTTTGCGTATAGGGCATACAATTTATGTTACTGAGACAGCCGATTTACAGTTCGTCCAAAAATGACGTAGACGAACAATCACAGCATGCAGATGCCGAAGGCAAAGTCGCTCGGTCTATGGGTGGAGGGGGAAGGGAGAGGTCTGGGGGATTCTCCCCCAGGTAAATTTTGAAATTTATCGGGGTCTCTGAGCTCATTCTGGTGGGTTCGGGGTGAAATTCCTTGTATTTTTTCAAACAGTAATGTTGGAGCGAGTTGCCATGGCACACAATAGTGACAATACCGGACTTGAGAGTGGAATGCAATGTCGCAAAAATAAACAAAGTCTACAAACCATGCAGGGGAATCCAAATTTTCAAACACGCAAGTGCCAGTCTGTCTGTCAAACTCCATAAATCGATCCTAAGATCATCCCATGTGTGAATAATAAATTAATAATCCATGTCAGGAGAACGAAATCATCGAGAACAATTGTGTATCACTTTGGGAATATACATGTAAATCCGAATAAACTAAAACATCCCACACATGTTTCGAAGGAAACACCAAAGATAAGCACGTGCCATGCGGCTCACGTGACTGTGTCACATATGATATCACATGATTTGAAGATGATTTCGTTCGGTTACTGTGGCGGCGGCGCTAGTCGGAACCAGTACACAGTTTTTCTGAAGCATTACCAAAATATTGCATTGCAAAGTTGGAAATTTTTTTCCGTGTACACGTTTACCAGAACTGTAAACGTTTAATGCCCATAAACGAAACGTTCACGTTTACACATGTAAACGTGGAAGCCTTACGGTAAGTCAGGGACAATGTCCTTGAACCGATCCAAAACTCTGTGTCCAATGACGCTATTAGTCTCTTATCCAGCATCGCAGCAATGTAGTCCGACAGAACAATCTGTGGAAGATAATGCCGGAAGATATGTATGGCAGCTTCCGTTGTTCCGAAAGGGAAAGCTCGAAATCCCTTTCGCCATCCTGTCAGACCCTATAAAGTGTTCGGTCGTCCGAACCTGATGCAACAGCGGAGCGCACCGACCCAGCGCCGTCGGATAATTCCTGATCCGAACGAGAATCTATCGATTGCTGGGATGCTGCGATAAACTGTGCTAACTTGGATAGCACGTCCGTCAGTAAGGCCTGTGGAGAAGCGGTCTTACGATGCATTGCCGCTGCAAGCTCCATGTTCGTTACCCCGTGCATACTTCTATTATGCGAACGAACAGCGTGTATAGGCCTCGTGTCCCTTGGCTACCGGATGGCGTGACCTGTTTGCCGTGGAATCACTGAATGATGAAGCTGGCCGGATACTCGAGGTCACGTAGCCAATGTGCGGTCGTGTGCGCTGCTGTGAGGATGAGGAAGCATTATCGACAGTCTCTCGGACTGTCAATATAACGGAGCGTCCCAAGTGGCGGACATATGCTCCGAATGCGAAATATCTGTACCACAACATCCGGTCCCATATGTTGTTGTAAGAGAGATGGACCTCTCTCGCTCGCAGCCCGGACGGACCTGGACGAGCTAGGAACCGGACTAACAGGCTTCCTCCGATCTGGCCTCTAATCCGTCGTCACTGGGTGTGTACTAAAGTTTATTATAGTGCTCGCATCACCCAAATCTCCTTCCTAGACCGCAACGGACGAACCCGGCTACCAAACCATTCGATGAATGGTCGCTACACCGGGTGAGCTAGCGAATGTCAACTCCGTCGATCCCACTAGGGACCTCTTAGGCGATTGACATATTCCATGAGCACTTATTGCCGCTAGCTCTTCATTAACTATGACGACAGAGGCACACTTTTGAAAGACATCTCCGTAACTTTGCGAACAAGAAACCAGACATGCTTGTTAATAGCAAGCAAATAATAATATATATAGCGTCGTTCAATAATTCAAAAGTTGTGTGAAATTATTGGACTAAGTCAGAACTGAGGGACGATGTCCCTGAACCGAAACAAAAATTTCTGTGTCCACCGACGCTATCAGTTTCTTATCCGGCATCGCAGCATCCTGGTCCGACGAAAGAACCTCTAGAAGATAAAGTCAGATGACATAAACAACAGTTTATGTTGTTCCGAAAGGGAAAGCTGGAAATCCTCCGAATCCCTTTCGGCATCCCGTCGGACCGGATGAAATTTTTGGATGTCCGTACCTGCTTCCGCAGAGTGTCCCGACCCAGCGTCATCGCATAATACATGATGCGACAGATTCTGTCGTTGCTGGGATGCTGCGATAAGCTGTGCTATTTGGGATAGCATGCCCGTCACCGAGGCCTGTGCAGTAGCGGTCTTACGATGCATTGCCGGCGGAAGCTCCTTGTACGTTGACTCCCGCACACTTTCTTATGCGAACATCCGGAGTCTGCAGGCCTCGTGTCCCTGGCTACCAGATGGTGTGACCTGGTCGCCAATGAATCTCTGATTGGCGAAGCTGACTGGATATCCGAGGTCACGTAGCCAAGAGCGGTCGTGTGCGCTACCATGAGAATGAGGAAGCCTTATTGACAGTCTCTCCAGACTGACTATATACCGGAGCGTCCTGATCGGCGGACGTATGCTCCGAATGCGAAACATTTGTACCACAACATCTGGGGCCAGATGTTGCTGTACGAGAGAGGGGCCTCTCTCGCTCGCAGTCCGGATGGACCTGGACGAGCTAGGAACCGAACTGAAAGGCTTCCTCCGTTCTCCCTCTAATCCGCCGTCACTGGGTGTGCATTTGGTTGATTTATAGTGCTCACATCACCCCAAAACTCCTTCTAGACCGCAACGGACGAACCCGGCTGCCGAACCATTCGATGAATGGACGCTACACCGGGCGAGCTAGCGGACGTCAACGGCCGTCGAACCTACTAGGGTCCACTTAGGCAATTGACGTATTTACATGAGCACTTTTCTGCTAGCTCTTCATTAATTGTGATGACGGAGGCACACTTTTGGAAGACATCATGGATACATCACCCTATTCTTGATTGTCTGAAATAGAGATTGAAAAGTAGAGTGACCCTGCGGGGAAAGGACCGGAATGGCCAATTCCCCACTAACATAACGTGACATACGCTTCCCTCGAAATTAACACATACAGAACAGGAGTTAGTGCGAGTACACTGACTACATATACAATGATTATGAAAGTCAGAGGAAGATTTCCTCTTATTACAATTGAACAATATCCTTTCATTGTGAAAAGAAAACAAAGTCCTAGTACTCGCACCAACCCCTGACAATCAAAATGCATAATAATATGATCCATTAATATAGAAAAAATAATTGCAATCAAAAAATTTTGAAAAAATATTTTTTCAGAACAGCCCAAGTTTCTGAAAAGTAACGTTGAGCCCCAATGGATCCAAACCCTAAGTATGGACAAAAATTCTAAAAATATTTTAAACAATTTATGCAACACTTACGAACAATAATAATGTATCTAGTTATGATTAAATTAACATCCAGATATTATTTTCAAGAAATCCCCCCTCACACAGAGGGCTATAGTAAATGTAAACAATTAGTGTAAAAACACTAGAACAAGACTCCAGGCACCCTGGCCCGAAATCAGTTACCAATAATACAATATCTGATGCAAAACAGAGACTTCCAGGGAAGAAACTGCAGAACATCAGATGGTAGATGCAGAACACTACGCCTAACCACCCATAGGTGAAGACGTAAACATGGGGAAAAGAACAGAATTCATTCTGTTATCCAGCTAAAAACTCCCAAGAAATTTTAGTAATAAAATTACAGAAAATATGCCAAAAGCATGGGAGAATAGCAAGAGGGGACTTAAATGAAAGGGAGAGAGGAAAACACTGAACAAGCAGTGTAATTTGATTAACAAGAATGACCACAACAGGCTGTTGCCTCGAAAATAGGTAACTTGACATAATTTCATTAAAAAATTTTAAGTTACAGCCCTGATTATTTTCTGTCACTCATTTTTCCTCTCCTCCTTCTATATCCTCCTTAGAATCACCATTTCTCTAATATTTATGTGTCTGGCATCATTTAAACTGAGATTTACAAGCACAAAGATCAGTGAGATGTTAACTGATGAAGGGCCAAACAAAGAATGATTAATGGCGCCAATTTCGGGACGTCCTTGACACTGCGCATGTGCAGTAGAGGTGAAGTGTGGAGGGCCATTCAGGACATGTTTTCTTTGGTTTTAGATGCAAATTTTGGGGATTGGGGGGCAAAATTTGTGTTTGGCCCTATATTTTTAAGAGTTAGCACCAGCTAAGTCTGGGTCATTGGTACAGCATAAAAATACTGATATTTTGGTGCTTTTCCATATTTTCAAGGGCCATAACTCACACAAGAATAATGCAATCTGCATGAAACTCAAACTTGATCTGTAAGTCATCGTTCTATAGTAGGTTACCAAAAATGAAATAATTCGGCTGAAGCATTTCTAAAAAAAAGTCTGGAAAACTAAAGTGTGACTGACAGACTGACAGACGGACAGAGTGCAAACCTATAGTCCCCTTTGGCGATGCTGGTAGGGGACTAAAAAAAACCCCCCTTTTTGTTACAATAAATCGCCCATTATTGTTACAATTTTTGTCAGTGTGACAACTGCCTGGGGGAGAGGACGAGAATGAGTCTGGGGGACCTTGCCCAGAAAATTTGCTTTTTCAATATCTATGATTAAAACACTTTCAACAAGAGCCAAATTCTAGTCATGGCTGCTTCCATTTCATGAAAAATAATCTCAAAATATTCAGCAGGTTAAGAGTTAAGTAAAGAAATGGCTTCATGACTACTACATGTAAATCCATTTCAAATATGTCATGCTATCACAGAAGTTGTTGGTTAGAGTTGGTTCCTTTTGAAGTAAAATGTGGACAGTAGTTCTAATAAAATTACATATTAGAACATCTGAATATTTACACAAAAATCTCATCGCTCCATTTCATTTTCAGACAGATAACACATTATCATCTGTAAATTATAATAAACCCTAAAGTATATAATTGAAATGACATACAGTTAAAACCAGAAGTCCTGTCACGAATAGTGCACTTATGTAGGCTTAATTGCGCGTTGGAATTGCGCGCAATGGCCATATCGAATGGCATCCAAAGCACGGCAGGTTCTCCTGGTTACTCATAGCAAACACATGCAATGTTTCTGCCAATGGACCTCCGGGTTACCCGGAGGTCCATTGGCTGAAACATTGCTTGTGCACAGGCCATATGTACAGAATTTGATAGCTTTACTTAGGCCATAACGCGTACATTAACGCGCAAATCAACGTGCTATTTGTGCGCATTTCATGACAGGACTTCTAGTTTTAACTGTAAGTACCATTGCGTAATTAAGTTATGGAAGATAATCCTTTAACCCTTTACTCAACGAATCGACCACATCCGCACATTCAGCAACTGAAAAAATACTTTTTTAAAACAGATTTCAACAAAGCCATATCATGTGACCCCTCCTTGGAACGAGCTCATCAAGCTGATTTCATTGAGGGGTCACATGATATGGTTTTGTTGAAATTTTTTGAAAAAGTTTAAGAAATGATATTAAAATAATAAATTTTGATATTGTCTACATTGGGTAAAGGGTTAACGAAAAACATGTAAAGTGAGTGATTCATTCACTGATTGTATTGCAAGCACAGTGAATATAAACTTGAAAATGTTAAAAAATTTATAGTAATTTATATATTTTTTATACTTACCAATGACCCAGACTTAGCTGGTGCTAACTCCAACAAAACCAGGGCCAAACACAAATTTTGCCCCCCAATCCCCAAAATTTGCATCCAAAACAAAAAGAAATCATGTCCTAAAGGACCTCCATAGTACGCCTCTACTGCGCATGCGCAGTGACGCAGTCGTCCCGAAATTGGCGCCAATTATCATTCTTACTGGCAGTGCCTGGTCAGCGCTATGTACTCAGCGGGGAGGCAAGAGTTCCCAACTCCAGGGAGGGCCATCCCCGTCTGGGTCATTGGTAAGTATAAAAAATATATAAATTACTATAAATTTTTTAACATTTTTATACTGTACCAATGACCCAGACTTAGCTGAATAGTAAACAGGCTGGAGGGCCTAGGACATAGAGGAAAATCCAATAAGCTCAACTATATAGCAAAGAGGTAACCCCTTAAGGAGAAAAGGAGTATTAGGCTTTACATGTATCTTTCTTATTTAATATTAAATTAGAAAGATACACTACCCTTAATAATTGAGCACAATAACATTCATGTTCTCTATTAACATCCAGTATATCCCTTATACTAATTATTTTTAAAGTAAGCCAATAAATAAAGTAGTCCAGAGAATTGAGACTCTTTATAATCATTTAAAAGTGTCCGAGTATTGTATATTAAAGCCCGTTTGACACTTGACATATACAAATGCTTCACACCGAGCTACACTTTAAAAATAAGACATGAATGAAATTAAACATTAATATTACACTTTAAAACCATCCCGGAAGCGACTCAGAAATACTGACTTGGAGGAGGCATTCCCTTGCTTTTCACTATAAAGCAGGTGACCTAAGGGAACACCCGCCCCCCCCCTTCCCCTTGCCCTGGGTCAAATAGCCCAGAGCGAAGAGGGCAGCCGGACGGAGTCACTGCCGGAACAGAAAGCCTGCATAACTATAGTTGCAACTGTTTAGTGGATGACATTCTGAGCAACAGATAACGGACCTAAACAATGCAGGTCTCCAGAAATGGACTCAATATTTCTGAGATAAAAACTCGTAAATGTGGATGGCTGAGACCAATAAGCAGCCTTCATTAAATCTGTAATAGCAACACTATTAGCATAAGCCCAGGAAGTAGAAAGAGCTCTTACTTCATGAGCAGAAATCTTAAGCACAGACTGCTGAGAAGAAGATAAATCTTCATAAGCAGTACGGATAGTTAACTGAATCCATCTAGCAATAGAATGGACTGAAATGTCCTTTCTATTAGGCATCAAAGACAGAAAGAAACGTTTCCGTCCCTTTCTGATGAACTGAGATCTCTGTTTATAGATACGTAGTGCTCTAACAGGACAGAGTAAAGGCCTACGCCCGTCTGAAGACGGAAGAGCCTTAATAACAATAGGTTCCGGATATTTATTAGGAGCCTGATTCTTAGCTAAAAAACCCACATTAGTAGTGAAGGTGACAGTGTTCCCAACACTACGATAATGAGAATCATCCACCGATAGTGCATGAAGCTCACTGACTCTTCTGGCAGAAGAGAAAGCTAAGAGAAAAGCTGTCTTATAAGATAAGAATTTGAAATCTACTGTCCCAAGAGGTTCAAATGGCTTTTCCTTCAATTTAAGGAGAACCCAAGCTAAATTCCACTTAGGAATTAATCTAAGAGTTCTGGGTCTATTTATCGAGAAGTTTCTAACCAATTTCGATAAAGAGACATTAGATCCAATTTGTAAACTATCATGATGTTCATAGGTATCAGATAACATAGATCTATAACCCTTTATAGTAACAGGCTGCAATTTGATTTCGTCAAACAAGTATACTAGAAAGTTTGCAATGTCTGGTATAGAGGGATCGAATATATCTACAGAATGATCCCTACACCAACGACGAAAAACCTTCCACTTAGCCGCATAGTTTAGCGAAGAAGAGGTCCTCCTACAGTTAGAAATCGCGTCCACTGCTCGTCCTGTAAAGTGCCTGCCATGCAAGAAGGACCACACAATGGAAAAACGTGAAGGTTGAGACCTTGCGGGTTGTGATGGAGTTGGCGCGATTTCCCCTGCGAAAGAAGATCCTCTCGTGGAGGAAGCTTCCGCGGTAGGTCCCACAACAGACACCTGAGTAGATTTATCCACGGTCTCTGTGGCGACAGAGATGCTACCAACAGAATCTTGCATTGAGATTGTTTTATCTTTAGCAATACTTGTTGAATTAACGGCGCTGGAGGATACGCATATCCTATCATTCCGTCCCAAGGGATCGACAGAGCGTCTACTGCAAATGCTCTTGGATCCGGACACGGGGACACATACGTCTGCAACTGATTGTTGAGATGTGTCGCAAATAAGTCTATCATTGGCCGTTCCCATTGGTAGCAAATTTGATTGAATACTTGTTTGTTGAGAGTCCACTCCGACGGCAACAAGCGACCCTTTCGTGAAAGGGAGTCTGCTAGCACATTCAGACGACCCGGTATGTGACGGACCGAAAGAAGAACGTGATGTTCTAACGCAAACAGAAGGATTCTTTCTGTTAGATTGAACAACGGAACTGAATGAGTGCCTCCCTGATTCCGTATATACGCCACTACTGTCGTATTGTCGGATAGGATTTGGACATGAGCATCGTGAATAATGTCCATCCAGTGACGTAACGCAAGCCAAATTGACATCATTTCCTTGATGTTTATGTGCTTGCACAGGAATTGCGGATCCCAAAGACCCTGGCATCTCGAATCCGTTGGGATTAATGATGCACCCCAACCTGTTTTACTGGCATCCGTCATAACGGTAAAACTCGGATCCGGCAACTGCAGCGGAACTCCTTGAGTTAACCACTGAATGTTTGCCCAAGTCTGAATCTCTTGTTTCACTTGATCTGACAAGAGAACGTCTACATCGAGCGAATGAATTTTCACACTCCAATTCTGAGTCAGGAAAATTTGAAGAGGACGTGTGCGTAGCCGCCCCATCGGAATGAGATCCGCGGCGGCTCCGCACAGACCTATCAGTCTCATAAATTCTCTCGCCGTGACTTTGTCTGCGTGCAGACAATAGCGAGCGTAACAACTGACTAATTTCGCTCTGGTTAACGGCAGACGAACGAGATTGTTGTGCGTCTCGAAGCTCATTCCCAGATGAGTGAATGACTTGGACGGCACCAGATCCGACTTCTCCTCGTTTACTATGAAACCGAGACGTCGGAGCAATAGAAGAAGATTCTGAACATCGTTCTGAAGCGTTAACTCGTTGCCGTACCTCTGAAGAATGTCGTCCAGGTAGGCCGACGTTACCGCAGACGAATGAGCTCGGAAGTAGATCATTACCGAGTTCATTACCCGAGTGAAAGCCCAGGGTGCTAGATTCAATCCGAAGCACATGGCCCGGAACTGATACACCACTCCTAGGACTGCGAAGCGTAGATACTTTCGGAATGTCGGATGTACGATGACGTGAAAGTACGCATCTTTGAGATCTATGCTCGTTGCATAATCGTTCACCCGAATACTCGCTCTGACCGATCGAATCGTCTCCATATAAAACTTCGGAGCGACGATCAGCTTGTTTATCCAGCTCAAATCTATGACTGGACGGAACGAGCCGTCTGGTTTCGGAACCAGAAACAGATGGCTGTAGAATCCCAGAGATTCCTGGTTTTCTACGACCTCTACCGCGTTCTTCATTAAAAGAGACTGCACCTCTGATAACAGAGCGTCTCTTTTCTGTGGATTTGACGGAAGATGAGTCCACTTTGGACTTCGAGTTAATGGAGGCTTTCGTTTGAAGGATATCTTTAGACCTTCCGAAGTCACTCCTCTCACCCACGGGTCGTCCGTAATCGGCGCCCACTCTTGTGAAAAACTCGACAACCTTCCGCCAACCGGAACGCGATAGAGGTTTAAGCCATCACCTCCTGGACCTGCGAGGCCTGCGGTAGGAGAAACCACGTCTTCCACGACCCGCACCTCGCCTCGTCGACCTCGGGGCGTCCGACCGATTGTCCCGGCCTGAAGGACGTCCCGAACGAGAGTCGCTATCCTGACGGTCTCTCGAATAAGACCAAGAGGACGCACCGGAACCTCTATAGGAACCTCTCTTGGGCGCATTAGACCCAGAAGTGCCTGTCTTATTCGTGTCTGCTGTATCCGACTTTTTAGGAGCGGATCTGAACAACAGAGAATCATTAGCTTTCTTTTTAATTTTATCATAAATAGCGGAAAGCTTGCCGTCAAAGAGAAGTTCTCCTGAGACCGAAGCGACTCTAAGAGAGTTCTTCACCTTAGAATCCACTAGTGTGGATGTAGCTAGGGCTGCGTCACGTCTAACCAACTCCAGATTTGCCACTGAAAGGGCGGAGTTACACGTGGAATAAGCTACTGCCCTTGAAAGAAGTCTTAAAGAGGATTGTATATCCTGAAACTCTTCCCCTTGAAGGCGCAGTGATAACGCCTTAGTAAGGTGATCTGCGTAAGATAAGGCATCTAAATTGGCTCTGTTAGACGCAATAGCTGTTTCCAACACCGCGGTTGGAATAGAAGCTGACGACGGTAATGATAGCTCTAAGTCTTCCGCCTCGTCGTCCATACGCAGAGGAACTCTCGGTATACCCTGTCCTGCCGTATCGAATTTATTCCTTGCATTAATGAAAGGCAGGTTAAGAGTATTAGCGGACAAGAAACCTGCTTTCCCCGTCCTGGAAGCAAGTTTAAATATAGCGTCGTTCAATAATTCAAATGTTCTTGCAACATTATTGGACTGCGACGGAAACTCGGGAGCGATGTCCCTGAACCGCTCAAAAAATTCAGAGTCCAATGACGCTATAATTCTCTTGTCCGGAAGCGCAGCAGTCTGGCCCGACGGAACAACTTGAGGGAGAAAGTGCCGGATGAAGTCCACGGCAGCTTTATGTTGTTCCGAAAGGGATAGCTCCAATTCATCCGTATCCCTTTCACCATCCGGTCGGACCTCCCGATGTTCCCGGTCGTCCGCCCCCGATGCTTCGGCGGAGCGTACCGACCCAGCGCCGTCGGATAATTCTCGATCCGACACCGTTTCTGTCGGCTGCTGGGATGCTGCGATAAGCTGTGCTATCTGCACAAGAATGTCCGACGTCGAGACCTGCGGAGGCGCAGTCTTTCGCTGCTTCGCCGAGGGCAGCTCCGCATCAGATGGCTCCCGCATACTTTTCCTATGCGAACGTCCGGAGTCCATCGGTCTCGAATCCCTGGCTGCCGGATGGTGTGACCTGGTCGCCGAAGAATCCTTCATCGGCGAAGCTGGTAAAATATCGGAGGTCATGCAGCCAAGGTGCGGTCGTGTGCGCTGACGAGAAGAGGAAGCCTTAACAGTCTCTGCGGACTGCTTATACAACGGAGCGTCCCGAGCGACGGACGTATGCTCCGCTAAAGACACATTTTGTACCACAACATCTGGTCCCAGATGTTGTTGTACGAGAGAGGGACCTCTCTCGCTCGCGGCCCGGCTGGACCTGGACGAGCTAGGAACCGGACTAAAAGGCTTCCTCCGTTCTCGTTTACTATCCGCCGTCACTGGGTGTGCATCTATTATGTTTATAGTGCTCGCATCACCCAAAATTTCCTCTTGGACCGCATCGGACGAACCCGGCTGCCGAACCATTCGGTGAATGGACGCTACACCGGGCGAGCTAGCGGACGACATTTGTCTAATCTCCATGAGCACTTTTGCCGCTAGCTCTGAATTCATTTGTGACGACGGACGCACACTTGAAGAAGATAACATGGAAACATCACCCTGTTCTGGTTCCTCTGAAATAGAAACTGAGAGAGTAGAGTGACCTTGTGGAGAAAGAGCCGGCATCGCTCTTTCTCCAGAAACAACATATCGTGACACACGTTTCCAATGTTTCTCATCCCAATGTTCACATATAGGACAGGGATTAATGCGAGAACACTGACTACAATTAATACAATGATCATGAAAGTCAGAGGAAGATTTCTTCCTATTACAATTTGAACAATGTCCCTTCATTGTGAAAGAACAACAATAAGTCCTAGTTACTCGCAAAAACCCGACACAAAGATACATAATAACATGATCCATTAATAAATGAAAAAACAATTGCAAAACAAAATAATTTTGAAAAAATATTTTTTCAGAGAAGCCCAAGTTGCTGAAAAGTAACGTTGAGCCCCGATGGATCCGATGGCAAAGTGTGGTCAAAAATTTTAAATTTATATAAAATAATTAATGAGACACTTTCGGATAATATAAATGTATCTTATAATGAGATAAACTACCACAAAGGCAAACAGCCCCCCTCAAAAAAGGCTGTTGCCAATGAAAACAAACAGTGTAAACACACTAGAAAACATGACTCCAGGCACTGAAAAAACTGGCCCGGAATCAGTCATCAATTACACTCTATCTGATGCAAAACAGAGACTCCCAGGGGAGAATCTGCAGAACATCAGATGGAAGATGCAGAACACAAACGTTATACACCCATGGGTGAAAACGTAACTATGGGGAAAATAACAGAAAACATTCTGTAACCAAGCAACTCTCCCAGGAAATTTTAGAAATGAAACTTCTCAAAAATATGCCAAAAGCATGGGAGAATTGCCAGGGGGGACTTTAGAAGGCTAGGGGAGAGGAAACACTGAATAAGCAGTGCAACAATTAGCAAGAATGACAACAAGAGGCCCATGCCTCGAAAATAGGCAACTTAACATAATTTCATCAAAAAATTTTAAGTACAGCCCTGATTATTTTTTGCCACTTCTTTTTCCTCTCCTCCTTCTATCCTCCTTAGAATCACATTTTCTCCAAAAATTACGTGTCTGGCATCCTTTAAACTGAGATTTACAAGCACAAAGATCAGTGAGATGTTGACTGATGAAGGGCCAAACAGAGAATGATAATTGGCGCCAATTTCGGGACGACTGCGTCACTGCGCATGCGCAGTAGAGGCGTACTATGGAGGTCCTTTAGGACATGATTTCTTTTTGTTTTGGATGCAAATTTTGGGGATTGGGGGGCAAAATTTGTGTTTGGCCCTGGTTTTGTTGGAGTTAGCACCAGTTAAGTCTGGGTCATTGGTACAGTATAAAAATACTAGGTTTTCCAATGATTAATAAATTTCACTTACAGTGACATCCTCCATAACATTGTCATTTTATTGTCAGATACTATTTTCATTTATAAAACCAAACCAAGATTCCCATAAACAATAGAATTTCCCACCAGAACTAAACACAAACTGACTACCCATGAATGGAGAATCCAAAGCAATCAACTTTTTTTACCTAACAGAATAATGACACACTGAAAAAACACGCAAGAAAGCTATACCGTAATCCTGGTTAATGTTGGTAGCAGTAAAACGGCCAGTAGTGGTTATATAACCTCCACGCACTATATGTGTATTATTTATTCTATACTTAAAATGTATTTGTTCTACTGATTCTGTTTAGCCCTTTACTTAACGAATCGGCCGTATCTGCCCGTGTAATTTACAAATTAAGTTGTTAAAAAAAATATATATTTCAAAAACTTCAATGAAACCATATCATGTAACCCCCTCATTGAAACGAGCTCACGAAGCTCGTTCCAATGAAGGGGTCACATGATATGGTTTTGTTGAAATTTTTTTTTAAATTTGAAAAAAACAAATATTAAAATAATACATTTTGATATCGACTATGTTGGGTATAGGGTTAAACTGTAATTAAAAGAATTTCAGATTTTCTCAATGTTACGAATATTGTGAAATAAAGTTTGTTCGTTCGTTCGTCCATTCATTCATTCATTCTTTCATTCATATTTATTTATTTATTGGCTAATCATGACCACAACATGAGTATCAACTGAAGACCAGGGGTGAGCGTTAATAAGCCATGTTGCCCCATTTTAGAGAGGGTTTGCACCTCCCAAGCATTGGTGACTGGGTCCTATTTTACCAGTAAAACAGAGCCTGTTTACCGCAGTGAACAGGCATTGCTTCACTTCCCGGTGTTCCCGCGGGGACATTCATTCATAACAAACTATAATTAGAATATACGAGCTGTAAAATAAAAATAAAATTATCAATAGAAAATGCAATTTGCTCACTACCACAATGCCTTGATAATGAAGTTGGATTATTTGTTAGGTAGGTACAGGATGACCTTGCTTAATGCCTCTTTTGAATAAATGTGTGGGGACATAAAAAGATCAGAGCAGTGAATTATGTGTATGATTTTTGTCATAATGCAATTATGTTAGGTGTAAGATACATACTAATTTAGAATAATCTGCGTGAGCCTTCACTGCCTGTTTCAAAAGTTCAACTTTTTCACTAACTGGAACTGTATTCTCATCCATTTTTTTAGAGAACTCCAATGATTCGACAGTAGAACTTCTTATTGTATCAGTTCTTCCAAGTTGAAATCTTCTTAATGATCCACTCTCATATGTTGAGCATGCTTTCCTGTAGATTCTTTAACAAAAATAACACAAAAATTATAAATTTAAAATAATTTGTATCTTTTTCATACTTACCAATGGCCCAGACTTAGCTGGTGCTAACTCAAAAATATCAAGGGCCAAACACAAATTTTGCACCCCCAATTCCCAAAATTTGCATGCAAAACTGAAAATTAGAAGTCATATCTGGCCCTCCATACATTTACTCTCCACGCATGCTCAGACGCCAGGAAGCAACCGGAATTGACACCAACATCATTCTTTGTAAAGAGAGTATTACATAATAATTCAGTGGGGAGGTATGAGTGCCTACTCATGGGAGGGTCATCTCAGTCTGGGCCATTGGTAAGTATAAAAAATATACAAATTATTTTAACCCTTTACCCAACGTAACGGCCAAAACCGGCCAGCGCTATTCTAAAAAATCGCCAATTAATTTTCATAATTTTTTTCATTTTTTGTCTCAAAAACATAGGTTATGACCCCTCATTGGAACGAGCTCGACGAGCTCGTTCCAATGAAGGGTCATAACCTATGTTTTTGAGACAAAAAATGAAAAAAATTAGTTATTCAAGAATTTTTTTTGCAAGTGTCGTCTGCTTTTCATGTTAGGTAAAGGGTTAAATTTACAATATTTATATACTATAAACCAATGGCCCAGACTTAGCTGAATCGTAAAAAGGTGGAGGGCCTTGGACTTCCGAAATAGTAGATCAACATAGTTCCAATCCTGCAATCCATGATGAAAGGAAATTAGAATAATTAGGAATTACATGTATGTCTCTCTATACAGTAATAGAGGAGACATATCCTAAATAAGGAGACCAATTTAAGTAATTCCTTATTCTGAGCATGAAGACAATGCTAATTAGGATGTAACAAATTCTTAATTTTTAAGGCTAGTCCTGACTAAGCCCAAAAATTAGGATGGCGTATCTGAGAATGAGAGTAAATCCACCACAACCATACGCCATAAAATAACACTTCAGCTGTATGCAGGATATAATTATGGATAAAACAGCTTCCTTCATAGCGGCATACTCATTAAGCCAGAGAAGAGGTAAAAATCCCCCTCCCCTTTCTTTTGAAGGAATCTTCAAAAGAGAGTGGGGAGAACTCTGGAATCAATAAGAGCGGTACCAAAAAACAATATAAATAATCGTCAAACAGGCACTCAGGTATTAATTCATGATTGATAAATCGTGCTTACCGCCACTTCAGAACTTAAGGCTATTTGGACGATCTTGGTAATTAATACTGTCCGCTATATAAAGTACACCGCAGATGGCATACACAGATACGTCAAAAACTGGTGATATAAAATATATTATACACATGTCCAATCGAGCCACACTGAAGATCCCTGAAGAGAAAACACATTTCCGAGGTATATAACCCACAGACGACCTCTGTACAATAAATTCCAGTAACAATAGTGTTGAAACGATTACCTATTTTTCAAAGTCGACCACAGTAATCGATTCAAAATCGACTAGTCGGTTTTTCTGTTGAAAACATAATTGTCTCAGTAAATTAGGTGATAAGAGACTTACATGTAAGTTGATAACCCTTTCGTTAAATGACTCGTTTGATAGGTGTTTGATGGAGTTTCCTTGTCAAAGTCATGAACGTAGCTGTTCTCTCTCGAATTTTGAGTTTTAACCATTCAGTAAAAAAAATTAGGATACCCAGGAAGTGTAATTATCTGAATACCAGTTAACTGGTTATGCAGCCTCCGGGGTACTCAAAGAGTAGCAATTTAATTATGATGATTTTTTAATAAGCGCTCGTATATAACAAATCAACAAATAATCACAGGAAACTAATCCAACTAAAAGCGGATATGCCCATGAGGAAGTCATAGAACACGACTCAAATGAATAGTATGTATGTATTAAATTATACGAGGCTGGCAGGAAGAAAACTATGTCTTGCCCAGTAATTGCCCCTGAACACATAGGTAGTGTGTGTGTGTTGGGGGGGGGGGGTTGGGGGAGTGGGGGCAGTGATTCAAAGTCATATCGAAATCTCCTCACCTGCATTACTTGTGTGCCAGTCATCATATGATATAGTAACCGCGATGGTTCCCTCACTCTAACCAACTCCATTATGCCACTATGGGCAGAGAAGGTCATGAAGAACAAAACTTCAACAAAGAAAAAGAAGGCCCTCTCGTGGAGGAAGCTTCTGGGGAGCGTCCCATAACACACACTTGGGAAAGGTGATCCAAGGTTTCTGTGATGACAAAGGTGCTACTACTAGGATTCACAACGAGACTGTTTAATCTTAAACGTAATCTACTGAATCAAATGAATTGGAGGATACGCATATCCTATCATCCATCCCCATGAATTCGGCAAAGCGTCTACTGTATGCACTCAATGGTCTGGGCATGGTGACACAAATGATGGTAACTAATTGTTCCATTGCATTGCAAACTGAACTATCATGGAGCGATCCCACTGGTAGCAAAACTCTCCAAATACTCGCTTGTTGAGCATCCAATGCAAATGCAACAGGCGACCTTCCCGAGGAGCAAGTCGGCTGGTACGTTCAGATGACCCGGTATATGACGGATAGAGAGATGAATATGACGATACATGACAAAATAGAAAAAAACTTCTCCATTAGCTGGCATAATGGAAATGAATGGGTGCCGCCCTGGTTCCTGATGTATGCTACCACTATCGAGTTGTCCAACAATATCTGAACATGCATGTCTGCTAATAATGTGAATCCATTGATGTAGTGCTAACAATATTGACATCATTCTTTGATGTTAATGTGGTTCTCCAGGAACCGAGGGTCCCAAGACACCTGCATTTCGAGTCTATGTCGGACTCAGAGTCGTGCCCCAAACTATTGACTCACATCTGTCATAATTGTGAAAGCCGGATCTGGCAGCTGCAGCCGAACTCTCTGATTTAACCACTGAATATCTGCCCAAATCTGGACCTTTTGTTTACTTGATCCATTAACCCTTTACCTAACATGAAAAGCAGACGACACTTGCAAAAAAAATTCTTGAATAATTAATTTTTTTCATTTTTTGTCTCAAAAACATAGGTTATGACCCCTCGTTGGAACGAGCTCGATGAGCTCGTTCCAACGAGGGGTCATAACCTATGTTTTTGAGACAAAAAATGAAAATATTTTGAAAATTAATTGGCGATTTTTGAGAATAGCGCTGGCCGGTTTTGGCCGTTACGTTGGGTAAAGGGTTAAAACAATACTGGTCATAAACGAATGTGTGTTTTCACACTCCAGTTCTGGGTAAAGAATAACTGGAGGGGACGTGTGCGTAAGCGACACATCGAAATAAGATCCGCAGCCACAGACACTCCGCACAACCCCATCAGTCACATAAATCCCTCGCTGTTAATGCGTTTGAGTGTAGACAAAAGCGAGCATAACAACTGACTAATTTCGCTCTGGGAAACAGCAGACAAACCAGATTGTTGTGAGATATTACCGAGTTCATTATTCGAGTGAACGCCCAGGGCGCTAGATTCAGACCGAAGCACATCACTCGGAACTGAAATAGTATCCCTTGGACGACGAACAATAGGTACTTTCTGAATGCCGGATATACCAGGACATGAAAGAGCGGATCCTTAGAACTATGCTTGCTGCATAGTCGATCACTCGAACGCTCGCTTTTACCGACTGAATGAATATCATAAATAAACTTTTAGAGCTTTGATAAACTTGTTATCTAGCTCCAGTCTATTACCGGTCAGAACGAGCTGTCTAGCTTCGGTACGAGGAACAGGTGACTGTAGAATCCTAGAGATCTTGGTTCTCAACGACCTCTATTGTTTCCATTGCCAACAGAGCCTTTACCTCTGATTGGACATCTAGTTAGTGGTAGTTTCTCTCGGAAAGATAGCCGTAGGGTGGCCCGAGACCACACTTCTCGCCTACTGGTCTTCCGTAATAGTTAGCCAGTTTGATGTGAATCTTGATAACCATCCACCAACTGCTAAGCAATAGAGGTCCTAACACTCACCTGTTGTACCTGCAGGGCCTACGGAAGGAGAAACTAATTTCCCCTTGCGAAGAGCCTCAAGCAACCGGCTTAGGAACGTCTGACTGGTAGTCTTGATCAGACATATGCCCCCTATCCGAGTCACTGGATTGACGATCCCTGGAGTAATTATAGAAGGGTTACCTATACCCTAGCAAGGAGTCCTTTTTAGACGATTTTCTGTCTAGGACATCCTCCCTTACTCTTTTCTGCTGTTGCGGGTCGATTAGATGCCGACTTAAGGAGCAGAGTATTGATGCTTTCTTTGTAGCTTGGTCATAAACGAATGAAAGCTTATCGTCAAGAACTTAGTGTCTGGATACCGGAGCAACCTGTAGAGAGTTTTTCACCTTGTCATCACTTAAAGATGACAACGCAAGGGCTGTGTCACGTCTGATTAATTCCAAATTAACCACTGTTAAGACAGAGTTATACATGATAAATATAATAGCCCTGGAAAGGACTCTTAAAGAGGTAAGAACGTTATCAAATTCCTTTCCGTAGTGTCGTTGCGACACAGTTCTTAAAGGTGATCTGTGTAAGACAGTGAGTCTAAATTCGCTCTGAATGAAGAAATTGCTGTCTCAATTGTGTCCAAGTGAATAGTAACTGATGAAGGTAAAGCCATAACTAAGTCCTTAGCCTGCTCATTCAAACACAGAGGAACTCTCTATACATCTTCCCTGACCATTACAAATGAACGTAGGTAGTTCAATAATTGGTAAAATTACGAAAGATGATGACACTGGAATGTTGAATATGGCGTCGTCTGAATGGCCGAAGGCCTGCGACACCTGTCTAGACTTAACTGGAAAAGACATGACCTCCTTTTTGTCCGGATAAAGTCAGCATCCAACAACACTAGCAGTTTCTTCCTAGTAGTCGCAACATTCCAATTTGCTGGAACAAATTCAGGGTAGTGTTGATGGATTAAATCCATTGCAACCATGTGTTTTTCCGAAAGGGAAGGGTAATCCTCCTCCATATCCCTTTCACCATCCGTCTGAATCAGTTGAAAATCACAGTCAGTGAATCTGAACGTGCAGATGACTGGACCAACCCAGCACCATCCGACAGCTCAGCTTCTGAGACTGCCGTAGGCTGCTCTTGCACTTGCTGGAATGCTGCGATGAGCTGCACAATCTGCAACAGCAAGTCCGTTACAGAAGCCTGAGGAGCAGCAGTCTTCTGTTTCTTGGCCGTCGGGTGCTCCTGGGAGGGTGTGTCCGAGACGGCTCTTTTCTCCGGACATCCTGATAAATGAGGCCTCGTCTCCTTAGCTACCGGATGGTCCGACTTCCTTGATGATGAGTGGTCCCTTCTCGGCAATGCAGACTAGATATCTGAAGTCATGTAGCTAAGGTGCGGTCGTGTGTGCTTTGAAGACGCTGATGTAGAAGCCGTAACTGTGGCCGATGCCGAATGTGAACTGAACGGAGCATCCTGGACGGGAGGTGCAGACGTATGCTCCGACTGATGCAAGTTTCTAATCACAACATCTGGCCCCAGATGTTGTTAGAAAAGAGAGGGGCCTCTCCCGCTCGTGGTCCTTTCAAACCTCACCGAGCTTCCCACTGAACTTGCCTGCTTCTTCCTCTGTTCCGTCATTTCTGTGTGAGCCTGTTTATATTTTAAGGTGTTCGCTCTACCCAATCCACTCCTCTCGACCGCAACAGACACACCCGGAGTCACAGTACCCATGGGTTGAGTAACCACTCCACCTGTCTAGCTGGCTGGCTCCAAGGGACTGAAACCATCGGCTAGTGGTTTTTTGACTCTCTAAGATTCATGAGCACCTTTGCACTAGCTCTGCTTGATCATCTGAATGTGACGACAGCAGCACACTATCTCTAGGTGTCACATAAACATCACCATGTTCTTGTTTGTCTGAAATAGAAGCTGAGAAACTAGATTGACTTTGTGGCGAGAGGACTGGCATTGGCCTCTCGCTGCTAACAATGTACCGTAACACCCATCTCCAATGTTTGTCATCCCATCCGACACAAGTTGAGCAAGAATTAGTGGGTGTACATTGACTGCAAGCAAGGCAACAAGCATATAAATCTTAGGAAGACTTTCCCGCCTTGCATTTTGAGCAATAAGCTTTCATAATGAAGCAAAATAAAGTCGACAGTACTCCCACCAACTCCACAACAAATGTATGAAAAAGATACATAACAAATAACATTCAAAATATAAATAGGATACAGATAGTTATTAACATCTTCAGGAGGAGACATGGCCTTTTTGGCCGTTTCCAGTCGCTTCTCACAAAAATAATTTAAAATAACAAAACAAAACAAAAAGAGGAGAAAAGTGGTTAGATCTTGATAAATTCATCTAGTTGTAATATTTTTTCATTAGGATATATATGAGACACTAATGATATGCTATTACTTCAAGCGGTCTCTAACCCTTTACCTGACGTAACTGCCACACACATATATACATGGACCCATATATATGGGTCCATTTTAAAATGTCGGTCTGATGAGACTTAAGTGTCGAAAATACTTACCGTAGTTTTTTTAAAATAGGGTAAAAATGACCAAAGATTTGTTGTATCCTATGTAAATGTGGATTACAATGAATAATACAGACATATAAAGAATTGTTTGAAACTGGTATCTTTTAGAATCTTTTTCCTATATACATGCCCACAGATACATGCATACATTCATACACACATCACACACACATGTATTATCTACGTACACATATATTTACTTAATGATCAATATTGTTGGGCGTTATGTTTTAATTGCTACACTACTGGAATATTTAATGTATCTTACAACAGTCCTACCATGATAATAAACAGGAAATTACATATATTTATGGAGCAGTAGTCAGCATATGACTTGACTTGAGATTTCCTAATAGTACCCAGGAGGAGAACACAACAAGAAAAAGAGAATAAATTGTTTCATCCTACCACAATGTTATAAATGACACTGCCAATGAGCTCAACGGTCTTATTCTTTTACAAGCACAAATCAATCTACAGTAATTTTGTGACTTGTTCTAAATGCACCTTAATGTTTAAAGACTTGGCCTGTCGCGACTATCATTTTTTTTAATTGACTAATCGTGACCAGTAATCGACAGTTAGTCGATTAATAGTCGGTCCCCATGATTTTTAGCAAATCGTTTTTCTGTACGTAAAACTCTGAAAATGACAATGGCACTAGTGTGTTCAGATGAAGTGGGGTTGTGGGAACAACAAATCGGTCCCGTCTGAAGCTAGTCCAAACTTGACACACAGTCCGTAATATAATTGTTGGGTTTGGTACGTCCTAGGACGTACCAACCCCAAAAATTATATTACGGACTGTGGATCCAAGTTAGGACAAGATTGAAGCCGATGAATTAAAATGAATTTATCAAAGAACGTCCCTGACATGTTTCCTTTCTGTAATAAGTTTCTCAAAATTTCTAACACTGAGATCTATGCATTCCTTTGTCAGTTGTTAAAAATGACCTTGGTCCGAAGTTCCGAACATTGAGAAGCGATCTGACATTCTGACTGTTGTCAAAATTTTCTCACTTTCATGCTTTGGGTTTTCCAATGGGTGCGTTTGTGTGTAGAAGATTGGAGAAGTTCAGAAGAATCTATTCTTCTCCAGTGAGTGGGAGTGCTCTTTGTTGCACAGTGACAGTCGTTCAAAGTCTTCTGGGTATGAGTGTTAACACTTTTACCTAACATGAAAAGCAGACGACACTTGCAAAAAAAATTCTTGAATAACTAAATTTTTTCATTTTTTGTCTCAAAAACATAGGTTATGACCCCTCGTTGGAACGAGCTCGACGAGCTCGTTCCAACGAGGGGTCATAACCTATGTTTTTGAGACAAAAAATGAAAATATTTTGAAAATTAATTGGCGATTTTTGAGAATAGTGCTGGCCGGTTTTGGCCGTTACGTTGGGTAAAGGGTTAACTATTGTTAGATATTTCAAAGTTATTCACCTTCATTGATCATTCACTTCACAAAACAATGCAATTTAGCCCCGACGTGTAGTAGACGTGTACCACTTTGAAAATGAACGACGATCGACTAAAAATAAAAACCGTCGACTACTTCAATAGACTACTAGTCGAATAATCGTGACAGCCCTATTAAAGACCTATTTCGGGCTTAGGTGATCTCAGAGCATTCAACATTTCTAGTATGTCCTGCTGACAATACACAAAAAACCTGTACAGTGATTTTTAGTCAGATCTTGGCTGCCTTAACCCTTTTCCCAACGAAGACGATATCAAAATTTATTATTTTAAATATCAATTTTTTAAATTTTTCCAAAAATTTCAACAAAACCATAACATGTGACCCCTCATTGGAATGAGCTCAACGAGCTCGTTCCAATGAGGGGTCACATGATATGGTTTTGTTGAAATATTTTGAAAAATTTAATTTTTTCAACTGCTCAATTTGCATATTACGTGGGCGGATGCGGGCGATTCGTTAGGTAAAGGGTTAACAGGTATCAAAGACTTAACTAGAAATCACTGTTAAGCATTTAGATATATACAGGTTGAAAAATGGAAATTCAAGACAGTTGCTAGTCCATTGCGGGTTAACAAAAACTGAAAAGAAAATCAAACACTTTTTTCAAGAAAATTAACCTTTTCAACTGTTATCAAGTATTCTATTTATTTATTTCTTGGTGTTTAACCCTTTACCCAACACAGATGATATCAAAATTTATTATTTTAAATACCATTTTTTTTAATTTTTCAAAAAATTTCAACCAAAGCATATCATGTGACACCCTCATTGGAACAAGCTCAATTAGCTTGTTCCAAAGAGGAGCCACATCATATGATTTTGTTGAAATTTTTAGAAAAATAATATTTTTTCAGCTGTGGATGTGGCGGATTCATCGGGTCAAGGGTTAAGGTCACACATTTCTGCACAATGGCTAATCATGACCATGACAATTTTACAGGTGGAGAAAGCCAGAGTTCCTGGAGAAACCACTGAGCAATGGCAAGCAACTGTCAGCTCCCCAACATACTAACTCTCCACATTAGTATCGGTTTTCGATTGATTCGGTGTGGTTTTTCGATATCCCCATAAAATCAGTTAATTTCATGGGGTATATTACCTGTCTCTGATGGGTAATACAGGGTAATATATCTCATTAATACAGGCTTGGCAATTTCAGGAGAGCGATTTTTTAGCTCTCCTTACTGCCCTCCTGAAAGAATTAAGGAGAGCGAAAAATTGCCCTCCTAAATATTTTGGTCTGGGATGATTGAGATTACATGTATTATGCTCACATTAAATTTTTGTTGTAAAGCAAAAATGTAATTTAACTTCGAAGTCACATAACATCACGTAATTTCATTTTAAAAGTGGTTTAGTGGTAAAAGGTAATGGCTGCAACCATACCCAAACACAGTTGCAATCATTTGAAGCAAAATGGGTCACAGCAATATTTTTTTTTCTGTCAGTTTCAAGTTCAACAACAGACATCACAGTTTGAGGGGTAATTATTCAAGGAATATTGACACTATAATATACTACCATTACTACTATCCTGTCACTTGAAGCACTTGCACCAGGATGTGACTGTAGATTCAAGCAGACCTGTTGTCCAAGAAAGTCATACGCCTACCACTACCACCTTCAACCCCCTTGGGGGGTTGAAGGTGGTAGTGGTAGGCGTATGACTTTCTTGGACAACAGGTCTGGGTACACACACAGGTTTTGTCAAGTGTGTGTTCGGTTGTTGAGTGAGACATCTAGATGTCTAAGAGATTTCACTTTACCTTAGTAAAGTTAATAAAATCACTGATGTAGTCTGTTGGTTTCAGTTTCAATGAGTTCGTTCAACTGGATACTTAAAATGCTGTGTAAAGCTAATTGCTCTCCTGAGCTGATTGAGGAGAGCGATTTTTTGCCCTCCTGCATTTTTCAGAATGCCAGGCCTGCTGATATACCAAGTGGTATTTAGTATCAGATATATTAGGGCTGTCACGATTTTTTAATTTAGGAATTGATTAATCATCACAAATAATCGATGATAATCGATTAATCGTACCAAGATGACCCCCTTCTCCCTCTCTTTGTTAAAAATGAAGTTCAAGTCAGTTGACCTACTTCAAATAAACAATGAAGACGATCCTCTTTTAGGCACTTCCAAAGCTTTGATGTTCTGAACTTTTGAACCGTCAGTGTAATAATCAAGACCGATCGTCAGTTGCAAACTTATTACACTGATGGTTCAAAAGTTCAGAACATCAAAGCCTTGAATGTACCTAAAAGACTATTGCTTCTAACAGCTTCTTGAGGTTTAACATCGACATTCTTGACCTTTTACCTTTAGAAACAATAGTTTATTCATCAATTAATCGATTTCGGCATGATTGATCGATTAATCATGACAGCCCTAAGATATATGTACTAGGGTCAGACATGTTAACTCTCCCGGAATGCCCGGGAAAATCCCAGAATTTCAGTGTAGTTCCTGGCCTCCCAGATGGGAATCAGTTTTGGACCAAAAATCACGGAAAACAACAGTCAAATATTTTGTTGCCGTTGTAACTTATGAAAAATGTTTGGAGTCAAACCACATGCATTTCAAACTCTGGTAAAAACTCTCGAAGCAGTAAAATGTGGATTTAAGTTAAATTTATTTAAGAAATTGTATTTTATGATTTATATTTCAACTGTGTTCATGTTTATTTCTGTTTTTTTTCTTCGGAGATTTGTGATCAATGTGCGAGTGTTGAAGTGAAAATAGGTGACTTACTTTCAAAAAACTGAAAACTCCACCTTCATTTAAATGCAGATTTTTGGAAAATAAAATATATGAAAAGGAATTAAATAATATATATTTATTTATTCCTTCATAGAATAGCTTTAATTCTCATCCCTTTTCCAAAATTAAAACGTAAACAACAACTATTTAACTCAGTTTAAAAGTAGGTTAAAGTCACTTAGGATGCCAAAAAATTATGACTGCATATTTAAACACAATGGACGTATTCTCTAACACTACATTTATTCTGTTGTGCTGACTACAGAATTGTTAACTGTTGGCCATCTGTACCCAGAAAATTTCGAATGGATTTAAAAAAAAAAATGCTTCAATGATGAATAGAAAAGTTTTGTGTAGGGCACAAACATCCCACATTCAGCATAGTTGACAACTAGTTCTGGATATAACCTGGTGTTAATAGTGGTCCATGAGCTGAAAATTCACAAGTTTTTTCTTTTATTTGTCCCCGTGCGAACTTTTCCCTGAAATCCACCCAGTTCCCTGAAAATCACCCTCAGGTTCCATGAAAAATTATTCTGGAGGTTTACATGTCTGACTAGGATATTGCCCTACTGTCATAAGTCCATATGAAGAAATCAATAGCCCAGTAAATGTATATTATACTAAATACCAACTGGTATATAGGGGAGATAATTTCCTGACAACCAGTATCACAGATGTACAGTACAATTCAAATCAAGTTTTAGGATAACCACTATAAGCTACACATCTCTCTCAACATGCACTGATCAGACCAGAATCTGACATCATTTTCTAGAAATCTCTCACTGAGAGCCTTCCAGAAAATGATGTCAGATTCTGATTTTATCAGTGCAGAAGCGGCAGTATACTTAGTTTATTGTGGTTATAATAGAACTTATTTTGACTTGTACTGTATTATTTATTTATTTATTGGTGTTTAAAGTCATGTAGGCAACCGGGATAAAGTGCCTTGCCCAAGGACACAACGCAGGTCATCCCAGACAGAGATTGAACTTGGGGACCTCTAGCATAGAAGTGATTTGTACTGTATGTGTTCCAATAAAACCTTACCCCCCAAAAATACATCATGTAATGAACAAGGCAACTTTTAACAATAACATGTTTACTAAATAAACCTCTCATGTCCTCGTGCACCTCATCACTGGACAAATAATCAATAAAATCAGATAAAGGTCAAGGTCACTACATCTTAGTTTAAATCATAAACTTTAAATCATAAACTGATTATTAATTTAAACAACCTTCATTCTGAACATTGTCTGCTGCATGAGTGAAAACCCCAGAAAAATGAACAGGTTTGCAAGACACTCAGTTGATGGAATAACTGCAAAATGGGCAACTTCAAATAATCCCTGTGGTGACGTCATATGGAAACATATGCCACTAGAGAGATAAACACAGAAAAAACTAAGCAAGCTCTCACCCAATCAGAGGGCAAGTATTTTAGTCTTATTGGAACCTACAAAAAACAAATGATTTTAAAAATCTTCTCTGATAAATTAATTCTGAGTTACTTAATTATTTCCAAGCATATTTACCTGTAGTAAGCGGACTGTAGAATGTTTAACATATTCACCCGTAGTAAGCCGACTGTAGTATATTTAACATATTTACCTGCAGTGAGCCAACTGTAGTATATTTAACATATTTACCTGCAGTAAGTATATTTAACATATTTACCTGTAGTAAGCCAGCTGTAGTATATTTAATATATTTACTATAGTAAGCCAACTGTAGTATATTTAACATATTTACTATAGTAAGCCAACTGTAGTATATTTAACATATTTACCCATAGTAATATTTAACATATCTACCTGTAGTAAGCCAACCGTAGTATATTTAACATATTTACCTGTAGTAAGCCAACTGTAGTATATTTAATATATTTACTATAGTAACCCAACTGTAGTATATTTAACATATTTACTACAGTAAGCCAACTGTAGTATATTTAACATATTTACTATAGTAATATTTAACATATCTACCTGTAGTAAGCCAACCGTAGTACATTTAACATATCTACCTGTAGTAAGCCAACTGTAGTATATTTAACATATTTACTATAGTAAGCCAACTGTAGTATATTTAACATACTTACTACAGTAATATTTAACATATCTACCTGTAGTAAGCCAACCGCAGTATATTTAACATATTTACCTGTAGTAAGCCAACTGTAGTATATTTAACATATTTACTATAGTAAGCCAACTGTAGTATATTTAATGTATTTACTATAGTAAGCCAACTGTAGTATATTTAACATATTTACCCATAGTAATATTTAACATATCGACCTGTAGTAAGCCAACCGTAGTATATTTAACATATTTACCTGTAGTAAGCCAACCGTAGTATATTTAACTTATTTTCCTGTAGTAAGCCAACTGTAGTATATTTAATATATTTACTATAGTAAGCCAACTGTAGTATATTTAACATATTTACTATAGTAAGCCAACTGTAGTATATTTAACATATTTACCCATAGTAATATTTAACATATCTACCTGTAGTAAGCCAACCGTAGTATATTTAACATATTTACCTGTAGTAGGCCAACTGTAGTATATTTAATATATTTACTATAGTAAGCCAACTGTAGTATATTTAACATATTTACTATAGTAAGCCAACTGTAGTATATTTAACATATTTACTATAGTAATATTTAACATATCTACCTGTAGTAAGCCAACTGTAGTATATTTAACATATTTACTATAGTAAGCCAACTGTAGTATATTTAACATATTTACTATAGTAATATTTAACATATCTACCTGTAGTAAGCCAACCGTAGTATATTTAACATATCTACCTGAGGTAAGCCAACTGTAGTATATTTAACATATTTACTATAGTAAGCCAACTGTAGCATATTTAACATATTTACTATAGTAAGCCAACTGTAGTATATTTAACATATTTACTATAGTAATATTTAACATATCAACCTGTAGTAAGCCAACTGTAGTATATTTAACATATTTACTATAGTAAGCCAACTGTAGTATATTTAACATATTTACTATAGTAAGCCAACTGTAGTATATTTAACATATTTACTATAGTAATATTTAACATATCTACCTGTAGAAAGCCAACTGTAGTAAATTTAACATATTTACTATAGTAAGCCAACTGTAGTATATTTAACATATTTACTATAGTAATATTTAACATATTTACCTGCAGTAAGCCAACCGTAGTATATTTAACTATTTACCTGTAGTAAGCCAACTGTAGTATATTTAATATATTTACTATAGTAAGCCAACTGTAGTATATTTAACATATTTACTATAGTAATATTTAACATATCTACCTGTAGTAAGCCAACTGTAGTATATTTAACATATTTACTATAGTAAGCCAACTGTAGTATATTTAACATATTTACTATAGTAATATTTAACATATCTACCTGTAGTAAGCCAACCGTAGTATATTTAACATATTTACCTGTAGTAAGCCAACTGTAGTATATTTAACATATTTACTATAGTAAGCCAACTGTAGTATATTTAACATATTTACTATAGTAAGCCAACTGTAGTATATTTAACATATTTACCCATAGTAATATTTAACATATCTACCTGTAGTAAGCCAACCGTAGTATATTTAACATATTTACCTGTAGTAAGCCAACTGTAGTATATTTAACATATTTACTATAGTAAGCCAACTGTAGTATATTTAACATATTTACTATAGTAAGCCAACTGTAGTATATTTAACATATTTACCCATAGTAATATTTAACATATCTACCTGTAGTAAGCCAACCGTAGTATATTTAACATATTTACCTGTAGTAAGCCAACTGTAGTATATTTAATATATTTACTATAGTAAGCCAACTGTAGTATATTTAACATATTTACTACAGTAAGCCAACTGTAGTATATTTAACATATTTACTATAGTAATATTTAACATATCTACCTGTAGTAAGCCAACCGTAGTACATTTAACATATCTACCTGTAGTAAGCCAACTGTAGTATATTTAACATATTTACTATAGTAAGCCAACTGTAGTATATTTAACATACTTACTACAGTAATATTTAACATATCTACCTGTAGTAAGCCAACCGTAGTATATTTAACATATTTACCTGTAGTAAGCCAACTGTAGTATATTTAACATATTTACTATAGTAAGCCAACTGTAGTATATTTAACGTATTTACTATAGTAAGCCAACTGTAGTATATTTAACATATTTACCCATAGTAATATTTAACATATCTACCTGTAGTAAGCCAACCGTAGTATATTTAACATATTTACCTGTAGTAAGCCAACCATAGTATATTTAACATATTTACCTGTAGTAAGTCAACTGAAGTATATTTAATATATTTACTATAGTAAGCCAACTGTAGTATATTTAACATATTTACTATAGTAAGCCAACTGTAGTATATTTAACATATTTACTATAGTAATATTTAACATATCTACCTGTAGTAAGCCAACCGTAGTATATTTAACATATTTACCTGTAGTAATCCAACTGTAGTATATTTAACATATTTACTATAGTAAGCCAACTGTAGTATATTGAACATATTTACCCATAGTAATATTTAACATATCTACCTGTAGTAAGCCAACCGTAGTATATTTAACATATTTACCTGTAGTAAGCCAACTGTAGTATATTTAACATATTTACTATAGTAAGCCAACTGTAGTATATTTAACATATTTACTATAGTAAGCCAACTGTAGTATATTTAACATATTTACCCATAGTAATATTTAACATATCTACCTGTAGTAAGCCAACCGTAGTATATTTAACATATTTACCTGTAGTAAGCCAACCATAGTATATTTAACATATTTACCTGTAGTAAGTCAACTGAAGTATATTTAATATATTTACTATAGTAAGCCAACTGTAGTATATTTAACATATTTACTATAGTAAGCCAACTGTAGTATATTTAACATATTTACCCATAGTAATATTTAACATATCTACCTGTAGTAAGCCAACCGTAGTATATTTAACATATTTTACCTGTAGTAAGCCAACTGTAGTATATTTAACATATTTACTATAGTAAGCCAACTGTAGTATATTTAACATATTTACCCATAGTAATATTTAACATATTTACCTGTAGTAAGCCAACCGTAGGATATTTAACATATTTACCTGTAGTAAGCCAACTGTAGTATATTTAACATATTTACTATAGTAAGCCAACTGTAGTATATTTAACATATTTACTATAGTAAGCCAACTGGAGTATATTTAACATATTTACCCATAGTAATATTTAACATATCTACCTGTAGTAAGCCAACCGTAGTATATTTAACATATTTACCTGTAGTAAGCCAACTGTAGTATATTCAACATATTTACCCATAGTAATTTAACCTATAGTAAGCCAACGGAGGTATATTTAACATATTTACCTATAGTAATATTTAACATATTTACCTATAGTAATATTTAACATATCTACCTGTAGTAAGCCAACGGTAGTATATTTAACATATTTACCTATAGTAAGCCAACTGTAGTATATTCAACATGTAGTGAGCCAACTGTAGTATATTTAACATATTTACCCATAGTAAGCCAACAGTAGTATATTTAACATATTTACCTATAGTAAGCCAACTGTAGTATATTTAACATATTTACCTATAGTAAGCCAACTGTAGTATATTTAACCTGTAGTGAGCCAACTGTAGTATATTTAACATATTTACCTATAGTAAGCCAACGGTAGTACATTTAACATATTTACCTATAGTAAGCCAACTGAAGTATATTCAACCTGTAGTGAGCCAACTGTAGTATATTTAACATATTTACCTATAGAAAGCCAACTGTAGTATATTCAACCTGTAGTGAGCCAACTGTAGTATATTTAACATATTTACCTGCAGTAAGTATATTTAACATATTTACCTGTAGTAAGCCAACTGTAGTATATTTAACATATTTACATAGTAAGCCAACTGTAGTATATTCAACATATTTACCTGTAGTATGTATATTTAACATATTTACCTGTAGTGAGCCAACTGTAGTATATTTAACATATTTACATAGTAAGCCAACTATAGTATATTTAACATATTTACCCATAGTAATATTTAACATATCTACCTGTAGTAAGCCAACCATAGTATATTTAAGATATTTACCTGTAGTAAGCCAACTGTAGTATATTTAACATATTTACCTGTAGTAAGCCAACTGTAGTATATTTAACATATTTATCTGCAGTAATATTTAACATATTTACCTGTACTAAGCCAACTGTAGTATATTTAACATATTTACTATAGTAAGCCAACTGTAGTATATTTAACATATTTACTATAGTAAGCCAACTGTAGTATATTTAACATATTTACCCATAGTAATATTTAACATATCTACCTGTAGTAAGCCAACCGTAGTATATTTAACATATTTACCTGTAGTAATCCAACTGTAATATATTTAACATATTTACTATAGTAAGCCAACTGTAGTATATTTAACATATTTACCCATAGTAATCCAACTGTAGTATATTTAACATATTTACCTGTAGTAAGCCAACTGTTGTATATTTAACATATTTACCTCTAGTAAGCCAGCTGTAGTATATTTAATACATTTACCTATAGTAAGCCAACTGTAGTATATTTAACATATTTACTATAGTAAGCCAACGGTAGTATATTTAACATATTTACTATAGTAAGCCAACTGTAGTATATTTAACATATTTACCCATAGTAATATTTAACATATCTACCTGTAGTAAGCCAACCATAGTATATTTAACATATTTACTATAGTAAGCCAACTGTAGTATATTTAACATATTTACCCATAGTAATATTTAACATATCTACCTGTAGTAAGCCAACCGTAGTATATTTAACATATTTACTATAGTAAGCCAACTGTAGTATATTTAACATATTTACCCATAGTAATATTTAACATATCTACCTGTAGTAAGCCAACCGTAGTATATTTAACATATTTACTATAGTAAGCCAACTGTAGTATATTTAACATATTTACCTGTAGTAAGCCAACTGTAGTATATTTAACATATTTACCTGTAGTAAGCCAACTGTAGTATATTCAACATATTTACCCATAGTAATCCAACTGTAGTATATTTAACCTATAGTAAGCCAACGGCAGTATATTTAACATATTTACCTATAGTAAGCCAACTATAGTATATTTAACCTATAGTAAGCCAACTGTAGTATATTTAACATATTTACCCATAGTAATATTTAACATATCTACCTGTAGTAAGCCAACCGTAGTATATTTAACATACTTACTATAGTAAGCCAACTGTAGTATATTTAACATATTTACCCATAGTAATATTTAACATATCTACCTGCAGTAAGCCAACTGTAGTATATTTAACATATTTACCCATAGTAATCCAACTGTAGTGTATTTAACATATTTACCTGTAGTAAGCCAACCGTAGTATATTTAACATATTTACCTGCAGTAATCCAACTGTAGTATATTTAACATTTACCCACAGTAAGCCAACTGTAGTATATTTAACATATTTACCCATAGAAATCCAACTGTAGTATATTTAACACATTTACCTGTAGTAAGCCAACCGTAGTATATTTAACATATTTACCTGTAGTAAGCCAACTGTAGTATATTCAACCTGTAGTGAGCCAACTGTAGTATATTCAACATATTTACCTGCAGTAAGTATATTTAACATATTTACCTGTAGTAAGCCAACTGTAGTATATTTAACATATTTACATAGTAAGCCAACTGTAGTATATTTAACATATTTACCTGCAGTAAGTATATTTAACATATTTACCTGTAGTAAGCCAACTGTAGTATATTTAACATATTTACTATAGTAAGCCAACTGTAGTATATTTAACATATTTACTATAGTAAGCCAACTGTAGTATATCTAACATATTTACCCATAGTAATATTTAACATATCTACCTGTAGTAAGCCAACCGTAGTATATTTAACATATCTACCTGTAGTAAGCCCACCGTAGTATATTTAACATATTTCCCTGTAGTAAGCCAACTGTAGTATATTTAACATATTTATCTGCAGTAAGCCAACTGTAGTATATGTAACATATCTACCTATAGTAAGTCAACTGTAGTATATTTAACATATTTACCTATAGTAAGCCAACTGTAGTGTATTTAACATATCTACCCATAGTAATATTTAACATATCTACCCATAGTAAGCCAATTGTAGTATATTTAACATATTTATCTGCAGTAAGCCAACTGTAGTATATTTAACATATTTACCCATAGTAAGCCAACTGTAGTGTATTTAACATATCTACCTATAGTAAGCCAACTGTAGTATATTTAACATATTTACCCATAGTAAGCCAACTGTAGTGTATTTAACATATCTACCTTTAGTAAGCCAACTGTAGTATATTTAACATATATACCCATAGTAAGCCAACCGTAGTATATTTAACATATTTACCTGTAGTAATCCAACTGTAGTATATTTAACCTGTAGTAAGCCAACAGTAGTATATTTAACATATTTACCTGTAGTAATCCAACAGTAGTATATTTAACATATTTACTATAGTAAGCCAACTGTAGTATATTTAACATATTTACCCATAGTAATATTTAACATATTTACCTGCAGTAAGCCAACCGTAGTATATTTAACATATTTACCTATAGTAAGCCAACTGTAGTATATTTAACCTGTAGTAATCCAACTGTAGTATATTTAACATATTTACCTATAGTAAGCCAACTGTAGTATATTTAACCTGTAGTAAGCCAACAGGAGTATATTTAACATATTTACCTGTAGTAATCCAACAGTAGTATATTTAACATATTTACCTATAGTAAGCCAACCGTAGTATATTTAACATATTTACCTGTAGTAAGCCAACTGTAGTATATTTAACATATTTACCTATAGTAAGCCAACTGAAGTATATTTAACATATTTACCTGCAGTAAGCCAACCGTAGTATATTTAACATATTTACCTATAGTAAGCCAACCGTAGTATATTTAACATATTTACATAATCCAACAGTAGTATATTTAACATATTTACCTATAGTAAGCCAACTGTAGTATATTTAACATATTTACCTATAGTAAGCCAACTGTAGTATATTTAACATATTTACCTATAGTAAGCCAACTGTAGTATATTTAACATATTTACCTATAGTAAGCCAACTGTAGTATATTTAACATATTTACCTATAGTAAGCCAACTGTAGTATATTAACCTGTAGTAAGCCAACTGTAGTATATTTAACATATTTACCTATAGTAAGCCAACTGTAGTATATTTAACATATTTACCTATAGTAAGCCAACTGTAGTGTATTTAACATAATTACCTGTAGTAAGCGAACTGTAGTATATTTAACATATTTACCTATAGTAAGCCAACTGTGGTGTATTTAACATATCTACCTTTAGTAAGCCAACTGTAGTATATTTAACATATTTACCTGCAGTAAGCCAACCGTAGTATATTTAACATATCTACGGATAGTAAGTTGACTGTAGAATATTTAACCTGTAGTAAGCCAACTGTAGTATATTTAACATATTTACCTGTAGTAAGCCAACTGTAGTATATTTAAAATATTTACCCATAGTAAGTCAACTATAGTATATTTACCATATTTACCTGTAGTAAGCCAACTGTAGTATATTTAACATATTTACCTATAGTAAGCCAACCTTAGTGTATTTAACATATTCACCTGTGGTAAGCCAACTGTAGTATATTTAACATATTTACCTGCAGTAAGCCAACCGTAGTATATTTAACATATTTACCTGTAGTAAGCCAACTGTAGTATATTTAACATATCTACCTATAGTAAGCCAACTGTAGTATATTTAACATATTTACCTGTAGTAAGCCAACCTTAGTTTATTTAACATATTCACCTGTGGTAAGCCAACTGTAGTATATTTAACATATTTACCTGCAGTAAGCCAACTATAGTATATTTACCATATTTACCTGTAGTAAGCCAACTGTAGTATATTTAACATTTTTACCTGTAGTAAGCCAATGGGAGTATATTTAACATATCTACCTATAGTAAGCCAACTGTAGTAAATTTAACCTGTAGTAAGCCAACTGTAGAATATTTAACATATTCACCTGTGGTAAGCCAACTATAGTATATTTAACATATCTACCTATAGTAATCCAACTGTAGTATATTTAACATATTTACCTATAGTAAGCCAACCGTAGTGTATTTAACATATTCACCTGTGGTAAGCCAACTATAGTATATTTAACATATCTACCTATAGTAATCCAACTGTAGTATATTTAACATATTTACCTATAGTAAGCCAACCGTAGTGTATTTAACATATTTACCTGCAGTAATCCAACTGTAGTATATTTAACATATTTACCTGTAGTAGGCCAACTGTAGTATATTTAACATATTTACCTATAGTAAGCCAACCGTAGTGTATTTAACATATTCACCTGTGGTAAGCCAACTATAGTATATTTAACATATCTACCTATAGTAATCCAACTGTAGTATATTTAACATATTTACCTATAGTAAGCCAACCGTAGTGTATTTAACATATTTATCTGCAGTAATCCAACTGTAGTATATTTAACATATTTACCTGTAGTAGGCCAACTGTAGTATATTTAACATATTTACCTATAGTAAGCCAACCATAGTGTATTTAACATATTCACCTGTGGTAAGCCAACTATAGTATATTTAACATATCTACCTATAGTAAGCCAACTGTAGTATATTTAACATATTTACCTATAGTAAGCCAACTATAGTATATTTAACATATCTACCTATAGTAAGCCAACTGTAGTATATTTACCATATTTACCTGCAGTAAGCCAACTGTAGTATATTTACCATATTTACCTGCAGTAAGCCAACAGTAGTATATTTAACATATTTACCTGTAGTAAACCAATGGTAGTATATTTAACATATTTACCTGCAGTAAGTATATTTAACATATCTACCTATAGTAAGCCAACTGTAGTATATTTACCATATTTACCTGCAGTAAGCCAACTGTAGTATATTTAACCTGTAGTAAGCCAACTGTAGTATATTTAACATATTTACCTGTAGTAAACCAATGGTAGTATATTTAACATATTTACCTATAGTAAGCCAACTGTAGTATATTTAACCTGTAGTAAGCCAACTGTAGTATATTTACCATATTTACCTGCAGTAAGCCAACTGTAGTATATTTAACCTATAGTAAGCCAACCATAGTATATTTAACATATTCACCTGTGGTAAGCCAACTGTAGTATATTTAACATATTTACCTGCAGTAAGCCAACTGTAATATATTTACCATATTTCCCTGTAGTAAGCCAACTGTAGTATATTTAACATATTTACCTGTAGTAAGCCAACTGTAGTATATTTAACATATTTACCTGTAGTAAGCCAACTATAGTATATTTAACATATTTACCTGCAGTAAGCCAACCGTAGTGTATTTAACATATTCACCTGTGGTAAGCCAACTGTAGTATATTTAACATATTTATCTATAGTAAGCCAACTATAGTATATTTAACATATCTACCTATAGTAAGCCAACTGTAGTATATTTACCATATTTACCTGCAGTAAGCCAACTGTAGTATATTTACCATATTTACCTGCAGTAAGCCAACTGTAGTATATTTAACCTGTAGTAAGCCAACTGTAGTATATTTACCATATTTACCTGTAGTAAGCCAACTGTAGTATATTTAACATATTTACCTGTAGTAAACCAATGGTAGTATATTTAACATATTTACCTATAGTAAGCCCACTGTAGTATATATAACCTATAGTAAGCCAACTGTAGTATATTTAACATATTCACCTGTGGTAAGCCAACTGTAGTATATTTAACATATTTACCTGCAGTAAGCCAACTGTACTATATTTACCATATTTACCTGTAGTAAGCCAAACTGTAGTATATTTAACATATTTACCTGTAGTAAGCCAACTGTAGTATATTTAACATATTTACCTGTAGTAAGCCAACTGTAGTATATTTAACATATTTACCTGTAGTAAGCCAACTATAGTATATTTAACATATTTACCTGCAGTAAGCCAACCGTAGTATATTTAACATATTTACCTGCAGTAAGCCAACCGTAGTATATTTAACATATTCACCTGTGGTAAGCCAACCGTAGTATATTTAACATATTTACCTGCCGTAAGCCAACCGTAGTATATTTAACATATTTACCTGTAGTAAGCCAACTATAGTATATTTACCATATTTACCTGCAATAAGCCAACCGTAGTATATTTAACATATTTATCTGCAGTAAGCCAACCGTAGTGTATTTAACATATTCACCTGTGGTAAGCCAACTGTAGTATATTTAACATATTTACCTGCAGTAAGCCAACTATAGTATATTTACCATATTTACCTGCAGTAAGCCAACTGTAGTATATTTAACCTGTAGTAAGCCAACTGTAGTATATTTAACATTTACCTGTAGTAAGCCAACTGTAGTATATTTAACATATTTACCTATAGTAAGCCAATGGTAGTATATTTAACATATCTACCTATAGTAAGCCAACTGTAGTATATTTAACCTGTAGTAAGCCAACTGTAGTATATTTAACATATTTACCTGTAGTAAACCAATGGTAGTATATTTAACATATTTACCTATAGTAAGCCGACTGTAGTATATTTAACCTGTAGTAAGCCAACTGTAGTATATTTAACATATTCACCTGTGGTAAACCTACTGTAGTATATTTAACATATTTACCTGCAGTAAGCCAACTATAGTATATTTACCATATTTACCTGTAGTAAGCCAACTGTAGTATATTTAATATATTTACCTGCAGTAAGCCAACTGTAGTATATTTAACATATTTACCTATAGTAAGCCAACCGTAGTGTATTTAACATATTCACCTGTGGTAAGCCAACTGTAGTATATTTAACATATTTACCTGCAGTAAGCCAACCGTAGTATATTTAACATATTTACCTGTAGTAAGCCAACTGTAGTATATTTAACATATCTACCTATAGTAAGCCAACTGTAGTATATTTAACATATTTACCTGTAGTAAGCCAACCTTAGTTTATTTAACATATTTACCTATAGTAAGCCAACTATAGTATATTTAACATATTTACCTGTAGTAAGCCAACCGTAGTATATTTAACATATTTACCTGTGGTAAGCCAACTGTAGTATATTTAACATATTTACCTGCAGTAAGCCAACTGTAGTATATTTAACATATTTACCCGTAGTAAACCAATGGTAGTATATTTAACATATCTACCTATAGTAAGCCAACTGTAGTATATTTAACCTGCAGTAAGCCAACTGTAGTATATTCAACATATTTACCTGTAGTAAACCAATGGTAGTATATTTAACATATTTACCTATAGTAATCCAACTGTAGTATATTTAACATATTTACCTATAGTAAGCCAACTGTAGTATATTTAACATATTTACCTATAGTAAGCCAACTGTAGTATATTTAACATATTTACCTGCAGTAAGCCAATTGTAGTATATTTAACATGTAGTAAGCCAACTGTAGTATATTTAACATATTTACCTATAGTAAGCCAACTGTAGTATATTTAACATATTTACCTATAGTAAGCCAACTGTAGTATATTTAACCTGTAGTAAGCCAACTGTAGTATATTTAACATATTTACCTGTAGTAAGCCAACTGTAGTATATTTAACATATTTACCTGTAGTAAGCCAACTGTAGTATATTTAACATATTTATCTGTAGTAATATTTAACATATTTACCCATAGTAAGCCAACTGCAGTATATTTCACATATTTACCCATAGTAAGCCAACTGTAGTATATTTAACATAATTACCTGTAGTACCTGTTTAGCATTCAATTTCAAAGAAATTGTCACATTGGAGTCCAGTTGTTACGTTTTAAGAAAAAAAAAGTGATTAGCAGGCTGAGTAGTTTATTGTTATAAAAGTTAAGTGTCATTTCAATAAAATTGAATGCAGGTGGGTCCTAATATTTAGTATAGCGTTAGCCCAACATAATTTACATGGGTTTTGCCCTAGTTAATGTTTGATCTGGAAGCCAAAAATATGACCGACCCGGGTTACTGTATGACCGATCCGATCATTATGGAGCCAGTCTATATGACCGATGCACCAAAAAAGACTATTTCCAGGCCTGTTTAACCATAGAAAGCCAACTGTAGTATATTTAACATATTTATCTATAGTAAGCCAACTGTAGTATATTTAACATAATTACCCGAAGCCAACTGTAGTATATTTAACATATTTACCTGCAGTAAGCCAACTGTAGTATATTTAACATATTTACCTGCAGTAAGCCAACTGTAGAATATTTAACATATTTACCTGCAGTAAGCCAACAGTAGTATATTTAACATAATTACCCTAAGTAAGCCAACAGTAGTATATTTAACATATTTACCTGTAGTAAGCCAACTGTAGTATATTTAACATATTTACTCATAGGAAGCCAACTGTAGTATATTTAACATATTTACCAGTAGTAAGCCAACTGTAGTATATTTGACATAATTACCCGAAGTAAGCCGACTGTAGTATATTTAACATATTTACCTGTAGTAAGCCAACTGTAGTATATTTGACATAATTACCCGAAGTAAGCCGACTGTAGTATATTTAACATATTTACCTGTAATAAGCCAACTGTAATGCAACTTGGATAAAAGCATCAGGACTCAATCTCATGGATTTGGGAAAATCTTTACCAAAATGATCGAAATTGAAAGCATTGAGATCAATATCATTTACCATCCTGAAAATATTAACAGAAATAACGATTGAAACCTGCTTCACTATTTGAACCCTTGTTTCCTGGAATATTATTACCTTTGTGTACAGTAAGATGGGTCAATCCAATAGTTTAAACATATTTTATTTACAATATTTGAGCAAACAGGTTTACATGAGAAGTACTCAACACTGTTTTCCTTAAATCTTACTTGAACACAAGTTACAAACAACAAAAAACAAACTTATAAAAATGATAAATTCATAGTAATTTGTATATTTTTATACTTATCAATGGCCCAGACATAGCTGGTGCTAACTCTAAATTATCCAGGGCCAAACACAAATTTTTGGCCCTGGATAATCCACAAAATTTGCATCAAAAACCAAAAATTTAATGTCCAATGTGACCCTTCATACATTTGACAACTGCGCATGCACAGTGTCCAGGAAGTGCCGAAATTGCAGCCAAATATCATTCCTTCTAGATTGTCTGCTAAATGTTATAGTCAGCGGGGAGGTATGAGTGCCCACTCATGGGAGGGCTGTCCCCATCTGGGCCATTGGTAAGTATAAACAAGAAAAGACCAATACCGGGTCTGGACCTGTGTCGCTGCATGCAACTGATTACAGAGATGAACAGACTTCAAAGCATCAGCAAACAGGAAGTAGCTGCATGGCAGATCTGAAAATTAGATACATGATACAACTCATCATTATGAAGCAGCAGACCAAATACAAAATCATTCCCTTTCATAAAAGCCAAGAAAACTTTGACGGAAGAAGTGTTTCGGACGGACTGATGGACGGACTGACGGATGGTGTCGAGCGGTTACTAGACCTGCTCTGCCGCTGGCGACGCAGGTAAAAATATACAAATTACTATGAATTTATCATATTTTTTACACAGTAACCAATGGCCCAGACACAGCTGAATGGTAAATAGGTTGGAGGGCCTAGAACATAAAGGTAAATCCAATAACTCAACTACTACAAATAGATTATCTCCTACAGGAGAACAGCAGAGCACGGAATTATATATGTCCTTCATAATTAATAAAATAAGAAGGACATAACACCAACAAAGTAATTGAGTATAACTCCATATATAATACTCTATTAACATCCAGCATAACCCATTATACTAATTCGGTGAAGGGAAGCCAAAATATAAAGAAAGTCCAAAGAACGAGACTCTTTATATTAAATTAAAAGTATCCGAGGATTGTACATAAACGCTCGTTTGACACGTGACATATACAAATGCTTCAAACCGAGCTACACTTTAAAAATATTCCATAATTGTCATCATAATTGCTTCCATTGAGCTACACTTTAAAACCATCCCAGTACTGACTCGGAGCTACTGACATCGGAGGAGGTCTTCCCTTGCTTTTCACTGTACAGCCACGTGTTGATAAGGGACCCCCCCCCCCCCCTCCACCCTTTCCCCTTGTTCTGGGTCACACAACCACAGAACGAAGAGGGCAGCAGAACAGCGTCAATGCTGGAACGGAAAACCTAAATAACTATAGCTGTAAACATTTTAATGGAGGACATTCTGAGCAACAGAAAGAGGACGTAAACTTCTAAGGTCACCAGAGATGGACTCTAAATCTCTAAGGTAAAACCTAGTGCATGTAGAAGGCTGTGTCCAGTATGCAGCTTTCAAGAGATCAGTTATGGCTATACAGTGAGAGTATACCCAAGAAGTTGACAGCGCCCTGACTTCGTGCGCTGAAATCTTATTGACAGAATGCTGATCTGAAGAAAGATCATCATAAGCAATACGTATTGCTAACTGGATCCATCTAGCTATAGACTGAACAGAAATGTCCTTTCTGTTAGGAACTAATGATAGAAAGAAGCGTTTCCTTCCTTTCCTAATAAAATCAGATCGGCGTTTATAAATGTGCATAGCCCTAACTGGACATAGCAATGGTCTATGATTGTCCACAGAAGGCAGAGCCCTAATGATAATAGGCTCTGGCCTTACATTAGGAACTTGATTCTTATAGCCAAAAAACCAACTTGTGTAGTTAAAGTGATGGTATTCCCAACACTGCGATAGTGAGATTCGTCCACAGATAACGCATGGAGTTCACTAACTCTTCTAGCGGATGCAAAGGCTAAAAGAAATGCAGTTTTATAGGTCAAAAATTTGAACTCTACAATGTCTAACGGCTCAAACAGAGCTTCTTTGAGCTTCAACAGAACCCAGGCTAAATTCCATTTTGGAATTAACCTGCGAGTTCTAGGTCTATTAAACGAGAAATTTCTAACCAATTTGGATAGAGAAACATTTGACCTGATATCCAAGCTATCGTGATGAGCGTAAGTGTCTGATAACATAGACCTATAGCTTTTAATAGTGACGGCCTGCAGTTTGAGCATGTCAAACAAGTAGACCAGAAAATTTGCAATGTTTGGTATGGAAGGATCATAAACATCTATTGACTGATCCTTACACCAATGGAAGAAAACCTTCACTTTGCTGCATAATTCAACGAAGAGGAGGTCCTCCTGCAATTAGAAATTGCGTCCACTGCACGTCCTGTAAAGCACTTCCCATTTCCTATACAAAAAGGACTGCACAACGGAAGGTTGAGACCTTGCAGGTTGTGATGCAGTGTGTGTGACTTCCCTTGATAAAGAAGGTCCTCCCATGGAGGAAGCTTCCGGGGAATATCCCATAATTGACACCAGAGAAGATTGATCCAAGGTTTCTGTGCCGACAGAGATGCTACTAACAGAATCTTGCAATGGGATTGCTTGATCTTTAGCAAGATCTGTTGAATTAACAGAGTTGGAGGATATGCATATCCTATCATTCCATCCCATGAAATTGAGAGAGCGTCTACTGCATACGCTCGAGGATCTGGACATGGCGACACATAAGTCTGCAACTGATTGTTGAGATGCATCGAAATAAGTCTAGCATTGGTTGATTCCACTGGTAGCAAATCTGTTTGAACACCCGCTTGTTGAGTGTCCATTCTGACGGCAACATGTGGCTCTTACGAGAAAGCGAGTCTGCCAACATATTCAGATGACCCGGAATATGATGGATAGACAAGTTGAACTTGATGATTCAAGACAAACAGAGGGATTCTTTCCATTAACTGGCATAACGGAATCGAATGCGTGCCACCCTTGTTCCTTACTGTCGAGTTGTCCGACAATATCTGAACATGAGCGTTCTCTATAATGTGAATCCATTGTTGTAGCGCTAGCCATATTGACATCATTTCTTTGATGATTATGTGCTTGACTAGGAACTCTGGGTCCCAAAGACCCTGGCATTTCGAGTCTGTCGGAGTCAGGGTCACTCCACGACCAATCTGACTCGCATCCATCATAATCATGAAAGCCAGATCCGGTAAATGCAGCAGAACTCCTTGAGTTAACCACTGAATATCTGCCCAAATCTGAACTTTTTGTTTTACTTGGTCCATTAAAACAATATTCGATTCAAGCGAATGCGTCTTCACACTCCAGTTCTGAGTAAAGAATATCTGGAGAGGACATGTGCGCAAACAGCCCATAGGAATAAGTTCCGTGGCTGCACCGCACAGACCCATCAGTCGCATGAACTCCCACACTGATACTGTATCTCAGTGTAGACAAAAGCGAGCGTAACAACTGACTAATTTCGCTCTGGGTAATGGCAGATGAACCAGATTGTGAGTGTCGAAGCTCATACCATAGGGGGATGAATGACTTGGACGGAGCTAGATCCAACTTCTTCTCGTTTACTATGAAACCGAGACGTCGGAGCAGTAGAAGCAGACTCTGAACATTGTTCTTAAGAATATCTATGTTGCCATATCTCTGAAGAATGTCATCCAAGTAAGCCGACGTTAACACAGACGAATGAGCTTGGAAATAAGACATTAACGAGTTCATTATTCGAGTGAACGCCCAGGGAGCTTGATTCAGACTGAAGCACATTGCTCGGAACTGATATACTGTCCCCTGAACTGCAAACCGTGGGTACTTTCTGAATGCCAGATGTACCATGACATGAAAGTACGCATCTTTTAGATCTATGCTTGCCGCATAGTTGTTCACTCGTATGCTCGCTTTTACCGACTGAATGGTTTCCATATAGAACTTTGGAGCTACGATAAGTTTGTTTATCCAGCTCAAGTCTATTACTGGTCGGAACACAGAAGCCGTCTGGCATCGGTACGAGGAACAGTGACTGTAGAAACCTTAGGATTCATGGTTTTCTACAACCTCTTTTGCATTCTTTTGTAGAAGAGAGCTTACCTCCGAAAGGAGAGACTCTCTTTTTTGATGGGTTTGACGGAAGTTGAGTCCACTGTGGACATCGTGTTAGGGGTGGTTTTGCTCAGAACGACAATCTTAGTCCTTCCGAGACTACATTTCACACCCACCGATCTTTCATTATGGTTATCCAGTTTGTTACGAATCTTGACAGCCTCCAACTGGAACACAACAGAGGTCCTGACCTTCACCTGTAGGACCTGCGAGGCTTGCGGGAAGAGAAACTACGTCCTCCCCGTGAAGAGCCTCTGCCCACCAGGTTGGGGGCGTCTGACAGGTTGTTTCGGCCAGACCTCTCACCGCTAACAACAAACCGTGACACACATCGCCAACATTTGTCATCCCAGTTGACACAAGCAGCACAGGAATTAGTGTGAGTACAATGACTACAAGACACACAAAATTCATGTGAATCTGAGGAAGACTTCCTCGAATTACAATTTGAACAATAAGCTTTCATTATAGAAAAATATGAAAGTCAACAGGGCTCACACTTAACTCCCAATATACTGAAAAAGATACATTAAACAATCAATGAAACAATGATTTGAAAAAAAGTTTTCTAAAAAAAAATTTTTGAAAAATTTTGATTTGAGCCCAAGTTCCCAATGGGAACCCCGAGCCCAAATGGATCCTGATAGAGCCCAAGTGTGGACTAAAAAATTTGTTCACAGCCAAAAATTAAGGCTACACTATCGGAATAAGAAATGTATCTTACACTTATCCTAACAGGAATTATTCATAGGAAAATTATATGTAAAGGAAGCGTTGTCAATGTAAACAACGCCACAAGAAACCAGAAACAAGACTCCAGGCTTCCAAAAATTAAGGCCCGAAGTCAGTAACAGATTTGACACTATCCGATGCAAAGCAAGGTCTTCCTCAGAAGAGAATGAAATACATCGGACGGGTGATGCATGACTACAAACGTCTAAACACCTGTAGGGTGAGGCTGTAACCATGGGGATAAACAGAATAAACATTCTGTAAAAATTAAACTCCCAAGAAATTTTCAGATAAAAAAATTTCAATAAAAATACCCAAAAGCCTGGGAGTTTAACAGGAGGGCTTCAGAGAAGGGTAGGAAAGGAACACTTAACAAACAGTAGCTTAATCATTAGGAAGAATGATAATTCAGGCGATACCATGAAAATGGGTAACTAGAAATAATTTCGTTCAAAAAGTTAAAAAATTTATAGTAATTTATATATTTTTTATACTTATCAATGACCCAGACTTAGCTGGTGCTAACTTTAAAATATTTAGGGCCAAACGCAAATTTTACCCCCCAATCCCCAAAATTTGCATCTAAAACCAAAAATTACATGTCCTATATGGTCCTCCATACTTTTACTCCACTGCACATGCGCAGTGTCAAGGAGGTCTCGAAATTGGCGCAATTATCATTCTTACAACCAGTGCCTGGTAAGCGTTATGTACTCAGCGTGGAGCTATGAGTTCCCAACTCATGGGAGGGTCATCCCCATCTGGGTCATTGGTTAGTATAAACTAGAGGGGTGTCATTTGTGTGAAAGGCACACTATAGTATATCCCCGCATTTGCATTTGTGATTATTGTCACGGCCGAATCAAAAATCCAAAACCTTTATGCACATCTACAGACCCTATGAATGAACATGAAAACACTTTCAATGTTTCGAATTGAAACCCCTAGGAGTTTTCCGCCGGAAACCATTCCTCTAACAACAAAAGTGGTGCCCCTTACGCCCCCGAGGGCCGAATCAAAAATCCAAAACCTTTATGCACATCTACAGACCCTATGAATGAACATGAACACACTTTTAATGTTTCGAATTGAAACCCCTAGGAGTTTTTCGCCGGAAACCATTCCTCTAACGACAAAAGTGGTGCCCCTTATGCCGCCGTAGGCTGAATCAAAAATCCAAAACCTTTATGCACATCTACAGACCCTATGAATGAACATGAACACACTTTCAATGTTTCGAATTGAAACCCCTATGAGTTTTTCACCAGAAACCATTCCTCTAACGACAAAAGTGGTGCCCCATACGCCCCCCCCCCTCCCGAGGGCCGAATCAAAAATCCAAAACCTTTATGCACATCTACAGACCCTATGAATGAACATGAACACACTTTCAATGTTTCGAATTGAAACCCCTAGGAGCTTTTCGCTGGAAACCATTCCTCTAACGACAAAAGTGGTACCCCTTACGCCCCCGAGGGTCGAATCAAAAATCCAAAACCTTTATGCACATCTACAGACCCTATGAATGAACATGAACACACTTTTAATGTTTCGAATTGAAACCCCTAGGAGTTTTTCGCCGGAAACCATTCCTCTAATGACAAAAGTGGTGCCCCTTATGCCGCCGAAGGCTGAATCAAAAATCCAAAACCTTTATGCACATCTACAGACCCTATGAATGAACATGAACACACTTCAATGTTTCGAATTGAAACCCCTAGGAGTTTTTCGCCAGAAACCATTCCTCTAACGACAAAAGTGGTGCCCCATACCCCCCCCCCCCTCCCGAGGGTCGAATCAAAAATCAAAAACCTTTATGCACATCTACAGACCCTATGAATGAACATGAACACACTTTCAATGTTCGAATTGAAACCCCTAGGAGTTTTTCGTCGGAAACCATTCCTCTAACGACAAAAGTGGTGCCCCTTATGCCCCCGAGGGCCGAATCAAAAATCCAAAACCTTTATGCACATCTACAGACCCTATGAATGAACATGAACACACTTTCAATGTTTCGAATTGAAACCCCTAGGAGTTTTTCACCAGAAACCATTCCTCTAACGACAAAAGTGGTGCCCCTTACGCCCCCGAGGGCCGAATCAAAAATCCAAAACCTTTATGCACATCTACAGACCCTATGAATGAACATGAACACACTTTCAATGTTTCGAATTGAAACCCCTAGGAGTTTTTCCCCGGAAACCATTCCTCTAACGACAAAAGTGGTGCCACTTATGCCCCCGAGGGCCGAATCAAAAATCCAAAACCTTTATGCACATCTACAGACCCTATGAATGAACATGAACACACTTTCAATGTTTCGAATTGAAACCCCTAGGAGTTTTTCCCCGGAAACCATTCCTCTAACGACAAAAGTGGTGCCACTTATGCCCCCGAGGGCCGAATCAAAAATCCAAAACCTTTATGCACATCTACAGACCCTATGAATGAACATGAACACACTTTCAATGTTTCGAATTGAAACCCCTAGGAGTTTTTCGATGGAAACCATTCCTCTAACGACAAAAGTGGTGCCCCTTGTGCCCTCGGGGCCGAATCAAAAATCCAAACCCTTTATGCACATCTACAGACCCTACTAATGAACATGAACACACTTTCAGTGTTTCGAATTGAAACTCCTAGCAGTTTTTCGCTGGAAACCATTCCTCTAACGACAAAAATGGTGCCCCTTGTGCCCCTCGGGGCCGAATCAAAAATCCAAAACCTTTATGCACATCTACAGACCCTATGAATGAACATGAACACACTTTCAATGTTTCGAATTGAAACCCCTAGGAGTTTTTCCCCGGAAACCATTCCTCTAATGACAAAAGTGGTGCGTCTTATGCCCCTGAGGGCCGAATCAAAAATCCAAAACCTTTATGCACATCTACAGACCCTATGAATGAACATGAACACACTTTCAATGTTTCGAATTGAAACCCCTAGGAGCTTTTTGCTGGAAACCATTCCTCTAACGACAAAAGTGGTACCCCTTACGCCCCCGAGGGTCGAATCAAAAATCCAAAACCTTTATGCACATCTACAGACCCTATGAATGAACATGAACACACTTTTAATGTTTCGAATTGAAACCCCTAGGAGTTTTTCACCGGAAACCATTCCTCTAACGACAAAAGTGGTGCCCCTTATGCCGCCGAAGGCTGAATCAAAAATCCAAAACCTTTATGCACATCTACAGACCCTATGAATGAACATGAACACACTTTCAATGTTTCGAATTGAAACCCCTAGGAGTTTTTCGCCAGAAACCATTCCTCTAACGACAAAAGTGGTGCCCCATACCCCCCCCCCCCCCTCCCGAGGGCCGAATCAAAAATCCAAAACCTTTATGCACATCTACAGACCCTATGAATGAACATGAACACACTTTCAATGTTCGAATTGAAACCCCTAGGAGTTTTTCGTCGGAAACCATTCCTCTAACGACAAAGGTGGTGCCCCTTATGCCCCCGAGGGCCAAATAAAAAATCCAAAACCTTTATGCACATCTACAGACCCTATGAATGAACATGAACACACTTTCAATGTTTCGAATTGAAACCCCTAGGACTTTTTCGCCAGAAACCATTCCTCTAACGACAAAAGTGGTGCCCCTTACGCCCCCGAGGGCCGAATCAAAAATCCAAAACCTTTATGCACATCTACAGACCCTATGAATGAACATAAACACACTTTCAATGTTTCGAATTGAAACCCCTAGGAGTTTTTCACCGGAAACCATTCCTCTAATGACAAAAGTGGTGCCACTTATGCCCCCGAGGGCCGAATCAAAAATCCAAAACCTTTATGCACATCTACAGACCCTATGAATGAACATGAACACACTTTCAATGTTTCGAATTGAAACCCCTAGGAGGTTTTCGACGGAAACCATTCCCGGACGTATGGACGTACGGACGGACGGAGACGACCAATATATCCCTGCATTTTTTCAAATGCGGGGATAAAAATATATAAATTACTATAAATTTTTTAACATTTTTATACTGTACCAATGACACAGGCTTAGCTGAATAGTAAAAAGGTTGGAGGGCCTAGGACATAAAGAAAATCCAATAGACTCAACTACATATAACAGAATTATCCCCTCGAGGAGAAAGGAGAAATAGGCTTTACATGTATCTTACTATTTGCATCAAAACTAGAAAGACACAACACAAATCTGTAATTGAGCACAATAACATCAATGATCTCTATTAACCTCCAGTATAACCCATTATGCTAATTATTTTTAAAGGAAAGCCAATAAATAAGGAAGTCCAGAGAAATGAGACTCTTATACTCATTAAAAGTGTTTGAGGATTGTATATTAACGCCGGCATGACATGTGACATATACAAATGCTTCACATCGAGCTACACTTTAAAAATATTACATGGATGAGTAAACATTAGCTTTACACTTTAAAATCATCCTGGTACTGACTGGAATTACTGACTCCAGGGGCGGTATACCCTTGCTTTTCACTATAAAGCAGGTGACCTAAGGGAACACCCCCCCCCCCCCCCACCTCCCCTTGCCCTGGATACTCCAGAGCGAAGAGGGCAGCAGGACAGCGTTACTGCCGGAACCGAAAGCCTACATAACTATAGTTGCAACTGTTTAGTGGACGACATTCTGAGCAACAGATAACGGACCTAAACAATGCAGATCTCCAGAAATGGACTCAATATTTCTAAGGTACAAATTTGTGAACGTGGAAGGCTGAAACCAATATGCAGCCCTCATTAGATCTGTAATAGCAACACTATTAGCATAAGCCCACGATGTAGAAAGAACTCTTACTTCATGAGCTGAAATCTTAAGCACTGACTGCTGATTGAAGATATTATCATAAGCAGTACTGATAGTTAATTGAATTCATCTAGCCATAGAATGGACTGAAATGTGGAGGAAGCTTCCACGGCATGTCCCACAACAGACACCTGAGTAGATTAATCCACGGTCTTTGTGGAGATAGAGATGCTACCAACAGAATTTTGCATTGAGATTATTTAACTTGAGCAATATCTGCTGAATCAACAGCGCTGGAAGATACGCATATCCTATTATTCCATCTCATCTGCCCAGATGTTGTAGTACAAGAGAGGGACCTCTCTCGCTCGCAGCCCAGATGGACCTGGACGAGCTAGGAACCCGACTAATAGGCTTCCTCCGTACCATCCTCGTATCAGTCATCACTGGGTGTGCACATTGTATTTTATAGTGCTCGCATCACCCAAATCTCCTTCCTGGACCGCAACGGACGAACCCGGCTGCTGAGCCATTCGATGAATGGTCACCACACCGGGCGAGCTAGCGGATGCCAATGCCGTCGATCCTACTTGGGACCTCTTAGGCAATTGACGTATCTGCATGAGCACTTTTACTGCTAGCTTTTCATTTGACTGTGACAGCGGAAGCACACTTTACGAAGACATCACAGTAACCTTGTTCATGTTACTCAATGAGACCTGTGAAGCCACGGTCCTACGTAATTATCCACTGGAAGCTCCAGGGACGATCATTCCTGCATTTATATAATATGCGAACGTCCCAACTGGAAAGGCCTTGTGTCCTTGGCTAGCAGATGGAGTGACCTGGTCGACGTGGATTCCTTGGTGGGCGAAGCAGGAGTACCAGGGACGTTCAATCCTGCATTTATATAATATGCAAAACGTCCCCTGGAAATCTGTGGTCACATAGCCAAGGTGCGGTCGTGTGTGTTGAGGTGAGGATGAGGAAGCCAATATAACAGCCGCGTCGGACTGTTTATGCGACGGGGCATCCCGAGCAGGAGGAGTGGATGTAAGCCCCGACTAACGAACAAACATACAACAACATCGCGGTGCAGATGTTGATGCAAGAGAGAGGGGGCCTCTCTCGCTCGCGGTCCGGGTGCACCTGCATGAGCCAGCTACCGGACTGATAGGCTTCCTCCGTACTATCCTAGGATCTGTCGTTGCTGGGTGTGCACATTCGATGTTTTATAGTGCTCGCATCACCCAATCTGCTTCCCTGGACCGCAACGGACGAACCCGGATGCCGATCCATTCGACATCAGGTGGACAAGCGGACGATCAATGCCATCGATCCTACTAGGGAACTCCCGGCAATTGTCGTAATACCTTGAGCACTTTCCGCTAGCCCTAATATTGCAACGACGGAGACACTCTTGCTGAAGACATCACGGAAACATCACTCTGAATTCTGAAAAAGAAACTGATAAAATAGAGCGACCCTGCAGAGAGAGGACCGGAATGGACCCCTCACCGCTAACAAAATACCGTGACACACATCTCCAACGTTGTCATTCCAATCAACACACAGAGAGCAAGAATTAGTGCGAATACATTGACTATAAGAAACACAATGAACCTGAGAATTAGAGGAAGATATCCTCGCATTACAATTTGAACAATATTTTTTCATCAAGAAAAAATATACACAGTCATATTACTCGCACTGACCCTTGAAACAAAGATACATAATATAATATAATCCATTATAACATTTCGAAAGAAAATAATTGAAAAAAAAAAAATTTTTGAAAAAATTTTCAGAAGAACCCAAGTTCCCAATGGGAACAATGAGCACAAATGGATCCCAAAAAAGCCTAAGTGTGGACAAAAATTTTAAAACCATTTCAAAAAATTAATGTAACACTTATGGACAATATTAATGTATCTTGCTATAAACTGAACTAAGCAGAGGGCAAGTAATCACTATCAGAAGTAACCATTGTCACCATAAACAAAAAGTGTACACAAACCGGAAACATGACTCCAGGCACTGATAAACATGGCCCGAAATCAGTTACCAATTTAAACACTATTGGATGCAAAACAGAGACTTCCAGTGAAGAAACTGCAGAACATCAGATGGTACATGCAGACCAAAATGCCTAAACACCCAAGGCTGAGGACGTAAACATGGGGAAAAAACAGAATATTATTCTGTTACCAAGCCAAAACTCCCAAGAAATTTTAGTAATGAACATTACAAAAAATATGCCAAAAGCATGGGAGAATAGCTAGGGGGGAATAAAGGAAAGGGAGAGAGGAAACACTGATCAAACAATGGAACATTCATAGCAAGAATGACCACAACAGGGCCATGCATCGAAAATAGGTAACATGAAATAATTTCATAAAAAAGTTAAAAAATTTATAGTAATTTATATATTTTTTATACTTACCAATGACCCAGACATAGCTGGTGCTAACTCTTAAAAATATAGGGCCAAACACAAATTTTGCCCCCCAATCCCCAAAATTTGCATCTAAAACCAAAGAAAACATGTCCTCAATGGCCCTCCACACTTCACCTCTACTGCGCATGCGCAGTGTCAAGGACGTCCTGAAATTGGCGCCATTAATCATTCTTATAACCAGTGCCTGGTAAGCGCTATGTACTCAGCGGGGAGGTATGAGTTCCCAACTCCTGGGAGGGCCATCCCCATCTGTGTCATTGGTGAGTATACAAAATATATAAATTACTATAAATTTTTTAACATTTTTATACTGTACCAATGACCCAGACATAGCTGAATAGTAAAAAGGCTGGAGGGCCTAGGACATAGAGCAAGTTGAAATACGCTCAATTATATAAAATAGAGTCATCCCCTCTAGGGGAAAAGGAGTATTAGGCCTTACATGTATCTTTCTTATTTCTGATAAATTAGAAAGACACAACACCTTCCAAAATTGAGCATCATAACATCCATGTACTCTATTAATATCTAGTATAATCCTTATACTAATAATTTTTAAAGTAAGCCAATAAATAAAGTTAGTCTAGAGAATAGAGACTCTTTATACTCCTTAAAAGTGTCTGAGGATTGTATAATAACGCCCGTTTGACATGTGATACATTCAAAAGCTATACTTTAAAAACTATGACCTGAATGAATTTTTAAAACATAAACTTCTCACTTAAAAGCCATCCCAGTAACAGCTCAGAATTACTAACTCCGGAGGAGGTATCCCCTTGTTTTCATAATAAAACGGGTGACCTAAGGGAACACCCTCCCCCCCCCCCCCCCCTTTTCTTGCCCTGGGTAAAATAACCCAGAGCGAAGAGGGCAGCAGAACGGAGTCACTGCTGGAACAGAAAGCCTACCTAGCTATAGTAGCAACTGTTAAGTGAATGATATTCTGAGCAGTAGATAATAGACCTAACAATAGAGGCCTCCAGAAATGGACTCAATATTTCTGAGATAAAAATTCATGAATGTGGATGGCTGAGCTCAATGAGCAGCCTTCAAAAATCTATAATAGCGACACTATTAATGTAAGCCCAAGATGTAGAAAGAGCTCTTACTTCATGAGCCGAAATCTCAAGCACAAACTGCTGAGTCAATGATATACCATAAGCAGTACCGATAGTTAATTGAATCCATTAGCAATAGAATGGAGCGTAATGTCCTTCTATTAGGCATCAAAGACAGAAGAAGCTTACGTCCGTAGTAATAAACTGATATCTGTTTATAAATACGTAAACTCTAACTGGACAGAGTAAAGGCCTATGCCCGTACGAAGACGGAAGGACCTTAATAACAATAGGTTCCGGATATTTATTAGGAGCCTGACACTTAATCAAAAATCCAACCTAAATAGTAAAGGAAGTAGTGTTTCCGAAACTACGAAAGTGAGAATCGTCCACCGATAGTGCATGAAGCTCACTGACTCCTCAGTAAAAGAGAAGACTAACAGAATTACTGTCTAAAAGGTCAGAATTTGAAAAGTTAAAAAATTTATAGTAATTTATATATTTTTTATACTTACCAATGACCCCGACTTAGCTGGTGCTAACTCTAACAAAACCAGGGCCAAACACAAATTTTGCCCCCCAATCCCCAAAATTTGCATCCAAAACAAAAAGAAATCATGTCCTATAGGACCTCCATACTACGCCCCCACTGCGCATGCGCAGTGTCAAGGACGTCCCGAAATTGGCGCCAATTATCATTCTTACTGGCAGTGCCTGGTCCCCGTCTGGGTCATTGGTAAGTATAAAAAATATATAAATTACTATAAATTTTTTAACATTTTTATACTGTACCAATGACCCAGACTTAGCTGAATAGTAAACAGGCTGGAGGGCCTAGGACATAGAGGAAAATCCAATAAGCTCAACTATATAATAAAGAGGTAACCCCTTAAGGAGAAAAGGAGTATTAGGCTTTACATGTATCTTTCTTATTTAATATTAAATTAGAAAGATACAATACCCTTAATAATTGAGCACAATAATATTCATGTTCTCTATTAACATCCAGTATAACCCTTATACTAATTATTTTTAAAGTTAGCCAATAAATAAAGTAGTCCAGAGAATTGAGACTCTTTATAGTCATTTAAAAGTGTCCGAGTATTGTATATTAAAGCCCGTTTGACACTTGACATATACAAATGCTTCACACCGAGCTACACTTTAAAAATAAGACATGAATGAATTTTAACATTAATATTACACTTTAAAACCATCCCGGAAGCGACTCAGAAATACTGACTTGGAGGAGGCATTCCCTTGCTTTTCACTATAAAGCAGGTGACCTAAGGGAACACCCGCCCCTCCCCCCCCCTTCCCCTTGCCCTGGGTCAAATAGCCCAGAGCAAAGAGGGCAGCCGGACGGAGTCACTGCCGGAACAGAAAGCCTGCATAACTATAGTTGCAACTGTGTAGTGGACGACATTCTGAGCAACAGATAACGGACCTAAACAATGCAGGTCTCCAGAAATGGACTCAATATTTCTGAGATAAAAATTCGTGAATGTGGATGGCTGAGACCAATAAGCAGCCTTCATTAAATCTGTAATAGCAACACTATTAGCATAAGCCCAAGAAGTAGCAAGAGCTCTTACTTCATGAGCGGAAATCTTAAGCACAGACTGCTGAGAAGAAGATAAACTCTCATAAGCAGTACGGATAGTTAATTGAATCCATCTAGCAATAGAATGGACCGAAATGTCCCTTCTATTAGGCATCAAAGACAGAAAGAAACGTTTCCGTCCCTTTCTGATAAACTGAGATCTCTGTTTATAGATACGTAACGCTCTAACAGGACAGAGTAAAGGCCAACGCCCGTCTGAAGACGGAAGAGCCTTAATAACAATAGGTTCCGGATATTTATTAGGAGCCTGATTCTTAGCTAAAAAACCCACATTAGTAGTGAAGGTGATAGTGTTCCCGACACTACGATAGTGAGAATCATCCACCGACAGTGCATGAAGCTCACTGACTCTTCTAGCAGAAGAGAAAGCTAAGAGAAAAGCTGTCTTATAAGATAAGAATTTGAAATCTACTGTCCCAAGAGGTTCAAATGGCTTTTCCTTCAATTTAAGAAGAACCCAAGCTAAATTCCATTTAGGAATTAATCTAAGAGTTCTGGGTCTATTTATCGAGAAGTTTCTAACCAACTTAGATAAAGAGACATTAGATCCAATTTGTAAACTATCATGATGTGCATAGGTATCAGATAACATAGACCTATAACCCTTAATAGTAACAGGCTGCAGTTTGATTTCGTCAAGCAAGTATACTAGAAAGTTTGCAATGTCTGGTATAGAGGGATCAAAAATATCTACAGAATGATCCCTACACCAACGACGAAAAACCTTCCACTTAGCCGCATAGTTTAGCGAAGAGGAGGTCCTCCTACAGTTAGAAATCGCATCCACTGCTCGTCCTGTAAAGTGCTTGCCATGCAAGAAGGACCGCACAACGGAAAGACGTGAAGGTTGAGACCTTGCGGGTTGTGATGGAGTTGGCGCGATTTCCCCTGCGAAAGAAGATCCTCCCGTGGAGGAAGCTTTCGCGGTAGGTCCCACAACAGACACCTGAGTAGATTTATCCACGGTCTCTGTGGTGACAGAGATGCTACCAACAGAATCTTGCACTGAGATTGTTTTATCTTTAGCAATACTTGTTGAATTAACGGCGCTGGAGGATACGCATATCCTATCATTCCGTCCCAAGGGATCGAAAGAGCGTCTACTGCAAATGCTCTTGGATCCGGACACAGAGACACATACGTCTGCAACTGATTGTTGAGATGTGTCGCAAATAAGTCTATCATTGGCCGTTCCCATTGGTAGCAAATCTGATTGAATACTTGTTTGTTGAGAGTCCACTCCGACGGCAACAAGCGACCCTTTCGTGAAAGGGAGTCTGCTAGCACATTCAGACGACCCGGTATGTGACGGACCGAAAGAAGAACCTGATGTTCTAGCGCAAACAGAAGGATTCTTTCCGTTAGATTGAACAGCGGAACTGAATGAGTGCCTCCCTGATTCCGTATATACGCCACTACTGTCGTATTGTCGGATAGGATTTGGACATGAGCATTGTGAATAATGTCCATCCAATGACGTAACGCAAGCCAAATTGACATCATTTCCTTGATGTTTATGTGCTTGCACAGGAATTGCGGATCCCAAAGACCCTGGCATCTCGAATCCGTTGGGATCAATGATGCACCCCAACCTGTTTGACTGGCATCCGTCATAATGGTAAAACTCGGATCCGGCAACTGCAGCGGAACTCCCTGAGTTAACCACTGAATGTTTGCCCAAGTCTGAATCTCTTGTTTCACTTGATCTGACAAGAGAACGTCTACATCGAGCGAATGAATTTTCACACTCCAATTCTGAGTCAAGAAAATTTGGAGAGGACGCGTGCGTAACCGCCCCATCGGAATGAGATCCGCAGCGGCTCCGCACAGACCTATCAGTCTCATAAATTCTCTCGCTGTGACTTTGTCTGCGTGCAGACAATAGCGAGCGTAACAACTGACTAATTTCGCTCTGGTTAACGGCAGACGAACGAGATTGTTGTGCGTCTCGAAGCTCATTCCCAGATGAGTGAATGACTTGGACGGCACCAGATCCGACTTCTCCTCGTTTACTATAAAACCGAGACTTCGGAGCAATAGAAGTAGATTCTGAACATCGTTCTGAAGCGTTAACTCGTTGCCGTACCTCTGAAGAATGTCGTCCAGGTAGGCCGACGTTACCGCAGACGAATGAGCTCGGAAATAGATCATTACCGAGTTCATTACCCGAGTGAAAGCCCAGGGTGCTAGATTCAATCCGAAGCACATCGCCCGGAATTGATACACCACTCCTAGGACTGTGAGGCGTAGATACTTTCTGAATGTCGGATGTACCGTGACGTGAAAGTACGCATCTTTGAGATCTATGCTTGTTGCATAATCGTTCACCCGAATACTCGCTCTGACCGATCGAATCGTCTCCATATAAAATTTCGGAGCGACGATCAGCTTGTTTATCCAGCTCAAATCTATGACTGGACGGAACGAGCCGTCTGGTTTCGGAACCAGAAACAAATGGCTGTAGAATCCCGGAGTCTCCTGGTTTTCTACGACCTCTACCGCGTTCTTCATTAAAAGAGACTGCACCTCTGATAACAGAGCGTCTCTTTTCTGCGGATTTGACGGAAGTTGAGTCCACTTTGGACTTCGAGTTAATGGAGGCTTTCGTTTGAAGGATATCTTTAGACCTTCCGAAGTCACTCCTCTCACCCAAGGGTCGTCCGTAATCGACGCCCATTCTTGTGAAAAGCTCGACAACCTTCCGCCAACCGGTACGCGATAGAGGTTTAAGCCATCACCTCCTGGACCTGCGAGGCCTGCGGTAGGAGAAACCACGTCCTCCACGACCCGCACCTCGTCCCGTCGACCTCGGGGCGTCCGACCGGTTGTCCCGGCCCGACGGACGTCCCGAACGAGAGTCGCTACCCTGACGGTCTCTCGAATAAGACCAAGAGGACGCACCGGAACCTCTATAGGAACCTCTCTTGGGCGCATTAGACCCAGAAGTGCCTGTCTTATTCTTGTCTGCTGTATCCGACTTCTTAGAAGCAGATTTGAACAACAGAGAATCCGAAGCTTTCTTTGTAATTTTATCATAAATAGCAGAAAGCTTGCCGTCAAAAAGAAGTTCTCCGGAGACCGAAGCGACTCTAAGAGAGTTCTTCACCTTAGTATCCACCAGTGTGGATGTAGCTAGGGCTACGTCACGTCTAACCAACTCCAGGTTTGCCACAGAAAGGGCGGAGTTACACGTGGAATAAGCTACTGCCCTTGAAAGAAGTCTTAAAGAGGATTGTATATCCTGAAACTCTTTCCCTTGAAGGTGCAGTGATAACGCCTTAGTAAGGTGATCTGCGTAAGATAAGGCATCTAAATTGGCTCTGTTAGACGAAATAGCTGTTTCCATCACCGCGGTTGGAATAGAAGCCGACGACGGTAATGATAGCTCTAAGTCTTCTGCCTCGTCGTCCATACGCAGAGGAACTCTCGGGATACCCTGTCCTGCCGTGTCGAATTTATTCCTTGCATTAATGAAAGGCAGGTTGAGAGTATTGGCGGACAAGAAACCTGCTTTCCCCGTCTTGGAAGCAAGTTTAAATATAGCGTCGTTCAATAATTCAAATGTTCTTGCAACATTATTGGACTGCGACGGAAACTCGGGAGCGATGTCCCTGAACCGCTCAAAAAATTCAGAGTCCAATGACGCTATAATCCTCTTGTCCGGAACCGCAGCAGTCTGGCCCGACGGAACAACTTGAGGGAGAAAGTCCCGGATGAAGTCCACAGCAGCTTTATGTTGTTCCGAAAGGGATAGCTCCAAATCATCCGTATCCCTTTCACCATCCGGTCGGACCTCATGATGCTCCCGGTCGTCCGCCCCGATGCTTCGGCGGAGCGTACCGACCCAGCGCCGTCGGATAATTCTCTATCCGACACCGTTTCTGTCGGCTGCTGGGATGCTGCGATAAGCTGTGCTATCTGCACAAGAATGTCCGGCGTCGAGACCTGCGGAGGCGCAGTCTTTCGCTGCTTCGCCGAGGGCAGCTCCGCATCAGATGGCTCCCGCATACTTTTTCTATGCGAACGTCCGGAGTCCATCGGTCTCGAATCCCTGGCTGCCGGATGGTGTGACCTGGTCGCCGAAGAATCCTTGATCGGCGAAGCTGGTAAGATATCGGCGGTCACGCAGCCAAGGTGCGGTCGTGTGCGCTGACGAGAAGAAGAAGCCTTAGCAGTCTCCGCGGACTGCCTATACAACGGAGCATCCCGAGCGACGGACGTATGCTCCGCTTGCGACACATTTTGTACAACAACATCTGGTCCCAGATGTTGTTGTACGAGAGAGGGGCCTCTCTCGCTCGCGGCCCGGCTGGACCTGGACGAGCTAGGAACCGGACTCAAAGGCTTCCTCCGATCTCGCTTACTATCCGCCGTCACTGGATGTGCACATTGAATGTTTATAGTGCTCGCATCACCCAACATTTCCTCCTGGACCGCATCGGACGAACCCGGCTGCCGAACCATTCGGTGAATGGACGCTACACCGGGCGAGCTAACGGACGACATTTGTCTAATCTCCATGAGCACTTTTGCCGCTAGCTCTGAATTCATTTGTGACGACGGAAGCGCACTTGCAGAAGATAACATGGAAACATCACCCTGTTCTTGTTCCTCTGAAATAGAAACTGAGAGAGTAGAGTGACCTTGCGGAGAAAGAGCTGGCATCGCCCTTTCTCCAGTAATAACATACCGTGACACACGTTTCCAATGTTTGTCATCCAAATATTGACATATAGAACAGGGATTAGTGTGAGAACACTGACTACAATGAATACAATGATCATGAAAGTCAGAGGAAGATTTCTTCCCATTACAATTTGAACAATATCCTTTCATTGTGAAAAGTCAACAACAAGTCCTAGTTACTCGCACAAACCCCTGATACAAAGATACATAATAACATGATCCATTAATAAATGCAAAAACAATTGCAAATCAAAATAATTTTGAAAAAATATTTTTTCAGAGAAGCCCAAGTTGCTGAAAAGTAACGTTGAGCCCCGATGGATCCGATGGCAAAGTGTGGTCAAAAATTTTAAATTTATATTAAATAATTAATGAGACACTTACGGATAATATAAATGTATCTTATAGTGAGATAAACTACAACAAAGGCAAACAGCCCCCCTCAAAAAAGGCTGTTGCCAATGTAAACAAACAGTGTAAAACACCAGAAAACATGACTCCAGGCACTGAAAAAACTGGCCCGAAATCAGTCATCAAAATTACACTCTATCTGATGCAAGACAGAGACTCCCAGGGGAGAATCTGCAGAACATCAGATGGAAGATGCAGAACACAACGTTTATACACCCATGGGTGAAAACGTAACTATGGGGAAAATAACAGAAAACATTCTGTATCCAAGCAACTCTCCCAGGAAAATTTTAGAAATGAACTTTCTCAAAAATATGCCAAAAGCATGGGAGAATTGCAAGGGGGGACTTTAGAAGGCTAGGGGAGAGGAAACACTGAATAAGCAGTGCAACATTTAGCAAGAATGACAACAAGAGGCCCATGCCTCGAAAATAGGCAACTTAACATAATTTCATCAAAAAATTTTAAGTACAGCCCTGATTATATTTTGTCACTTCTTTTTCCTCTCCTCCTTCTATATCCTCCTTAGAATCACCATTTCTCCAAAAATTACGTGTCTGGCATCCTTTAAACTGAGATTTACAAGAACAAAGATCAGTGAGATGTTGACTGATGAAGGGCCAAACAGAGAATGATAATTGGAGCCAATTTCGGGACGTCCTTGACACTGCGCATGCGCAGTGGGGGCGTAGTATGGAGGTCCTATAGGACATGATTTCTTTTTGTTTGGGATGCAAATTTTGGGGATTGGGGGGCAAAATTTGTGTTTGGCCCTGGTTTTGTTAGAGTTAGCACCAGCTAAGTCTGGGTCATTGGTACAGTATAAAAATCTACTGTTTCCAGAGGCTCAAATGATTACTTAGCTAAATAAGAACCGAAGTTAAATTCCATATAGGAATTTAATCTAATGATTCTAGGTCTATTTATCGAAAAGTTTCTAACTGACTTAGATAAAGAGACATAAGACTCAATTGTAAACTATCATAGAGTGCATAGGTATGAGATAACATAGACCTATAACCTTAATAGTAACAGGCTGCAGTAGATCTTGTCAAACAAGTATACTAGAAAGTTGCAATGACTAGTATGGAGGGATCAACAATATCGACATAATGATCCCTACACCAACGACGGAAGAGCCTCCACTTTAGCCGCATAGTATAGCGAAGAAGAGGTTCTCCTACAGTAAGAAATCGCGTCCAAAGCTCGTCCTGTACAAAGCTTGCCATGCAAGAAGGACCACACAACGGAATACGTGAAGGTTGAGACCTTGCGGGTTGTGATGAAGATGACACGATTTCCCCCAGCGAAAGAAGATCCTCTTATGGAGGAAGTTTTCGCGGTAAGTCCCACAATAGATATCTGAGTAAATTTACCCACGGTCTCTGTGAAGACAGAGCTGCTATCAACGGAACTGTATTGTGGATGTTTATCTTAGCAATACTTGCTGAATCAACAGCGCAGGAGGATACGCATATCCTATCATTCCGTCCTATTAGATCAATAGAGCGTTAACAACATAAGCTCAGAGATCCGGACATGCAAACACATACGTCTGCAATTGATTAGTGAGTTGTGTCGCAAATAAATTATCATTGGGCGCTCCCATTGATAGCAAATCTGATTGAATACTTGTTTGTTGAGAGTCCATTCTGACGGCAACAAGCGACCCTTACGTGAAAGGGAGTCTGCTAATACAATCAGACGACCCGGAATATGACAGACCGAAGCAGAACTTGGTGTACTATAACAAACAGAAGGATTCTTTCCGTTAAATTGAATAACGGAATTGAATAAGTGCCTCCCTGGTTCCGGAGATATGCAACTACTGTCATATTATCGGACAGGATTTGGACATGCGTTTCTGAATAATGTTCATCCAAAGACATAGTGCAAGCCTAAAAAACATTATTCCCTGGAAGATAAGTGCTTGCCTAGAGACTGCGGAACCCAAAGACCCTGGCACTTCGAATCCGTTGGGATCAATATTGTACCCCAACCTGTTTGACTGGCAACCGTCATAATCATAAAACTCGGATCCGGCAACTGCAGTGGCACTCTCTGAGTCAACCACCGAATGTTTGCCCCAGTCTGAATCTCTTGCTACACTTGATAGACAAGAGGACGTGTATATCGAGCAATTCATAGATTGCTGAAAAGTTGCCGTCGAAGAGAAGCTTCTCCGAGACCGAAGCGACTCTGAGAGAGTTCTTCACCTTACTATCCACGCGTGTGGATGTAGCTAGGGCTGCGTCACGTCTAACCAACTCCAGGTTGCCACTGAAGGGTGGAGTTATACGTGGAAAAACTACTGCCCTTGAAAGAAATCACATTGAGGATCATATCCTGGAATTCTTTCTCTTGAAGACGTAATGATAACGCCTCAGTAAGGTGGACTACGTATGATGAAGCGTCTAAGTTAAGTCTATTAGACATCATTGTCGTTTCCAACATCGTGGTTGGAAAAGACATAGACAGCGAAAAAGATAATTCCCAGTCTTTATCCCCGCCGTCTAGACGCATATGAACTCTCGGTATGCCCTGTTCTGCCAAAATAAATTATTCCTAGAAATGATAAAAGGCAGAATAGAGCATTGCGGACAAGAAACTAAACTATCATGCTTGGTAGCAAGCTTATATATAGCGTCGATAAATAATTCAAATGTTCTAATGACATTATTGGACTGTGTCGGTAAGTCAGGGACAAAGTCCCTGAACCGATCCAAAATTCCGTGTCCAATGACGCTATTAGTCTCTTATCCAACATCGCAGCAATGTAGTCCAACGGAACAACCTCTGGAAGATAATGCCGGAAGAAATGTATGGCAGCTTCCGTTGTTCCGAAAGGGAAAGCTCGAAATCGTCCGAATCCCTTTCGCCATCCTGTCGGACCCTATAAAGCGTTCGGTCGTCCGAACCTGATGCAACAGCGGAGCGCACCGACCCAGCGCCGTCGGATAATTTCTGATCCGACCGAGAATCTGTCGATTGCTGGGATGCTGTGATAAACTGTGCTAACTTGAATAGCACGTCCGTCACTGAGGCCTGTGGAGAAGCGGTCTTACAATGCATTGCCACTGGAAGCTCCGTGTTCGTTACCCCGTGCATACTTCTATTATGCGAGCGAACGGAGTGTATAGGCCTCGTGTCCCTTGGCTACCGGATGGCATGACCTGTTTGCCGTGGAATCACTGAAAGACGAAACTGGCCGGATACTCGAGGTCACGTAGCCAATGTGCGGTCGTGTGCGCTGCTGTGAGGATGAGGAAGCATTATCGACAGTCTCTCGGACTGTCAATATAACGGAGCGTCCCGAGCGGCGGACATATGCTCCAAATGCGAAATATCTGAACCACAACATGCGGTCCCCTATGTTGTTGTACGAGAGAGGGACCTCTCTTGCTCGCAGCCCGGACGGACCTGGACGAGCCAGGAACCGGACTAACAGGCTTCCTCCGATCTGTCCTCAATCCGTCATCACTGGGTGTGTACTAAAGTTATTATAGTGCTCACATCACCCAAATCTCCTTCCTAGACCGCAACGGACGAACCCGGCTGCCGAACCATTCGATGAATGGATGCTACACCAGGTGAGCTAGCGAATGTCACTCCGTCGATCCTACTAGGGACCTTTTAGGCGATTGACATATTCCATGAGCACTTATTGCCGCCAGCTCTTCATTAACTATGACGACAGAGGCACACTTTTGAAAGACATCTCCGTAACTTTGCGAACAAGAAACCAGACATGCTTGTTAATAGCAAGCATATAATAATATATATAGCGTCGTTCAATAATTCGAAAGTTTGTGTGACATTATTGGACTATGTCGGAACTGAGGGACGATGTCCCTGAACCGAACCAAAAATTTCTGTGTCCACCGACGCTATCAGTTTCTTATCCGGCATCGCAGCATTCTGGTCCGACGAAAGAACCTCTAGAAGATAAAGTCAGATGACATACACAACAGCTTATGTTGTTCCGAAAGGGAAAGCTCGAATCCTCCGAATCCCTTTCGGCATCCCGTCGGACCGGATGAAATTTTCGGACGTCCGTACCTGCTTCCGCGGAGCGTCCCGACCCAGCGTCGTCGGATAATACATGATGCGACAGATTCTGTCGTTGCTGGGATGCTGCGATAAGCTGTGCTATTTGGGATAGCACGTCCGTCACCGAGGCCTGTGCAGTAGCGGTCTTACGATACATTGCTGCCGGAAGCTCCGTGTACGTTGACTCCCGCACACTTTCTTATGCGAATGTCCGGAGTCTGCAGGCCTCGTGTCCCTGGCTACCGGATGGTGTGACCTGGTCGCCGATGATTCTCTGATTGGCGAAGCTAACTGGATATCCGAGGTCACGTAGCCAAGAGCGGTCGTGAGCGCTACCATGAGAATGAGGAAGCCTTATTGACAGTCTCTCCGGACTGACTATATATCGGAGAGTCCCGAGCGGCGGACGTATGCTCCGAATGCAAAACATTTTGTACCACAACATCTGGGGCCAGATGTTGTTGTACGAGAGAGGGGCCTCTCTCGCTCGCAGTCCGGATGGACCTGGACGAGCTAGGAACCGGACTAAAAGGCTTCCTGCGTTCTCTCCTCTAATCCGCCGTCACTGGGTGTGCATTTGGTTGATTTATAGTGCTCGCATCACCCCAAAACTCCTTCTAGACCGCAATGGACGAACCCGGCTGCCGAACCATTCGATGAATGGACGCTACACCGGGCGAGCTAGCGGATGTCAAAGGCCGTCGAACCTACTAGGGTCCTCTTAGGCAATTGACGTATTTACATGAGCACTTTTCCGCTAGCTCTTCATTAATTGTGACAATGGAGGCACACTTTTGAAAGACATCACAGATACATCACCCTATTCTTGATCGTCTGAAATAGAGACTGATAAAGTAGAGTGACCCTGCGGGGAAAGGACCAGAATGGCCAATTCCCCACTAACATACCGTGACACACGCTTCCCATGTTGTCATCGAAATTAACACATACAGAACAGGAGTTAGTGCGAGTACACTGACTACATATACAATGATTATGAAAGTCAGAGGAAGATTTCCTCTTATTACAATTGAACAATATCCTTTCAATGTGAAAAGAAAACAAAGTCCTAGTACTCACACCAACCCCTGACAATCAAAATACATAATAATATGATCCATTAACATAGAAAAAATAATTGAAATCAAAAAAATTTGAAAAAAATATTTTTTCAGAACAGCCCAAGTTTCTGAAAAGTAACATTGAGCCCCAATGGATCCCAAGCCTAAGTGTGGACAAAAATTCTAAAAATATTTTAAACAATTTATGCAACACTTACGAACAATAATAATGTATCTAGTTATGATTAAATTAACATCAAGATATTATTTTCAAGAAATCCCCCCTCACACAGAGGGCTGTTGTAAATGTAACAATAAGTGTAAAAACACTAGTACAAGACTCCAGGCACCTGGCCCGAAATCAGTTACCAATAATACACTATCTGATGCAAAACAGAGACTTCCAGGGAAGAAACTGCAGAACATCAGATGGTAGATGCAGAACACTACGCCTAACCACCCATAGGTGAAGACGTAAACATGGGGGAAAAGAATAGAATTCATTCTGTTATCCAGCTAAAACTCCCAAGAAATTTTAGTAATAAAATTACAGAAAATATGCCAAAAGCATGGGAGAATAGCAAGAGGGGACTTAAAGGAAAGGGAGAGAGGAAAACACTGAACAAGCAGTGTAACTTGATAACAAGAATGACCACAACAGGCTGTTGCATCGAAAATAGGTAACTTAACATAATTTCATTAAAAATTTTTAAGTTACAACTCTGATAATTTTCTGTCACTCATTTTTCCTCTCCTCCTTCTATATCCTCCTTAGAATCACCATTTCTCTAATATTTATGTGTCTGGCATCATTTAAACTGAGATTTACAAGCACAAAGATCAGTCAGATGTTAACTGATGAAGGGCCAAACAAAGAATGATTAATGGCGCCAATTTCGGGACGTCCTTATATTTATTTATTTATTGTTGTGTAAGGTCACATACTTCTGCACAGTGGCTAATCATGACCACAACATGGAGATAAAGTCAAGGTCAGTCAATCGTTTATACCCCATGTTGCCTATTTAAGAGGACTTGCACCCCAAGCATTAGTGACTGGGTCCTATTTTACCAGTGAAACAGAGCTTGTTTACCACAGTAAACAAGCACTGCTTCACTTCCCGGGGTTCCCACGGGGGTCGGGACGTCCTTGGCACTGCGCATGCGCAGTAGAGGTGAAGTGTGGAGGGCCATTCAGGACGTGTTTTCTTTGGTTTTAGATGCAAATTTTGGGGATTGGGGGGCAAAATTTGTGTTTGGCCCTATATTTTTAAGAGTTAGCACCAGCTATGTCTGGGTCATTAGTACAGTATAAAAATATTATAAGTTACAGCCCTGAACATTTCCTTCCACTGTTTCTTCCTCTCCTCCTACCATTTCCTCCTTATATCCACCATTTCTCTCAAAATTATGTGTCTAGCATCATTTAAACTGAGATTTACAAGCCCAAATATCAGTGAGATGTAGTTGAATTGAGGGCCAAACAAAGAATGATAATTGCGCCAATTTCGAGAACTCCTTGACACTGCGCATGTGCAGTGGAGTAAAAGTATGGAGGACCATATAGGACATGTAATTTTTGGTTTTAGATGCAAATTTTGGGGATTGGGGGTAAAATTTGTGTTTGGCCCTAAATATTTTAGAGTTAGCACCAGCTAAGTCTGGGTCATTGGTACAGCATAAAAATTTATAAAGTTACAGCCCTGAACATAAAAAAGCACTGTTCCTTACTTCCATGGTTCTATTCTATCCTCTGATCCACCATAATCTTTGATCTGTGTCTGGCATCATCAAAACAGAGATTTAAAAGCACAAAAGTCAGTCTGTTGTTATCTGACAGAGGGCCAAACAAGAAATGATATCTGGCGGCAATTTCGGCACTTCCTGGACACTGCGCATGTGCAGTTTTCAAATGTATGGAGGGCCACATAGGACATCAAATTTTTGGTTTTTGATGCAAATTTGGGGGATTGGGGACAAAATTTGTGTTTGGCCCTGGATAATTTAGAGTTAGCACCAGCTGTGTCTGGGCCATTGGTTACTGTGTAAAAATATTATAAATTCATAGTAATTTGTATATTTTTATACTTACCAATGGCCCAGACTTCGCTGGTGTTAACTTAAAAATATCCAGGGCCAAACATAAATTTTGCCCCCCAATCTCCCAAATTTGCATGTAAAACCGAAAATTTGATGTCCTATGTGGTCCTCCATATATTTGACATCTGCGCATCTGCAGTGTCCAGGAAGCACCGAAATTGGCGCCAAGTATCATTCTTTCTACAGTGCCTGCTAAATCTTATAATTAGCGGGGAGGTATGAGTGCCCACTCATGGGAGGGCCATCCCCATATGGGCCATTGGTAAGTATAAAAATATAGAAATTACTATTAGCGGGGGAGGAATTCGTCACATACAGGTGAATTGTGCACTTGGTGATACCTTCTTGAAATTTGGCACACTGTTAGTGTAGGCTATGAGGTTCTCAAAAACGATCGGCTACAAGTTGACACCGACCGGTGGCGACCAGTAGCGGCACAATCCAAAATGGCCGCCAGCGGCTGAAGGGAACCTCCTTTTCGACGGTCTACCGACTATACATCCGATTGTAAGGGCGCGAAAGTGAACTCTGATCCACGCACGTGTTGGAAACAGACGTGGGAGATGATGTAGAATAAAACGAGATTCTCTATACGGACGCATCAATTTCTTGGAACTTGAAAAGAGCGTTGTTTCTCCGGGATCAGCGTCATTCAGGCAAACCTGAATGACGCTGATCCCGGAGAAACAACGCTCTTTATGAAGCAGTCTCTTTGCCATACAATCTCTTGTTTGGCGTAATTCCGCAAGCAATTCTGATTTGTCTGTCGAAATTAATTCGAGAACGCGATTGTTCACAAAAATCATTCACAGAATGAGTGAGAATCCTCTTCGTGTACGGACTAGTACTGACTGGGAACGTTGTTGCTTTTGCCAGCAAGACAGTTCCAAGAAATTGATGCGTCCGTATAGAGAATCTCGTTTTCATGACGCCTATAAAGCTATTGAGGAAGACATAACGCGCTTCCTAGATAATGGCGTTGAGCTTCCATATAATTTGACCATTGATTGTTTGATGAGAGAGAGTGATGAGTGTATGTCGATGTCACTGTTGACGAATAAGGCAATATATCATAAGACATGCCGTGACAGTATTCGGACTCACATCGTACAGCGCGTGCTACACAAGCGAGAGCGAAATGAGGCAGTGGCATCCTGCTCCACGCTGAGTCCTAAAAGAACACGGACAAGTTTTGAATCTGGCTGTGACAGGAAACTGCCCCAGTGTGTTTATTGTCACAAACGCGAAGGTGACAGCAGTGAGCCTATTTGCAGATCAATGTCTGATAACAATAAACTCAAAATTATGGCAAAGGAAGCCGAGAACTGGGTTGTTTTTTCTCGGGTCAATGCAGCATTTGATTCCGCAGCTAGTGATCTTTACTATCACAAAACCTGTTATTGTAAGCTTGCCAATGAAGCACGAGCGGCTAAATCTAAAAAGTCGAAGAACGCCGAACATTCCGCGTCAGGCCTGCCCTATGACCCTCTCGTTATGGCAGAGCTCATAACATTTGTTGAACACAACGATTCCGCGATGAAGCTTGTCGATCTCAAGAATCTGTACAGTCGGAGGTTGAAGCAAGTCGGTTCTGATTGGCTTAGTGAAGAAATACATTCCACTCGATTCAAAGAACATTTGTTGCAGAAATTGGGCGATGGCTGGGACGCCTTCACACAGGGTAGAGATGTGTTTATTTCAAGTAGGTTTCGAGTTGGCTCCTTGTTGTCCGAATCTTTAACTCGTATAGTGTCTGAGGAAGAGGCAAAAAAGATAGTTGATGTGGGTCTTCTTCTGCGTAAACACATACTCATATCTCAAGCTCCTTTCACGGGATCATTTTCATCTTATTGCTTGAGCGAGCCTGTACCCAACTCACTCCTGACTCTTCTTAGAGTTCTACTTGAGGGCACATGTAGTATACAGAACTTAGGCGATGATGAGACTGTTAATGCCAAGACTCGAGTGGCTTGTACTATTTCACAGATGTTGATCAGCAATTCAGCGAAACGCTCCGAACATGCACAAAATGTTCACCAGAGACGTGACAGAGAAACTCCAATGCCTCTTTATGTGGGTTTGAAGTTGCATGCCCATGATCGTATGAAAAATCTTATCAGAGATTTTCATCAAATGGGACTCTCTGTCTCTTATGATCGCGTAATGGATGTTCGCAGGAGTTTCGCGAGAGCTGTTTCACTGCGGTTCAAGAACGAAGGTGTTGTAGTCCCAGCTAACTGCAAACGTAATGTTTTCTCGATAGGAACCACTGATAACATTGATGTATCTGGTAGATCTGATATGCATGGTACGTCCATCACACTCATTGGTCAACTGAGCAGGGACAATGTGGGTACTGATCCCCCACCACTGAGTTTAGATGTTCCAGAAGACACACAAATTGAACTCCCAGACGACTATGCATTTGTTCCTTTCGTTGAAGACTTTGGTGGGGACATCAGGCTTGAATCTCCAGATGAATGTAATGTACGGCCCAATGAATATGCAGATTTGAACGTGGGAGAGAATGACTGGTTGTCTCATGTGTCACAGATCAGCAATAAAGGGAAGGTTGATGGCAGCTGGCAGCTTGATGAAGTCCCTGTGACCTTTTCAGGCTTCTTTTCAAAACATGAAGATCAAGACAATGTCAAACCTCGTGCAGTTATTGGGGTATTCCCTGTTTTCAGTGAGCAGAAAGCGGACTCACTCAGTATGCAGAAGCATGCTATGTATGTGGTCAGGGAAGCTACTGCTTTCGTAAACCCCGGCCAGATACCTGTCATTGAAGGTGACTGTCCGTTGTATGCCAGGCAGAAAAAATGTCAATGGCTGTTCCCAGAGGAGATAGGTGAGGATCGAATGGTGTGTATGATTGGATTCCTGCATCTTGAAATGTGCACCCAAGAAGCTGGTGGTAAGCTTATGGGTGGTTCTGGTTGGGAGCGAATGTTTCACCTCGCAAAGATATTCACACCCGGTGTAGCATCATCCCTACTTGGTGGGAAACATGTCAAGAGGACGCGACAGGCATATCTTCTCACTCTAGCTTGGCTTGAGATCCTCAGAAAGAATGCTTATGAGATTTACTGTCAGCAGACTGGGCCCCATGAGTCATTTGAAATGTGGGAACAGAGGATTCTTTCACAATCTCCAACTGCGCGCTATTGGGGTGAAATCGTTCGGAACTTTCTCTTGACAAGCTGTCAATTCGTTCGGAACCAACGAATCGGTAACTGGCCTGGTACACTGTGTTCTATCGATGAGTTGTGCAGTTACTTTTTTGCCCTAGGACATACAAATTATTGTCGGTGGGTCCCCGTATTTCTGAGAGACATGTCTCAGCTACCCAGGCGGCATCCTTCAATCCACAACAAATTCATGGAAGGCCATTTTGTGGTCCAGCGTAGTGAGAGGAAGTTCAGTATGATGGGTTTAGATCAGAGCCAAGAACATAGTATCCAACTACTCAAAGAAGACAGTGGTCCAAAAGGTCTCTATGGCCAGGCTGAAGAGAAAGTCGTTATTGAGCTTTCAAGGTCAGAAGTTCTGCGTGTTATAGATGAGTATGAATATGCAAGTTTCCACACAACATCATCAGATAACACGGAACACCCGGAAAGTTCGGTATCAGAGCAGAAAAAATTTCTGAATCAATTGAAATCTCTCCTCGATCTGGTGAATCAGGGACTCATTATCAACCCTTATGATGAAACTAGTGGTCAGCTGGTGACATTAGATACTGGTGAATATATGGACCCCGAAGTTAGTAAGAGTTTACGGTCATTACCCGAAAGGGGCAAGCATTTATATTCCACTTTCTTGAAGGAAAGGCTTGTGGAATGCACCGTACCCCTGAATGATGTTATTCCCAAGGCAAATATATATACCTTCCTTAACCCACCCCCAGCCAACCTGGACAAAGGCCGAGACAAACTCATGTCAAGTAAAGCAACTGCCGCAATAGTTACCCAGATGTTCGTTTCACTGCAAGCCCGGCCTGATTCAAACATGGATGAGTTTTTCATGCACGAGAATGCACGTGATCCGCCAGCATTATCCGATAGAGGTAAGCTACGGAGTGGGACAAAATCTCAAATTCTCAATTGTTTACCAGCTATTCCTGCACAAGGGAAGAATTCAGCAGCTAGACAAGCTTCAGTTGTCATCTTGGATATGCCTGCTGTAGTCCATGTAATCAAACCACAGAAAGCGGATCTGTTTGGAGAATATGCTCGATTGCAATTATTGCCATACATCGAATCTCTGATTAACACGAACACCACAAGGGTTGATGCGATCTATGACTGTTACCCCGAAGGCAGTTTGAAGAATCAGACGCGAGCAAAACGCCTCGGTGAGACAGCAGTTAGGTTGATACGGGTGTCCGAGAACGTCCCTTTACCTAAAGGGAAGAATTGGCAGGCATTCTTGAAAGTTAGTGAGAATAAAGACGAATTTTTCAAGTTCCTGTCTGCTGAACTGCTGAAATTAACATCAACATCCGAGTACCAGTTGTTAACGACATCAGGAGAATATGTACTATGCAATAAGGATGTTAGCTTATGTGACATATCTCCATCGAACCACGAGGAAGCAGACACGCGCATGATGCTTCATCTCAACCATGCAGTCTCACAAGGTCACAAAATAGCTTTTCTTCGCACGGTTGATTCTGATGTCGTCATTCTGTCTTTGCACCATTTCGCAACATTCCGTGACCTTGGACTCAGTGAGCTGTGGATTGGGTTTGGAATTGGAAAGGCATATAAAGATATGCCAATTCATGAGATAGCTTCACAACTTGGACCTGATTACTGTAAGGCCCTGACTTTCTTCCACGCCTTCACAGGTTGTGATGTAACATCCAGCATGCTCAGCATTGGGAAGAAGACAGGATGGAATGCATGGATGAATTTTCCCGCATCAACTGAAATGATGATAGAATTGACTGAGAATCCGCAAGTCTTTTCAGAGGATTCCCCTCATGCGCAGCATATCGAAAAACTCACCATACAGATGTACAGTAACAGTTGTGTCAGTACACGTGTCAATGATGCGAGACGGCATATGTTCACACATGGCCTTAAGTCTATGGAAAACATCCCGCCCACCAAAGCAGCTCTGTATCAACATGTAAAAAGGGTAATTCTTGTGTCATCTTTCATTTGGCATCGTGCTCTGCAGAAACACTTATGTGTGCCAGACCCATCACAGTACGGATGGGAGTGGAATCCACGTCTCAATATTCTGGTCCCATTTTGGACTCACCTAGGAGACGCAAGTGCTGCATGTGCACTGATGCTCCACTGTAGTTGTGCCAAGGCCTGCAAGGGCAATTGCAAATGCTTGAAAGCTGGATTAAGGTGCACACCTTTGTGTAAGTGTGAAGGTGGCTGTTGTAACAATATTGAGTAGTATACTGTCATGTTAGGACCAGTCATCTCCTATTCTGGTATTTTTTTTTCCATTTTCGGCCAGTTAACACATGTCATGTTTCTAGTTGAGTTGATTTTGCTAACAAATGTTCATCCCATGTGGCTTGCTACATTGTCCGGGGTATAGGAATACAGTTTTAGATTTCGGAAAATAGTCTGTTATTTACTGCACAAGACGGTGTTAATTCATGCATAGCATGATACAATATCCCCAACTATTTTGCCTCTGTACAACAGTTGATACCTTCGTTCACCCGTGTGTTCATCTATGGTATCCTTGTCTTTCTCTGGCCATAGGCCACATGTGACTAGTCAGTTCCTACTCCATAGCAAATCAACTTGGAAATCCTTCATCTTGTAGCGCACTCATGTCTCAATGAATCCATACCTGAGTTGATCTAATAAATCTAACGTAAGGTATCAAATTGCCATACCGGATCATATTTCGATAAGTTATTCGCTAAAACATTTCGACCACTCATCGACATCAAAGGTCATGTTTTGGCTCCCAGTGGTGGCTATATCTCTATATCCCTGGTAAAGTAGCATACCATGAGGGATGGGTATTAAGTGTCGGCAACATTAATCCTGACTTGGAACACACCACATCTTAACTGGCCGAAAATGAAGAATACTACTTGTAGTCAAAAAATATTCCTGTACCTCGAATGACTGCAAACATACACTCACCCCTTCTAGTCCCATTTTGCCAATGTTCTATACTGGCAAGATAACATTGTATAATTAACAACGGGAACTAATGCATCCCGAGTTCATTCCAGCACTGCCCTTGCTGGCAGACGTGTCGCTATGGTGTTGAGATTGAACCAGAACTCCTCTAGAAATTTGATAGTTTTATTTTCTTAGAAAATAAATCTATCGAAAATGCCGGAAGTTGAGAATAGACTGTCACTTTAATTGGATTATCAAATGTCCAAGTATCCCCACTGCTGCATACTATCGAGTACCCTTGTTCATGTGTTGACAGGAATCTCTCATACCATGTTCATTTGACCATTGCATTCCCGAGAAACATTCAACACTAATTTATCTACGGACGGACGATCATACTGACAGTCAGACACACAGACGCACACATCGACGGAAATTCTGATCCCATTATCCATTAATCTTCCCCCCAACTTGTTCCAAGGGCTTCACTCCATCATTCACATCAATTACAGCACATGTATGGTGTTAGGTTTGGAGCTTCAGTTGTGCGATCGGCGAAAATAGCTTTTTTTCGATCCGCTTGGCGGCCATTTTGGATTTCGCTGCTAGTGGTGGCTAGAGGATGGTGCCAACTTGTAGCCGATCGATTTTGAAATCTCTGATGCCTACCCTTACATCATGCCAAATTTCAGGAAGGTATCACCAAGTGCACAATTCTAGCGAATTCCTCCCCCGCTATATGAATTTATAGTATTTTTACACAACAACCAATGGCCCAGACTTAGCTGAATAGTAAAAAGGCAGGAGGGCTTAGGGCATAAAGGAAAATCCAATTACTTGCCACTTCTTAAAGGATATCTCCTACAGGAGAACAGGAGAGAATGGAATTACAAATGTCTTTCTCATTTACACGAAATAAGAAAGACAAAACACCAACAATGTAATTGAGCATTACATAATATATAATTCTCCATTTTTAATGCCAGCATTAATTCTGTGAAGGCAAGCCAATATATAAAAATAGTCCAGCAAATGAGACTTTTTATGCCCATTTAAAAGTGTCCGAGGATTGTATATTAACGCTCATTCGACACGTGACATATACAAATGTTTCACATTGAGCTAGACTTTAAAAATTCCTTCCACTAAGCTACACATTAAAACCATCCCAGTACTGACTTGGAACTACTGACACCTGAGGAGGTCTTCCCTTGCTTTTCACTATAAAACCAGATGATATTAAGGGAACACCCCCACCCCCCCCCCCCCCCCCCCCCCCCCCCCCCCCCCCGGGTCACATAACCGCAGAATGAAGAGGGAAGCGGAACAGCATCACTGCTGGAACAGAAAGCCTAAATAGCTATAACTATAGCTGTAATCCTTTGGTGGACGACATTCTGAGCAACAGATAAAGGACCTAAACACCTAAGGTCGCCAGAGATGGACTCTATATTTCTAAGGTAAAACTTAGTAAATGTAGAAGGCTGTGTCCAGTTTGCAGCTTTCATGAGATCAGTAATGGCTATACTGTTAGAATAGGCCCAAAAAGTGGACAGCGTTCTAACTTCATGAGCAGATATCTTATTAACAGAATGCTGATCGGAAGATAGATTTCCATAGGCAATACGCATTGCCATCTGAATCCATCTAGCAATAGACTGAACAGATATATCTTTTCTGTTAGGAATTAATGATAAAAAGAAGCGTTTTCTTCATGTTTTAATAAACTTTGATGTATGCGCATACTCCTGATTGGATGCAGCAAAGGTCTATGGTTGTCCGTAGATGGCAGAGCCTTTATGATAATAGGCTCAAGCCGTAAATTTGGAACTTCATTCTTAGCCAAACATCCCACTTGTGTAGTTAAAGTGATGGTATTTCCAACACTTCGTTAGTGAGATTCGTCAACAGATAGAGCATGGAGTTCACTAACTCTTCTAGTGGAAGCAAAGGCAAAGAGAAATGCTGTTTTATAGGTCAAGAATTTGAACTCTACAAAGTCTAACGGCTCAAACAGAGCTTCTTTAAGCTTCAACAGAACCCAAGCTAAATTCCACTTCGGAATTAATCTTTGAGTTCTAGGTCTATTTATAGAGAAATTTCTAACTAGTTTGGATAATGAAGCATTAGATCCAATCGCCAAGCTATCATGATGGGCATAAATATCCGATAGCATAGACCTATAGCCCTTAATAGTGAGAGGCTGCAGTTTGAGATCATCAAACAGGTAGACCAGAAAGTTGGCAATATCTGGTATGGACAGATAATAAACGTCTATCGACTAATCCTTACACCAATGGAAGAAAACCTTCCACTTTGCCATGTAATTCAGCGAAGAGGATGTCCTTCTAAGTCAGAAATTGTATCCACTGCTCGTCCTGTAAAATGCTAGCCGTGCAAGAAGGACCGCACAACGGAAATACTCAAAGGTTGAGACCTTGCGCGTTGTGATGCAGTGTGCGCGACTTCCCCTGATAAAGAAGGTCCTCTCGCGGCGGAAGCTTCCAGGGAATGTCCCATAACAGACACCTGAGTAGATTGGTCCATGGTTTCTGTGACGACAGAGATGCTACTAATAGAATCTTGCAATGCGATTGCTTGATCTTTAACAAGATCTGTTGAATTAACGGAGTTGGAGGATACGCATATCCTATCATTCCATCCCATGGAATTGAGAGAGCATCTACTGGGCATGGTGACACGTAAGTCTGCAACGGATTGTTGAGGTGTGTCGCAAATAAGTCTATCATAGGTTGATCCCACTGGTAGCAAATCTGTCTGAACACTCGGTTATTGAGAGACCACTCTGAAGACAACAGGCGACCTTTCCGAGAGAGCGAGTCTGCTTGTACATCGGCCTGGTATATGACGGACCGATAAATGAACTTGATGTTCCAAGACAAATAGAAGGATTCTTTCCATTAGTTTGTACAATGGAATCAAATGCGTGCCTCCCTGCTTCCTTATATATGCTACTACTGTCGAGTTGTCCAACAATATTTGAACATGAGCGTTCTCTATAATGAGAATCCATTGTTGTAGCGCTAAGCATATTGACATCATTTTGATGACGATTATGTATTTTCCTAGAAACTCTGGGTCTGAAAGACCCTGGCACTTCAAGTCTGTTGGGTTCAGGGTCGCGCCCCCAACCTGTTTGACTCGCATCCGTCATAATCGTGAAAGCCGGATCTTGCAGCTGCAGCAGAACTCCCAGAGTTAACCACTGAATGCCTGCCCAAATCTTAACTTTTTGTTTTACTTGGTCCATTAAAACAATACTGGTCTCGAGCAAATGCATCTTCACACTCCAGTTCGGAGTAAAGAATATCTGGAGTGGACGTGTGCGTAAGCGAACCATCGGAATGAGATCCGTGGCCACTCCGCACAACCCCATCATTCGTATAAATTCCCTCACTGTTAATGCGTCTGAGTGTAGACAAAAGCGAGCATAACAACTGACTAATTTCGCTCTGGGTAGCGGCAGACAAATCAGATTATTGTGAGTCTCGAAGCTCATCCCCAAGTGAATGAACAACTTGGACGGAGCTAGATCTGACTTCTCGTTTAGGATGAAACGTCGGAGTAATAATAGCAGACTCTGAACATCGTTCTGAAGAGTAATTTTGTTGCCGTACCTCTGAAGAATGTTGTCCAAGTAAGCCGACGTTACCGCAGACGAATCAGCTCGGAGATAAGACACTACCAAGTTCATTATTCAAGTGAACGACCAGGGTGCTAGATTCAGACCAAAGCACATTGCTCGAAACTGATAATATCACTTGAATGGTTAACCGTAGGTACTTTCTGAATGGCGGATGTACCAGGACATGAAAACACGCATCTTTTAGATCTATGCTTGCCGCATAGTCATTCACTCGAATGCTCGCTTTTACTGACTGAATGGTCTCCATATAGAACTTAGGAGCTACGATAAGTTTGTTTATCCAGCTCAAATCTATTATCGGTCGGAACGGAGCTGTTTGGCTTCGGTACGAGGAACAGGTGACTGTAGAAACCAAGAGACTCTTGATTCTCTACGACCTCTATTGCTTCCTTTTCCAAGAGAGACTTTACCTCCGAAAGGAAAGACTCTCTTTTTACAGGATTTGGCAGAAGTTGTGTCCAATGCGGACTTTGTGTTAGCGGTGGTTTTGCTCGGAATGATAGCCTAAGGCCATCCGAGATGACACTTCTCACCCACTGAACTTCCGTAATAGTTATCCAGTTTCTCACAAATCTTGATAACCTTCTGCCAACTGGAATGCAATAGAGATCCTGACCATCACCTGTAGGACCTGCGAGGCCTGCGGGAGGAGAAATCACGTCCTTTCTGTGATAAGCCTCGACCCACCGGCTTGGGGGCGTCTGACCGGTTGCCTCGGTGAGACCCACACCTCCGACCTGAGTCGCTAAATTGACGATGTTGAGAGTAATTATATGAGGATCTTTTATATCCTCGCAAGGAGTTCCCTCTGGACGATTTTTGTCCTGAACCTCCTCCTTTACTCTTATCTGCTCTTGTGGGTTTATTTGACGCCAACTTCTGTAGCAGAGTATTAGACACTTTCTTTGTGGCTTGGTTGTAGACCATAGAAAGCTTGTCGTCAAAGGTATCGTGTCCCGATACCAGAGTGACTCAAAGAGAGTTTATCACCCTGTCATCTATCAAAGATGATGCAAGAGATTCATCGCGTCTAATTAACCCTTTACCCAACGTAACGGCCAAAACTGGCCAGCGCTATTCTAAAAAATCGCCAATTAATTTTCAAAATATTTTCATTTTTTGTCTCAAAAACATAGGTTATGACCCCTCGTTGGAACGAGCTCGTCGAGCTCGTTCCAACGAGGGGTCATAACCTATGTTTTTGAGACAAAAAATGAAAAAAATTAGTTATTCAAGAATTTTTTTTGCAAGTGTCGTCTGCTTTTCATGTTAGATAAAGGGTTAACTCCAAATTAGCCACTGTTAGGGCGGAGTTATACGTGGTAAACATTATAGCCCTGGAAAGAACTTGTAAAGAGGTACAAACGTCCTCCAATTCCTTCCCATTGAGACGTTGCGCCATAGTTCTCGTAAGGTGATCTGCGTAAGACATAGCATCTAAATTCGCTCTGTTAGAAGAAATTGCCATCTCAATTGTGTCCGGGCGAATTATGAATGACGGAAGTAAGGACCCAACACTAAGGGACAGACGGAACCTATTTCTATATCACCTGCAGATTTCATTTTGGTGGGGGATAACAAGCTGAACAGCACACAAATACACTATCTCGGTAAAGATAATTTTTTTTCAGCTTCATCTATTTCACAGGCTACTGAAACTTTGGTGAGAAATAAAACAACACATAAACTTACGAATCAATATTTGTTTTAGCTTTCTCTATATCTTCTAAGACACTTTGTGGAATATTGAATTTTAATTTCTTAACATCAGAAATACCAGTAGCAGGCAGGCCAGTCTCCTCATTCTTTGCACTGAAAACCAAAAATATAACTTTAAAAATCATTCTAATAAGGAATGCAAGAACATTCTGTATGACAATTATTAATATTATTAAATCACAAAGAGTTACCCATACATTGAAAGCAAATACAGTAGAATTTTGTTAAGTGTCAGTGAAAATTATTCAATTAACAGGAGTATTCAATTAAGAGGGATTTGCTGTATTCCAGAGATAAACTGAGTGTTTATTCTATAATATCATGTCTGACAGAGCTCAAGGAGCTCTGTCAAACAAGATGTAATAGATTAAATGCCTGTAATGGATGTACTGAGGCCAAATAGGTCTATAAACAAGATATAATAGATTAAATGTCTGTATTGGATGTACTGAGGCCAAATAGGTCTATAAACAAGATATAATAGATTAAATGCCTGTATTGGATATACTGAAGCCAAATAGGTCTATAAACAAGATATAATAGATTAAATACCTGTAATGGATGTACAGAGGCCAAATAGGTCTATAAACAAGATATAATAGATTAAATGCCTGTATTGGATATACTGAAGCCAAATAGGTCTATAAACAAGATATAATAGATTAAATACCTGTATTGGATGTACAGAGGCCAAATAGGTCTATAAACAAGATATAATAGATTAAATGCCTGTATTGGATATACTGAAGCCAAATAGGTCTATAAACAAGATATAATAGATTAAATACCTGTAATGGATGTACAGAGGCCAAATAGGTCTATAAACAAGATATAATAGATTAAATGCCTGTATTGGATATACTGAAGCCAAATAGGTCTATAAACAAGATATAATAGATTAAATGCTTATAATTGATGTACTAAGGCCAAATAGGTCTATAAACAAGATATAATAGATTAAATACCTGTAATGGATGCACTGAGGCCAAATAGGTCTATAAACAAATTTGGTCATTTTCAGGGTAATTCCATGACGCATTGAAACATGTTTTATTCAATTAAAAGAAGTTTATTTTATAACACATATGCATTTAACAGGGCAAATTTGTACTGAAAGTATGGTAAATGGTTTGGTGTTTGGAAATTATATTCAATTAACAGGGTTATTCAATTAAATCTTAGAAGCCGGGGAGTCAAAATGAATTCATTGAACATGACATACCACGAAAAACTTACAGTAAAGCAGGTGCTTCTACTCAAGTGTCGTCTGCCTATTCAGGCAGGCGACACTTGACTGAAAGCACCTGCTCAGTGTTTAATTCTCCCCCTGTCGAAGGATATCCGAACTGTCGCAGCCAGATTACCTCCCATATCACATCACAGGCAAGAAAACTTGACTCCCGGCTTCTAAGAATTAAGAGATATACAATTAAGTGGGCTTCACTATATATGTAAGGCTTTTATTGAGTTGCGATTTCATGTGAAATTTCAGTACAGAGTTCACTGAAATCTATAAGTGGCGAGGTTTACAGATAAGGGATCCCATTTTACCAGTGAAAACACCTTATTTACCACAGTAAACAAGCATTGCTTCACTTTTTGGGGTTCCTATAAGGGAAGATTAATTCAATTATACTTCCAAAACCAAATCATAACATTATGATAATGACAGTAACTTCTAACATAATTCCTATATGTGTTGTGAACAAAGCCTGATTATAAACAACCGGTTATTTGCAAAACGAGGTTCCCAGAGGGTGAATTTGCTGATGTTATACCATACAGTGGGCCAATTTATCCTCTAGTTACAGTTAAAACTAGAAGTCCTGTCACGAACTGCGCGCTTATCTAGGCGTAATTGCGCGTAGGAATTGCGCGCAATTGCCATATCGAATGGCATCCCTAGCATGGTGGATCTCCTGGCTACTCATAGTAAACACATGCAATGTTTCTGCCAATGGACCTCCAGATTACCCGGAGATCCATTGGCTGAAACACTGCTTGTGCACAGGCCATATGTACAGAATTTGATAGCCTTACTATGGTCATAAGGCGTAGATTAACGCGCAAATTGACGTGCTATTTGTGCGCATTTCATGACAGGACTTCTAGTTTTAACTGTACATCTTTGTGTTTTGGCTTGAGACCCTTATTCAGACTGAGGTTCACAGAGGGTAAATTCTACTGTGGAGGGTAGCATCACCAAATTCACCCTCTGGGGACCTCATTTTGAAGATGACAGTCTGCTTATATTGAGGCTTGATCGGCACTCACAATCGGCCGATTGTGCGCTCAACTTATAAATGTGAACAAGAGTTACCATAATGAGCTATCTGGTCGTCACAAAAATGCTTACATCAATTATTTATTAACTGGTAAAGTGCTGAGTTTTTTCGGACAACATAGCAAAGCTCATCATATACTGCTCTATTACATTTAATTGGATAGTGCCTTATAGGCACTATCCAATTAAATGTCAGAGAGCAAGGTATTCTATAAAAAATCTGATTCATATCAGGGACAATAAAGGCTTCCTCGGGCAGAATGTAGCTACAAACAGTTATTGCCCGTCACCTTCCTTTAGTAAAGCCCAAAATAGGGCTTCCAGCACTCTACCAGTTAAATCCCAAATTGTTATTTCTTTATTTATTTATTGGGGTATAATGATGTTTTCGACAGCCATGATCACCTCATGTCAGACAGTTTTACAGGTGGAGGAAGCTAGAGTTCCTGGAGAGAACCATCAAGCAATGGTGAGCAACTGTCAGGCTCCCCAACATACTAACTCCACATGAGCAAAGTTAGCAGCGGTTGAAGACATTTAAGTGCACCATCATCGTGCAGTACGCCTTAGTACACAATGCTACCATGCCCCCAGGTGGGCAATAGGAGTCATGTGTCTTGCCCAAGGACACAACGCGGTTGCCGCAGGTGGGATTTGAACTGAGGCCTTCCCAGCTTGCAGCCTTCACCTCTACCTACTGAGCCACCGCGCCCCCTCCCAAAGTGTTGCTGACACATCGAAAGAAAATGTAAATACTTACATTCAATAGGCATTATATCTTAAAGGAAGAGCACTGCCAGGCATGGCTAAATACACCCGTTACTCATGTAAAAATAATTGGACAGGACCCATATTCGAACTTGGCCTGTATTATTAGCTTGCAAATATTCTCACCAACTTGGATTGGGATTTATTTATTTATTTATTTATTAGGGTTTAACAACACTTTAACAGCTAAGGTCATATCATGTCGGTGACAGTTTTATGGGTGGAGGAAGGCGGAGTACCAGGAGAGAACAACTGAGAAACGAAGAGCAGCTGCCAGCTCGTCAACATCGTAACTCCACACTGCAGGGTCATTTTCAGGGCAATTCCATGACGCATTGAAAGATGTGCAGTATACTTTAGTACATGGAATCATCATGCCCCCAGATGGGAGTGCCTTGCCCAAGGACACAACGTAGGAGTCTGAATCAATCCAAGGACTAACCAGACTCGATGTTGCTTAACTTCAATGATCTGATGAGAACCAACTGTTTACTGCATCGCCACCGCGCCCCCCAGTTGGGATCAAATAATCCAAGCTGCCGTTATCAGTTAAAGTGTTAATGGATCGACAAACTGATTACATAATACAGTGGAACCCTGTTAATTGAATTGCCAAAGAAAACTATTCAATTAACAGGAGTGTTCAATTAACAGGGATTGTACTTTCCTGTATTCTAGAGATAAACTTATTTATTCTATTATATTTTGTTTGACAGAGCTCCATGAGCTCTATCAAATAAGATATAATAGATTAAATGCTTGTATTGGATGTACTGACAACTGAGGCCGAGAAGGTCTATAAACAAAGGAAAACTGGGAAGAGTCAGGGTAATTTCTCGACAGGTCTGGACATGTTACAAGATTTTTTATTCAATTAACAGGAGTTTACTCTCTAACCTATATTCAATTAACAGGTCAAATTTGTACTGTAAGCATGATAAATGGTTTTGTGTTGGGAAATTATATTCAATTAACAGGGATATATAATTAAGAGATATCCAATTAAGTGGGCTCCACTGTACAACCATTTCTCAAATGGGTGTATAAAAAAATTGCTCAAAATCCTATTGTGCTGCTTATATATATCAGTGTAATGTTAGATTGTGATAAAGTGCAGCCCATTTAATTGGATATCTCTTAATTGTATATCCCTGTTAATTAAATAACACAAAACCATTTACCATACTGCCAATACAAATTTGTCCTGTTAATTGAATATAGATTATAGAGTAAACTCCTGTTAATTGAATAAAAAATCTTATAACCTGTCGAGAAATTCCCTGACTCGCCCAAGTTTTCATTTGTTTTTGACCTATTTGGCCTTAGTACATCCAATACGGGTATTTAATCTATTATATCTTGCTTGACAGAGCTCATGGAGCTCTGTCAAACAAGATATAAAAGAATAAATGCTAAGTTTATTTCTAGAATACAGTAAAGTGGCAACCCCTGTTAATTGAATACTCCTGTTAATTGAATAGGTTTCATTGGCAAAGTGGCTATTCAATTAACAGGGTTCCACTGTATCACAGAAACTTCCTATATATTTACTTATCTCATATTATTACCATTTTAGTGAGAGGGTTCTCGAGTATATTAATGGAGTTCAGTGGGGTGCTAAAACATAGTACTTAACTGGAGCTGTAGGTTTTTAAGTTTCTTGTTCAGTTTCGGTTTTGGTTTTTCAGGTGGAGAAAAACCTCGGTTCGGTTTGGTTTTCAGTTTGTTTATGAGGCCAAGTAAAATTCAATAAAACTCATTCTTATGTCCGGAGTCATAACTGAATGGCAGTGAAATTTAGTGAAACTCAATGAATGCCCGAAATAAGCTATAATACATGAAGAATCAGGAAGGCCAATATAATAATTACCTAAATATACAGAACTTTTATTGTGCTTGGCCATTTTTCGAGGTCTGACACCTACACGCAACTTGAGGAAAGCTGCAAACACAACTAAACTGAATTGTCGGAAATTCACAGAATGTAGCCTTCCCAAAGTAGTGAGAGTACCCAGACACTGCCATTGGCAGTGTCTGGGTACTCTAACTACTCTGGGGTGGCTACATTCTGTGAATTTCTGCAGCAAGAGAGTATTTAAAAAAAACGAAAAACCTTAGATTACGGGATGTCGACGGTTTTGGTTTCGGTTTTTTCAAAAAACTAAAAACCTCGGTTCGGTTTCGGTTAACCTACTGCTCTATACTTAACAACATTATGCAACCAGAAAGAAGGGTTGATGAGAACTAAATTCATTAACATAAATAGTAGTAATAACATGATTTTGTCAGACATCCTAGTTAAAAAACAGCCCTTGAGGCTGCTTGAGGACAGAATAACAGCCGTCTGGCTTATTAACGGCCCTCAAGTTTGTCTTAGGATGATAGTAAACCTTCTGGCTGTTCTATGAGCTCATTCCAATGAGGGGTCATAACCTATGTTTTTGAGACAAAAAATGAAAAAATACTGAAAATTAATAGGCAATTTTATAGAACAACGCTGGCCGGTTTTGGCCGTTATGTTGGGTAAAGTGTTAACCCATAAACTACATGTAGAGACACCTGTTGTGTTGCTGTAAAATGTGATCAAATTCAAAATGGAGCCTTTAATGGTTAAGAAATAACTTTGAGTAGAAGACATAGACAGCAAATACTATCACAAAACTCAACATTCAAATTGTATTTCATTTTGTTAGAAATTCTCTTACAGTTAAAACTAGAAGTCCTGTCACGAATAGTGCGCTTATCTAGGCTAAATTGTGCATTGGAATTGCCATATCGAATGGCATCCAAAGCACGGCAGGTTCTCCTGGTTACTCATAGCAAACACATTGGTTGAAACATTTCCTGTGCACAGGCCATATGTACAGAATATGATAGCTTTAATCGGGCCATAACGCGCACATTAACGCGCATATCAACGTGCTATTTGTGCGCATTTCATGACAGGACTTCTAGTTTTAACTGTAAGATATAGAGAGGTTGCCACTCTATTCACACATTATCAGCATTTGAGTTGAGTTTTTCTGAAAGATACTGAATGGCAAACAAGTTGGATTAGGAATTTAATATATAGAGGCTATCTATACTGTTTTAGTGAATATCGGGAATTATCTCACGAGTGTGGACTTGAAAGTTTTATTTTTCACGAGCGCTTGTGCGAGTGAAAAATAATACTTTCAGGTCCACACGATTTTCTTTGTAGATTTTCTTTTTATTATATGCTACATGACATTCTACTGTGCAATATTCAGTCCAATTATATTGCAAACAGTTTCAAGACAATAACAAAGATCTGTTGATTGTTCCTTCAAGGCGACATTCAAGGCGATGTCATGTGCCGAAGTGTAATGTCATTTAGGAAGCTACTAAAAAAATTCATTGTTTGGACCAGAAAATATTATTTTTCACTCTCGCAGGCGCTCGTGAAAAATATAACTTTCAGGTTCACACTCATGAGATAATTCCCGATTAGAGCTGTAGGTTAATCGAAACTGAACCGAGGTTTTTAGTTTTTTTAAAAAACCGAAACCGTCAACATCCCGTAATCTAAGGTTTTTCATTTTTTATTAAATACTCTCTTGCTGCAGAAATTCACAGAATGTAGCTACCCCAGAGTAGTGAGAGTACCCAGACACTGCCGTTGGCAGAGTCTGGGTACTCTCACTACTCTGGGAAGGCTACATTCTGTGAATTTCCGACATTTCAGTTTAGTTGTGTTTGCAGCTTTCCTCAAGTTGCATGTAGGTGACAGACATCGAAAAATGGCCAAGCACAATAAAAGTTCTGTATATTTTGGTAATTATTATATTGGCCTTCCTGATTCTTCATGTATTATAGCTTATTTCGGGCATTCATTGAGTTTCACTAAATTTCACTACCATTCAGTTATGAATCCGGACATAAGAATGAGTTTTATTGAATTTTACTTGGCCTCATGAACAAACCGAAAACCGAACCGAACCAAGGTTTTTCCCCCACCTGAAAAACCAAAACCGAAACCGAACAAGAAATTTAAAAACCTACAGCTCTATTCCCGATACCGACTAAAATAGAGTAGATTTTCTTTTTTATTATAGGCTAGGAAGCATTTTATTGTACAATATTCAGTCCAATTCAACCTCAATCCAAATCAAGGTTCCGAGAGGGTGAATTTAGTGATGCTACCCTGCATAGCAGGGTAGCATCACTAAATTTACCCTCTATGAATCTCATGACCCCTCTATGATACCGACTAAAATAGAGTAGATTTTTTTTTATTGTAGGCTACGAAACATTTTACTGTACAAAATTCAGTCCAATTCAACCCCAAATGTATATGTTTCAAAATGATAACAAAGATCAGCTGATCATAGCATGACATCATTTAGGAAGCTACTGAGGGATATTCCTCGATATCCATCGAGTCAATGGATATTGAGAAATATCTTTTAGATAATTTGCGATAATTCCTAGGCTAGCATATAATAAATGTTGTGTTCTTGTAACCTGCACATCGTTTGTGTATTTTCTTGTAACCTGCACATCGTTTGTGTATTTTCCTGTAACCTGCACATCGTTTGTGTATTTTCCTGTAACCTGCACATCGTTTGTGTATTTTCTTGTAACCTGCAAATCGTTTGTGTATTTTCTTGTAACCTGCACATCGTTTGTGTATTTTCCTGTAACCTGCACATCGTTTGTGTATTTTCCTGTAACCTGCACATCATTTGTGTATTTTCTTGTAACCTGCACATCATTTCTGTATTTTCTTGTAACCTGCACATCGTTTGTGTATTTTCTTGTAACCTGCACATCATTTGTGTATTTTCCTGTAACCTGCACATCATTTGTGTATTTTCCTGTAACCTGCACATCGTTTGTGTATTTTCTTGTAACCTGCACATCGTTTGTGTATTTTCTAGTAACCTGCACATCGTTTGTGTATTTTCCTTTAACCTGCACATCGTTTGTGCATTTTCCTGTAAACTGCACATCGTTTGTGTAATTTCCTGTAACCTGCACATCGTTTGTGTATTTTCCTGTAACCTGCACATCGTTTGTGTATTTTCTTGTAACCTGCACATCGCTTGTGTATTTTCCTGTAACCTGCACATCGTCTGTGTATTTTCTTGTAACCTGCACATCGTTTGTGTATTTTCTTGTAACCTGCACATCGTTTGTGTATTTTCTTGTAACCTGCACATCGTTTGTGTATTTTCCTGTAACCTGCACATCGTTTGTGTATTTTCTTGTAAACTGCACATCGTTTGTGTATTTTCTTGTAACCTGCACATCGTTTGTGTATTTTCCTGTAATGTGCACATCGTTTGTGTATTTTCCTGTAATGTGCACATCGTTTGTGTATTTTCCTGTAATGTGCACATCGTTTGTGTATTTTCCTGTAATGTGCACATCGTTTGTGAATTTTCCTGTAATGAGCACATCGTTTGTGTATTTTCCTGTAATGTGCACATCGTTTGTGTATTTTCCTGTAACCTGCACATCGTTTGTGTATTTTCCTGTAATGTGCACATCGTTTATGTATTTTCTTGCAACCTGCACATCGTTTGTGTATTTTCTTGTAACCTGCACATCGTTTGTGTATTTTCTTGTAACCTGCACATCGTTTTGTGTATTTTCTTGTAACCTGCACATCGTTTGTGTATTTTCTTGTAACCTGTACATCGTTTGTGTATTTTCCTGTAACCTGCACATCGTGTGTGCATTTTCCTGTAACCTGCACATCGTTTGTGTATTTTCTTGTAACCTGCACATCGTTTGTGTATTTTCCTGTAACCTGCACATCGTTTGCGTATTTTCCTGTAACCTGCACATCATTTGCGTATTTTCCTGTAACCTGCACATCGTTTGTGTATTTTCCTATAACCTGAACATCGTTTGTGTATTTTCTTGTAACCTGCACATCGTTTGTGTATTTTCCTGTAACCTGCACATCATTTGTGTATTTTCTTGTAACCTGCACATCGTTTGTGTATTTTCTTGTAACCTGCACATCGTTTGTGTATTTTCTTGTAACCTGTACATCGTTTGTGTATTTTCTTGTAACCTGCACATTGTTTGTGTATTTTTTTGTAACCTGCACATCGTTTGTGTATTTTCTTGTAACCTGTGTAACCTGCACATCGTTTGTGTATTTTCTTGTAACCTGCACATCGTTTGTGTATTTTCCTGTAACCTGCACATCGTTTGTGAATTTTTCTGTAACCTGCACATCGTTTGTGTATTTTCTTGTAACCTGCACATCGTTTGTGTGTTTTCTTGTAACCTGCACATCGTTTGTGTATTTTCCTGTAACCTGCACATCGTTTGTGTATTTTCTTGTAACCTGTACATCGTTTGTGTATTTTCCTGTAACCTGCACATCGTGTGTGCATTTTCCTGTAACCCGCACATCGTTTGTGTATTTTCTTGTAACCTGCACATCGTTTGTGTATTTTCCTGTAACCTGCACATCGTTTGCGTATTTTCCTGTAACCTGCACATCATTTGCGTATTTTCCTGTAACCTGCACATCGTTTGTGTATTTTCCTATAACCTGAACATCGTTTGTGTATTTTCTTGTAACCTGCACATCGTTTGTGTATTTTCCTGTAACCTGCACATCATTTGTGTATTTTCTTGTAACCTGCACATCGTTTGTGTATTTTCTTGTAACCTGCACATCGTTTGTGTATTTTCTTGTAACCTGCACATCATTTGTGTATTTTCCTGTAACCTGCACATCGTTTGTGTATTTTTCTGTAACCTGCACATCGTTTGTGTATTTTCTTGTAACCTGCACATCGTTTGTGTGTTTTCTTGTAACCTGCACATCGTTTGTGTATTTTCCTGTAACCTGCACATCGTTTGTGTATTTTCTTGTAACCTGTACATTGTTTGTGTATTTTCCTGTAACCTGCACATCGTGTGTGCATTTTCCTGTAACCTGCACATCGTTTGTGTATTTTCTTGTAACCTGCACATCGTTTGTGTATTTTCCTGTAACCTGCACATCGTTTGTGTATTTTCCTGTAACCTGCACATTGTTTGTGTATTTTCTTGTAACCTGCACATCGTTTGTGTATTTTCCTGTAACCTGCACATCGTTTGTGTATTTTTCTGTAACCTGCACATCGTTTGTGTATTTTCTTGTAACCTGCACATCGTTTGTGTGTTTTCTTGTAACCTGCACATCGTTTGTGTATTTTCCTGTAACCTGCACATCGTTTGTGTATTTTCCTGTAACCTGCACATCGTTTGTGTATTTTCTTGTAACCTGCACATTGTTTGTGTATTTTCTTGTAACCTGCACATCGTTTGTGTATTTTCTTGTAACCTGCACATCGTTTGTGTATTTTCTTGTAACCTGCACATCGTTTGTGTATTTTCCTGTAACCTGCACATCGTTTGTGTATTTTCCTGTAACCTGCACATCGTTTGTGTATTTTCTTGTAACCTGCAAATCGTTTGTGAATTTAGGGGATAACTATGTTGTATTTGATTGTTTGGGGCCGTAAACGATGATTTTACTGTCGCAAATTGAGTTTTGCCGGTGACGCGTTAGCGGAGCTGGTAAAACAGATATTTGCGACAGTAAAACCATCGTTTACGGCCCCAAACAATCAAATACAACATAGTTATCCCCATTCTAATATAATTCGGCTGAAAACGGAGATAGTATTTGATCTCCCAACTATAAAACAATGCCTTGTTGAAGACAAAAATTTAAAACTAAAAATAAGTTTTGGTGACGTCATTTGGGAGTTCCGAACTAAATCACGAAATATATTTTACGCTGCCACAATACAAAGAATTCCAAAAGTTTTAGTCATTTTATCACCAATAACAAAATATATTTATATTTGTACTGACAACATTTATCATGTTTAAATGTTTGTGACAATCTGAAAACAAAATACGCCGGCTGCCTTCTCTGTTTAAAGTTTAGAGTTCACCTAGTGATGTTTCAGTCGGAGTCGGAAAGCACTCGAGGATTTACCATTTTGAAGTTAAAACAATTGAGATCTTTGATTGGAAGACCATGTTTAACCGTAATAATTACTTACGGTTACAGAACAGTTGTTCATTTCAAACTGTTTCTGGGGAGTGATGTCTTGTGGAATTGGGCTACTGCTATTGATATAATTGTTTGCAGAACGAATAGTTCACCTCTCTCAGTGGTGAACGCGTTTCTGCAGCTGAACATGTCGTGCCACGAACGCAGGTAACAAATTAGAAAATGAAAGGACCGCTTGCACTTGGAGACGATGTTATAACATCGCTAGCGGATCTGTCAGAAATATTTGGCCTTGAACAATTAAAATTATTATTGCCAGTTGTCGGAATTTGGTTTTCTATTTCGCACATAGCGTCCATAAATTCTTCATCGTACGAAAAATTGCTATTTATAAATTATATATTCTAATATCGCTTACTGGTTCCACACGGTTGCTGTTAAGCCCGTCGAAATCAGTTTTTTCAACACTCATTTCATTACTCAATTGTCTCTGCCAAACCCCTATTCCACATTAATATTAAACTTTCCAACTTCATCCATATTAAATACAGTTAATTACATGAAAGATAGAGTCTAGAGAACGTTTTTTTTACAGCAAGTCAACGCGTACGCAGCGTTTGTTTACATTGGATACGGTAGTCAATGACACCAAATGGAATGAAAATAGAACGCCCACGAATACATCTTGACTTCCTGAAATAGTTTTCGACAACACAAAATTTGCGACTGGTTACGCCGATTTTACTGTCGCAAATTTTATTTATTAACCAATCAAATTTCGAGATTTATAGTAATTGTATTAGAATTTCCTGTAACCTGCACATCGTTTGTGTATTTTCTTGTAACCTGCACATCGTTTGTGTATTTTCCAATTTAAGTAACCCCAATGTTACTAAAATGATCATTCACAGATTAATTCCACACCAGATATTTGAAACATTAGATGTTTATTTGAGTATATTCATTATACCCTACTGTGTAATTCTACTGATGCTGCAGAGACATAATTAAGCATTCATAGTCGAACTACCTGTTGATGAGACACAAACCAGAAAATAAGCAGACTGTCATCTACAAAATGAGGTCCCCAGAGGGTGAATTTAGTGATGCTACCCTGCATAGCAGGATAGCATCACTAAATTTACCCTCTACGAATCTCAATCTGAATCACAGTCTCAAACTAAACAGAAAGAGGTACCCAGAGGATAAATTGGCCCACTGTATGGGATAGCATTGTCAAATTCACCCTCTGGGGAATTCATTTTGCACATGTCAGGTGGCTTATTTTCTGGCCTGATCAGACAGAAACCTAATTTAGCATTCTCAATCCAAGTATTCACTTATGAGGCGGAGAGCTAGCCTAGCATTCTCCATCTGACTATCTACTGATGAGTCAGAGAGATAGCCAATCCAACTATGTACTGATAAGGCAGAGAGCTAGCTTAGCATTCTCTATCCAACTATCTACTGATGAGGAAGAGAGCTAGCCTAGCATTCTAAATCAAACTATCTACTGATGAGGCAGACAGCTAACCTAGCATTCTCTATCCAACTATCTACTGATGAGACAGAGCGCTAGCCTATCCAATTATCTACTGATGAGGAGGAGAGCTAGCCAAGCATTCTCCATCCAACTATCTACTGATGAGGCAGAGAACTAGCCAAGCATTCTCCATCCAAATATCTACTGATGAGGCAGAGAGCTAGCCTACCCAACTATCTACTTATGAGGAGGAGAGCTAGCCAAGCATTCTCCATCCAACTATCTACTGATGAGGCAGAGAGCTTGCCAAGCATTCTCCATCCAAATATCTACTGATGAGGCAGAGAGCTAGCCTATCCAACTATCTACTGATGAGGAGGAGAGCTAGCCAAGCATTCTCCATCCAACTCTCTACTGATGAGGCAGAGAGCTAGCCAAGCATTCTCCATCCAACTATCTACTGATGAGGCAGAGAGCTAGCCTATCCAATTATCTACTGATGAGGAGGAGAGCTAGCCAAGCATTCTCCATCCAAATATCTACTGGTGAAGCAGAGAGCTAGCCAAGCATTCTCCATCCAACTATCTACTGATGAGGCAAAGAGCTAGCCTACCCAACTATCTACTGATGAGTAGGAGAGCTAGCCAAGCATTCTCCATCCAACCATCTACTGATGAGGCAGAGAGCTAGCCAAGCATTCTCCATCCAAATATCTACTGGTGAGGCAGAGAGCTAGCCAAGCATTCTCCATCCAACTATCTACTGATGAGGCAGAGAGCTAGCCTATCCAACTATCTACTGATGAGGAGGAGAGCTAGCCAAGCATTCTCCATCCAACCATCTACTGATGAGGCAGAGAGCTAGCCAAGCATTCTCCATCCAACTATCTACTGATGAGGCAAAGAGCTAGCCTACCCAACTATCTACTGATGAGGAGGAGAGAGCTAGCCAAGCATTCTCCATCCAACCATCTACTGATGAGGCAGAGAGCTAGCCAAGCATTCTCCATCCAAATATCTACTGGTGAGGCAGAGAGCTAGCTAAGCATTCTCCATCCAACTATCTACTGATGAGGCAGAGAGCTAGCCTATCCAACTATCTACTGATGAGGAGGAGAGCTAGCCAAGCATTCTCCATCCAACCATCTACTGATGAGGCAGAGAGCTAGCCAAGCATTCTCCATACAACTCTCTACTGATGAGGCAGAGAGCTAGCCAAGCATTCTCCATCCAAATATCTACTGGTGAGGCAGAGAGCTTGCCAAGCATTCTCCATCCAAATATCTACTGATGAGGCAGAGAGCTAGCCTATCCAACTATCTACTGATGAGGAGGAGAGCTAGCCAAGCATTCTCCATCCAACTCTCTACTGATGAGGCAGAGAGCTAGCCAAGCATTCTCCATCCAACTATCTACTGATGAGGCAGAGAGCTAGCCTATCCAATTATCTACTGATGAGGAGGAGAGCTAGCCAAGCATTCTCCATCCAAATATCTACTGGTGAGGCAGAGAGCTAGCCAAGCATTCTCCATCCAACTATCTACTGATGAGGCAAAGAGCTAGCCTACCCAACTATCTACTGATGAGGAGGAGAGCTAGCCAAGCATTCTCCATCCAACCATCTACTGATGAGGCAGAGAGCTAGCCAAGCATTCTCCATCCAAATATCTACTGGTGAGGCAGAGAGCTAGCCAAGCATTCTCCATCCAACTATCTACTGATGAGGCAGAGAGCTAGCCTATCCAACTATCTACTGATGAGGAGGAGAGCTAGCCAAGCATTCTCCATCCAACCATCTACTGATGAGGCAGAGAGCTAGCCAAGCATTCTCCATCCAACTCTCTACTGATGAGGCAGAGAGCTAGCCAAGCATTCTCCATCCAAATATCTACTGGTGAGGCAGAGAGCTAGCCAAGCATTCTCCATCCAACTATCTACTGATGAGGCAGAGAGCTAGTCTATCCAACTATCTACTGATGAGGAGGAGATCTAGCCAGGCATTCTCCATCCAACTATCTACTGAAGAGGCAGAGAGCTAGCCAAGCATTCTCCATCCAACCCTCTACTGATGAGGCAGAGAGCTAGCCAAGCATTCTCCATCCAACTATCTACTGATGAGGCAGAGAGCTAGCCTATCCAACTATCTACTGATGAGGAGGAGAGCTAGCCAAGCATTCTCCATCCAAATATCTACTGGTGAGGCAGAGAGCTAGCCAAGCATTCTCCATCCAACTATCTACTGATGAAGCAGAGAGCTAGCCTATCCAACTATCTACTGATGAGGAGGAGAGCTAGCCAAGCATTCTCCATCCAAATATCTACTGGTGAGACAGAGAGCTAGCCAAGCATTCTCCATCCAACTATCTACTGATGAGGCAGAGAGCTAGCCTATCCAACTATCTACTGATGAGGAGGAGAGCTAGCCAAGCATTCTCCATCCAACCATCTACTGATGAGGCAGAGAGCTAGCCAAGCATTCTCCATCCAAATATCTACTGACGAGGCAGAGAGCTAGCCAAGCATTCTCTATCTAAATATCTACTGATGAGGCAGAGAGCTAGCCAAGCATTCTCCATCCAACTATCTACTGATGAGGCAGAGCTAGCCTAGAATTCCCCATCCACCTATCTACTGAGTGAGGCAGAGAGCTAGCCAAGCATTCTTCGTCCAAATATCTACTGATGGGGCAGAGAGCTAGCCTAGCATTCCCCATCCAACTATCTGGTGATGAGGCAGAGAGCTAGCCTAGCATTCTCCATCCAACTATCTACTGATGAGGCAGAGAGCTAGCCTAGCATTCTCCATCCAACTATCTACTGATGAGGCAGAGAGCTAGCCAAGCATTCTCCACCCAACTATCTACTGATGAGCAGAGAGCTAGCCTATCCAACTATCTATTGATGAGGCAGAGAGCTAGCCTAGCATTCTCCACCCAACTATCTACTTATGAGGCAGAGAGCTAGCCAAGCATTCAACATCCAACTATCTACTGATGACGCAGAGAGCTAGCCTAGCATTCTCTACCCAACTATCTACTGATGAGGCAGAGCTAGCCTAGCATTCTCTAACCAACTATCTATACATATGAGGCAGAGAGCTAGCCTTGCATTTCCCATCCAACTATCTACTAATGAGGCAGATAGCTAGCCTATCCAACTATCTACTGATGAGGCAGAGAGCAAGCTAAGCATTTTCTATCTAACTATCTACTGATGAGGCAGAGAGCTAGCCAAGCATTCTCCACACAACTATAGCTAGCCTATCCAACTATCTACTGATGAGGCGGAGAGCAAGCTAAGCATTTTCTATCTAACTATCTACTGATGAGGCAGAGAGCTAGCCAAGCATTCTCCACACAACTATCTACTGATGAGGCAGAGAGCTAGCCTAGCATACACCATCCAACTATCTACTGATGAGGCAGAGAGCTAGCCTATCCAACTATCTACTGATGAGGCGGAGAGCGAGCATAGCATTTTCTATCCGACTATCTACTGATGAGGCAGAGAGCTCGCCTAGCATTCTCTATCCAACTCTCTACTGATGAGGCAGAGAGCTAGCCTAGCATACTCCCTCCAACTATCTACTGATGAGGCAGAGAGCTTGCCTGGCATTTTCCATCCAACTATCTACTGATGAGACAGAGAGCTAGCCTATCCAACTATCTACTGATGAGGCAGAGAGCTAGCCTAGCATTCTTTAGCCAAATATCTACTAATGAGGTGGAGAGCTAGCCAAGCACTCTCTATACAACTATCCACTGATGAGGCAGAGAGCTAGCCTAGCATACCCCATCCAACTATCTACTGATGAGGCAGAGAGCTAGCCTAGCATTCTCTATCCAACTATTTACCTAGGAGGCCGCGAGCTAGCCAATTCAACTATCTACTGATGGGGCAGAGATCTAGCCTACCATTCTCAATCCAACTCTCTACTGATGAGGCAGAGAGCTAGCTTAGCATCTATGCAACTATCAACTGATAAATCAAAGAGCTAGTTTAGCATTATCTATGCAACTATCAACTGGTAAGGCTGGGAGCTAGTTTAGCATTATCTATGCAACTATAAACTGGTAAGGCAGAGAGCTAGTTCAGCAATATATATGCAACTATCAACTGGTAAGGCTGGGAGCTAGTTTAGCATTATCTATGCAACTATAAACTGATCAGTCAGGGAGCTAGTTTAGCACTAGTTTAACATTCCAATGTTGTTGTGCCATAGCACTATTATTCAACTATAAACTGACAAGGCAGACAGCTAGTTTAGCATTATCTGTGCAACTAGCAAGTGATGAGGCCGAGCTAGTTTAGCCTTATGCATTCAACTATCAACTGATAAGGCAGAGAGCTAGTTTAGCCTTATGCATTCAACTATCAACTGATAAGGCAGAGAGCTAGTTTAGCATTATCTATACAACTAGCAAGTGATGAGGCAGAGCTAGTTTAGCCTTATGCATTCAACTATCAACTGATAAGGCAGAGAGCTAGTTTAGCATTATCTGTGCAACTAGAAAGTGATGAGGCAGAGCTAGTTTAGCCTTATGCATTCAACTATCAACTGATGAGGCAGAGAGCTAGTTTAGCCTTATGCATTCAACTATCAACTGATAAGGCAGAGAGCTAGTTTAGCATTATCTATACAACTATCAAGTGATGAGGCAGAGCTAGTTTAGCCTTATGCATTCAACTATCAACTGATAAGGCAGAGAGCTAGTTTAGCCTTATGCATTCAACTATCAACTGATAAGGCAGAGAGCTAGTTTAGCATTATCTGTGCAACTAGAAAGTGATGAGGCAGAGCTAGTTTAGCCTTATGCATTCAATTATCAACTGACAAGGCAGAGAGCTAGTTTAGCATTATCTATACAACTATCAAGTGATGAGGCAGAGCTAGTTTAGCATTATGCATTCAACTATCAACTGATAAGGCAGAGAGCTAGTTTAGCATTATCTATACAACTATCAAGTGATGAGGCAGAGCTAGTTTAGCCTTATGCATTCAATTATCAACTGACAAGGCAGAGAGCTAGTTTAGCATTATGCATTCAACTATCAACTGATAAGGCAGAGAGCTAGTTTAGCATTATCTATACAACTATCAAGTGTTGAGGCAGAGCTAGTTTAGCCTTATGCATTCAATTATCAACTGATAAGGCAGAGAGCTAGTTTAGCATTATCTGTGCAACTATCAAGTGATGAGGCAGAGAGCTAGTTTAGTATTATGTATTCAACTATCAACTGACAAGACAGAGAGCTAGTTTAGCATTATCTATGCAACTATCAAGTGATGAGGCAGAGCTAGTTCAGCCTTATGCATTCAACTATAAACTGACAAGGCAGAGAGCTAGTTTAGCACTGTTTTCCAAATAATTACTGACAAGGCAGACACCAAGTTTTGTATCTTCGAACTACTCCGACCTTTTAACCATTAAACTATGAACAGGAAAACATATCGCAAGAATACACTAAAAACTAACCAAAATTTTAATACATGATCAACAATGCTGATGATGGGTGGTCCTTCAGCTGATGTATGTTCATAATTCAGGCCACATACTCCATCTGTTCCAATGATAAACTACAATTATAAAACAATGTACAACTAACACTGACAACTGCTGTATGTTCATAATTCAGGCCACATACTCCATCTGTTCCAATGATAAACTACAATTATAAAACTCAGTACAACTTACCATAAAGTCCCTGACATTTGCAAAACATGAGTCAGATATCCTAAACTTTAGAGTCTCGGTTTCAGTTTTCATTTCATATTTAAACAAATGAAAAAAATCAACAAAATAATGAAACTGTAACAAAGGCCACTTTTGAAAGTCCAAGGTGTTCAGGGGGGGGTCCATGTTATATGTACATAGCAGAAAACAGGACAAGCAACATTCCCTAGCAGAGTGAATCCACCCCTGCCCTCTTTCTGCACCCCCCACCCCCCCACACACACTTCTTTTTTGTTCAACTCAATTTGATATGCACATACAATGTTCTACAAATGGTGATGGAAATTGTTAATTTTACAGTGTTGCTGATTTTCCTCTCTGTGCATATGACGTCATACACATATTTGATTCTGAAATTTCTCGGTCATAATTTTAGGGTCCTGCGAATATTCGATGTCGATACCATTCGTTTGCTTCGAGACTGATCCCGAATCAGTCTCAGGATTCGATTTTTCGAATATCTCATACTAACACCAATTTGGTACATTTCCAACAAAAAATGGATAAAATTGGCATTAGACAGTTCATTTATATAGGCTCAATTCATATTTAATTGAGTAACTGACAATGGTTTGATAAATAGTGAATTTTGCCAAGAACATTATCCATAGTTTTAGTTTTTGAAGGTTTAACTTGTTACTATTCACGTTCTTCAGAACGTGAATAGTAACAAGTTAAGCCTTCAAAAATTAAAACTATGGATAAGAGGCCAAGCTGTTTCAGGTACAGTGCTACAGTGAATATTGATTTATTGTTGTTTACGGTGTCAGTCTGTCTTGTAAGGGTCATCACAGTGTACCGTAACTTCCGTTTGGTACAATATGAAATAACTTGTCTATTAAGATTCGATTCGAGATTTGATTCGATATCGATATGATATCAGAGACACGATTCGATTCAAGATTCGATTCGAAAAAATGTGTGATTTGCAGATCCCTACATAATTTACAGTCCTATACTTATGATCAACATGTTCTGAAAATTGGAATCGGAACTACAAGCATACTAAATTCAACTGCCAATTTCGTAAATTCATTGACTTTCAACAAATTTTGATGACAGAGCAAATTGTCAAGAATGTAAACATTGAGCAGCTTAGCACAAATTACATGGAGAATGGAATCAAACGACAGCCCCAGTCCAGTGTATACAGAAAACTATTGGACTGGTACTGGTATACTTTATTACAGGCAAGTGGTGACATGTTGCAAAATCCTGTATTCAACTGCAGTCTGCTTTTTAACTCTTAACCCCCTGAGTATTTTCTAGTAGAGCTGTGCGGTTTGGGAAATTCAGGTCAGTTCCGATGTCGATTCAGTTTTTTTTTAAAAACCTTGGTTTACAGTTTCGGTTTTCATTGTACAGTGGAACCCTGTTAATTGAATAGCCACTTTGCCAATGAAAATTATTCAATTAACAGGAGTATTCAAATAACAGGGATTGTGTCACTTTCCTGTATTCCAGAGATAAACTTAGCATTTATTCTATTATATCTTGTTTGACAGAGCTCATGGTTTGACAGAGCTCCATGAGCTCTGTCAAACAAGATATAATATATTAAATGCCTGTATTGGATGTACTGAGGCCAAATAGGTCTATAAACAAGATATAATAGATTAAACGCCTGTATTAGATGTACTGAGGCCAAATAGATCTATAAACAAAGGAAACTCAGGTGAGTCAGGGTAATTTCTCGACAGGTTGCAAGATTTTTTATTCAATTAACAGGAGTTTACTCTATAACCTATATTCAATTAACAGGTCAAATTTGTACTGGAGGTATGGTAGATGGTTCTGTGTTGGGAAATTATATTCAATTAATTGGGTTATTCAGTTAAGAGATATCCAATTAAGTGGACTCCATTGTACAAACATAACAATACATACACTGTTTACTGAAAGATTATTCTACAGTGTATAAATTTACCTCAAATAAAAACTTGTAATTAACACATTTATAAAATAAAACAGAACATGACACTTTGTTGAGATATCCCAGTCAGTCTTGTCAAATTCAATTTTTGATAGTAGCAGGGCTAGGGGTAGTCACACTGGGGACCGGAACTTGGGGGGAGGGGGGGGGAGTACCATTGTTCTGACTCCTATGTCAACAGTTAAAAAGGGGGGGGGACTGTATCATGAATGGAGATCTGACCAACAGTTGTAATGTTGGACTGCATGATTCGTGAAGTAATAACTTTATTAAAACAACTTGATGTAATAAGGCTATCACTTCAAGAACTGTGCAGTCAAAAGATATTGGACTTGGTCACTGGATACTCACTGAAGTCTGGAAATTTCAACTTGCTGCTAAAAAATGTCATTTTGATGGCCAAAAAATAACATGATTCTTTTGTCCCAAAAGTCACCAGACGTCTCCATTTAATAACTGATTTCAAAAATTTCTTTGAGGTTCTTCCCCACTCCCCCTCTGCCATCCCCTTTCATCTCCCTTGCTTTCAATAGCATCTCAACACTTTTAAAAGGCACGGGGAGGTGGGGCACGTCACAGAATTAAAACCTAAATCTGTAATTTACTCAACTCAACTGACGGAACTACAGTCAGTAGATAATGAATGGTGATTTACTGTTAAACATTAATTTAATCCCAAACAGTTCAGACATTAGATCAATAAAACCAGAAAACAGCACAATAGGTGTTAATTTATGCGCTTGTCATTGTCAGTAGGGGCACTCCATTTCCATGGCAAATCACGTGTGTAATACACTCTGATTTCCTGAGTGCAATGTATTTGTGTAAATTTTCTCAAGAGTTTCAAGTTTAAGAAAATGATTTCTTTCCTTGAGTCTGTTGTAAGATTATATGTGTATTGTAGTAAAACATTGTCTCTAACAGTGTTAATGACTTTATTCAACTCGAATAAAAACCTGATACACGAGAAGTCAATTTTGTCACCTATTTTCATGGTATTCTGGCGAATGCAGCACTTGAATGTGATACCAATTACTGGGGTAGACGTTCTGGAAAAGTGGTATCTCGACTCTAAAGTTTCAAAATAAAGGTAACTTTATGTTGTTTCTATCATTATTCTGGGAAGTGAAGACCTGATTAGATATTGTTAACATTTAATCTGGAAACTGAGACAACCGTTTTTATGTAATTGTTTCGGTTTTGATAACAAAACCGAAACTGAACCAAATTTTTGGTTAACAGCACAGCTCTATTTTCTAGATATCTTTCACCAAATCAAGTCATGGCTGCTGTTAAGCAATCATGACTTGATTTGTAGTGCTGAAACGGTTAGCCGGATAACCGATTTCCAACTGGTTTTCAGCATAACCAGTTGGAAAAGCTGTCAATCGGATAACCATTACAGTAGAACCTGTCTTGAGAGACCACCCTTTGGGCCACACAAAAGTGGTCTCTCAAGACAGGTGGTCTCTCATAACAGGTTTCAGGTTTTCTAAGTCAGTGAATAACCAACCACAAAATTCGGAAATGGAGAAGAATAGATTTTTGTAACTACTTTGTTGTTGTTCGTTTTTCTGAAGTTTTTGTAACAAATTAAAATGGACTGTTATAAAAATTATAAAAATAAATTAGTGTTGAAAATCTTCAATGAAGATTTTCAACACTAATTTATTTTTATAATTTTTATAACAGTCCATTTCAAATTGTTACAAAAAGATTTTCAACACAAATTTATTTTTATTCCTATCTGTCACATTTCAGGTACAATGAAATTGTTTATTCAGCAATAATCCTAATCTTTTCACAGGGGTCTTATAAAAACATCTCAATCTTTACTGAGTTAGCAATTGAAACCCAATTAAGAGCTTTCAATACTTTTAATTATGTTAGTATAACCACAATGGATTTTCTAATTCCAGAACAGGTAAAAAGTTTTTGTCATGGTTTCAGTCTTCAAAGGGGCGGTCTCTCAAGACAGGTCCATTATGGCATAAAAATACAAATTGGTACCAGGTCACAGTGGTCTCCCAAGACAGGTGGTCTCTCAAGACAGGTGGTCTCCCATAGCAGGTCCATTATAGAGTAAAACCAATTGGTGCCTGGTAGATGTGGTCTCTCAAGACAGGTGGTCTCTCAAAACAGCGGTCTCTCAAGACAGGTTTTACTGTATACCTCTATAGTTTATGGAATAGTGTTGGGAAAATAAATAGTATTTGACCTTGAGATGTTGGAATTCTTTTGCTGACGCAAGCATTCTCAAAGCTGCCAACATTTGTCGATTTACAATGAAGTGTACCCGATGTAACATGAAAGTGTTAAGGTATTGGAATTTTGAATGAACAGTTATTTTGGTCACATGGCCTGTCAAGACGTGGATAAATGTTTGTAACAAACTGCCAACAATTGAGTGCAACAGGTTGTATTCTTCATGAGCACGTGCCTGTCAATGTAACATAATTTTCTACAGACAAATTTGACATTTTTCTCTTTGACGAGGTGTTGTTAATTGCAGATTATAATGTTGAAAAGGTAGTGTGAGTAATGAAGCTTCCAAAATAAATTGTCTGGTTGGTACTTTACCACCGTGTTTCAGAAAAACTATGTTTTGATTTTACTGAACTGTTTAAAAGTATGAACGTATGTCATAAAAAAGTTAAAAAATTTAAAGTAATTTATATATTTTTATACTTACCAATGACCCAGACTTAGCTGGTGCTAACTCTTAAAATTCTAGGGCCAAACACAAATTTTGCACCTCAATCCCCAAAATTTGCATCAAAATCCCAAAATTCAATGTCCTATGTGGTCCTCCATACTTTTATCCACTGTGCATGCACAGTGTCAAGGAAGTACCGAAATTGATGCAAACCTCATTCTTACAATCAGTGCCTGGTAAGCATTAAGTAATCAGCGGGGAGGTATGAGTTCCCAACTCATGGGAGGTCCATCCCAGTCTGGGTCAATGTTAAGTATAAAAAATATATAAATTACTATATTAACATTTTTATACTGTACCAATGACCCAGACTTAGCTGAATAGAAAAAAGGCTGGAGGGCCTAGGACATAAAGGAAAATCCAATAGACTCAATTACATGTAAACAGAATTATCCCTTCCAGGAGAAAAGTAGAAACAGGCTTTACATGTATCTTTCTTGTTTATACCAAAGAAGAAAGACACAATACCATTCCGTAATTCAGCACAATAACATCAATGTTCTCTATTAACATCCAGTATAACCCATTATACTAATTTTTAAAGGAAAGCCAATAAATAAAGATAGTCCAGAGAATGAGACTTTTTATACTCATTTAAAAGTGTCCGAGGATTGTATATTAGCGCTCGTATGACACATGACATATACAAATGCTTCACACCGAGCTACACTTTAAAAATATTACATAAATGAGATAAACATTAGCTTTACACTTTAAAACTAGAGGTACTGTGAGCAAACTCACAAGTGATACCCCCCCCCCCCCCACCCCGTGCCTGAAATGTATAAGTTAGATTATCTCCCCTTGGAAATGTCAGAACGGAATTATATTGCTTCATGCACATCTTCATATGCAGTTCTTCCATTGTGTAAAGTTCCATGAAAATTTTTCAAATGGTTTAGGAGGAGTTGCGCTTACAAGGATGGACAGATGGACAGACGGACAGATGGACGGACAGACAGGGTGATTCCTATATACCCTCCCCCCCCCCCCCCCCAAAAAAAAACTTTGTTTGCGGGGGGTATAACTATCATGGCACCAACTCGGACTTACTGACTCCAGAGGAGGTATTCACTTGCTATTCACTATAAAGCAGGTGAAATAAAGGAACACCATCCTGCCCCCCCCCCCCCCCCCCCCACTTCCCCTTGCCCTGGGTCAAATACCCCAGAGCGAAGAGGGCAGCAAGACAGAGTCACTGCCGGAACAGAAAGGCTGCATAACTATAGTTGTAACTGTTTATTGGACGACATTCTGAGCTGATAACGGACCTAAACAATGCAGGTCGCCAGAAATGGACTCAATATTTCTAAGATAAAACTTCATGAACATGGAAGGCTGAGACCAATATGCAGCCTTCATCAAATTGGTAATAGCAACACTATTAGCATGAGCCCAAGATGTAGACAGTGCTCTTACTTCATGCGCTGAAATCTTAAGCACAGACTGCTGAGTTGAAGATAATTTTTCATAAGCAGTACGGATAGTTAATTGAATCCACCTTGCAATAGAATGGACCGTAACGTCCATTCTATTACGCAGCAGAGACAGAAAGAAACGTTTACGTCCCTTTCTGATAAACTCAGATCTACATTTGTAAATACGTATAGCTCTAACTGGACAGAGCAAAGGCCTATGACCGTCTGAAGACGGAAGAGCCTTAATTACAATAGGTCCAGGATGCTTATTAGGAGCCGGATTCTTAGCCATAAATCCAACATTAGTAGTCAAAGTAATAGTATTACCAACACTACGATAGTGAGAATCATCAACAGATAGTGCATGAAGCTCACTAACTCTTCTAGCAGAAGAGAAGGCTAAGAGAAAAGCTGTCTTATAAGATAAGTATTTGAAGTCCACCGTAAGGCTTCCACGTTTAGACAAAATTGTAAACGTTTAAACGACTGTCTGTAAACGAAACGGAAACGTTTACACGTACTAACAAAGCAAGTAGTCAATATTTGATAGAAGTGTGTAATAATACACAGTAAGTTCATCATATCTTTGCGTACAGGGCATACAATTTATGTTATTGAGACAGCCGATTTACAGTTCATCCAAAAATGATGTAGACGAATGATCACAGTATGCAGATGCCGAAGGCAAAGTCGCTCGGTCTATGAGGGGGTGGGGGGGATTCTCCCCCAGGTAAATTTTGAAATTTATGGGGGTCTCTGAGCTCATTCTGGTGGGTTCGGGGTGAAATTCCTTGTGTTTTTTCAAACAGTAATGTTGGAGCGAGTTGCCATGGCAAACAATAGTGACAATACCGGACTTGAGAGTGGAATGCAATGTCGCAAAAATAAACAAAGTCTACAGACCATGCAGGGGAATCCAAATTTTCAAACACCGCAAGTGCCAGTCTGTCTGTCAAACTATATAAATCGATCCTAAGATCATCCCATGTGTGAATAATAAATTAATAATCCATGTCAGGTGAACGAAATCATCGAGAACAATTGTGTATCACTTTGGGAATATACATGTAAATCCGAATAAACTAAAACATCCCACACATGTTTCGAAGGAAACACCAAAGATAAGAACGTGCCATGCGGCTCACGTGACTGTGTCACATATGATATCACAAGATTTGAAGATGATTTCGTTCAGTTACTGTGGCGGCGGCGCCAGTCGGAACCAGTACACAGTTGTTCTGAAGCATTACCAAAATATTGCATTGCAAAGTTGGAAATTTTTTTTTTGTTTCTTTGACTTTCTGCATTAATCTGCAAATTTTGCAAGTGTTTAGTGAAGAACCTCCACACATCGCCTTTCAGCTTTTTATCGTTGGTTACTTGAGACGCCATATTAAAAATGGAAAACATGAAATTCGTGTTGTGAAGGGACTCAAGGGAAATTACTCTATTAAAACTTCATTCCGTGTACACGTTTACCAGAAGTGTAAACGTTTAATGCCCATAAACGAAACGTTCACGTTTACACATGTAAACGTGGAAGCCTTAGTCCACCGTATCAAGAGGCTCAAATGGTGCTTCTTTTATCTTTAGAAGAACCCAAGCTAAATTCCACTTAGGAATTAATCTAAGGGTTCTAGGTCTATTTATCGAAAAGTTTTTCACTAACTTAGATCAACAGACATTAGCTCCAATTTGTAAGCCATCATGATGTGCATAGGTATCTGATAGCATAGACCTATAACCCTTAATAGTAACTGGCTGCAGTCTGATCTCGTCAAACAAGTAGACCAGAAAATTAGCAATGTCTGGAATGTAGGGATCATAAATATCAACAGAATGATCCCTACACCACCATGAGAAAACCTTCCACTTAGCAGCGTTATTTAGCGAAGAGGAGGTCCTCCTACAGTTAGAAATTGCGTTCACTGCACATCCTGTAAAATACTTGCCATGCAAGAAGGACCGCACAATGGAAATTTAAATTTTATAGTAAATTGCCTTTCTTATTATACCTACCACAATTGTTTACTACAGGCTTGCACTACAGTGGAAGTCCCTAACTTGGATAATATACTCTCTATTTTTGTCTTTCCCAAGCAGTTTGGGAAAGAAAAGTGATGCAAAAGCACCAAGAAAAATAAGGCAAAACTGGGTCGAGGTAACCGGCGCAGGCCCAGTACGGGACGCTCTCTTCCAAGTACAACTCCACGACTTCCGTTGCCAGTGCACATATGCGTCGCTAATGACTCATTCTTTTTGAATCCTCCAACGTTAGAGTTATGTGATCAGTGGGGCAGAAGGAATTCTTACTGAGAGGTCCTCGGTTTGAATCCCACCTGCGACAACCGCGTTGTGTCCTTGGGCAAGACACTTCACCCCGACTGCCTATATGGGGGCACTATGACGCTGTGTACTGAGGCGTACTGCTCATCGATGGTGTGCATGTCTTCAACCAATCTAACCCTGCCTGTGCTGCGGTGCAGAGTTCAGAGTTACAATGTTGGAGAACTGACAGCTGCTCGTCGTTGCTCGGTGGTTCTCTCTGGGTACTCCAGCTTCCTCCACCCGTAAAATTGTCACGGTCACAATTAGCCATTGTGCATAAGTATGTGACCTTAAACATCAATAAATAATAATAATAAATAATAATAACCCATATAAGAAGATGGGAGGGCCTCCATGTACTATAAAATTTAAATTTCTTATCAACCTACCCACAATTGTTCACTACAGGCTGAATAGACAATAGGCTGGAGGGAATCGCATAACCAACCCTACACATAACCCAAGTGCACTGGAAGCGTGAACAGACAGAAGAGGTCCCGAGGCTCATCAGCCATAGCATCGCAAATATTAGTAAAAGACAATGAAAGATGAGGCATATGGTTCTGTGCGACGCACAGACAGAAAGGGCAGTAACAGCACGGAGCTGGAACTGACCCTGTAAAAAGCTGAATGGCTGGGATAGACAACAGCCTGAGCCAAAGAAAGAGGGCCTGTAAGACAAAGGTCCTCTGTCAGCTCTTGCAACTGTCGCAGATAAATGGAGAAAGTAGCATTTCTCCAGTAGGCTGCCAGAATAACATCTGACAACTTGACGGAGTAAGTAAAAGCCCCGAGAGGAAGACAATGCACGCACCTCGTGGCAGAAAAAACAATTGGTAATACAATCACCAGAAGCTAGACGAGCGGAAGCTGCACGAATAGGAAGACAAATCCATCGAGAAATGGATGCAGGAGAGATCTGGCATGTGAGAAAAAAGCATATTCATCTAGGATAAAGGCTCGAACGCCCCCACCCCCAAGCAGAGCAGGGCCCAAGAAAGTGTCCATCTTGGAGTAAACTGCAAAGTCCTAGGCCTTTTCAAGGAAAAGAGCTGAATAAGCATGAAGAGGCAAGGATGAGTGTCGAAACAATGCGGTGCCACATATGAAAAAGGTCTCTGAAGCATGGACTTGTACCCATTGCTGGAGACCCCCAGAAACAAACATATATCAGAAACTCTGCAAGCGGTGTGACCGAAGGAGTGACAGAAGCAACAGAGTGATCGCACACCATCGACAGAAGAACCTTCTACTTAGCCACAGAGGCTAAACCAGTGGAGTGAGTGCCTCCTTGAAGAAGAAAAGCAACTCCACTGCCTGTCTCGAAAAACCATTATGGAGGAGACAGGACCCGATAAAAGAAGTTGTGTCAACTTGAAACCTCCTCGGGCACTTTGGCAAAGAAAGTCGCAATGAAGAGGGAGACCTGATGGAACTGCCGCTAAAAGAGAGTGGAGCAGATTGATCCACACCCACAGAGGCGACAGGGGTGTGATCGAAAGGATTCGACGACTCCAGGTTCATATCTGGGCGAGAACCTGAGGCGGAATCGGAACCGGCAGGAAGGCGTAGCTGACAAGACCTTCCCAAAGGAGGGCCAGAGCATCCATGGCGAAAGCCAGAGCATCTGGACACGGGGACACGAAAGTGACCACCTGATGGTTCCAACGAGTCGCAAAGAGATCGATGGAACACTGCCATGTGGAGCATCCACTCGGTGGAAAAGAACCTGCCCCGTCAGAACAGGAAGTCGGCTAGGACATTCAGACGACCGGAAATATGACGAACAACCACCCCGGCGTTGACATCCTGAGCGAGCAGTAGCAGATCCCGAGCCAATTCGTACATTGGAACCGAGTGCGTGCCGCCCTGGTTCCGAATGTAAGCAACCACTGTCGAATTGTTGAACAACAGGACCTGATGATTCGACATCGACAAGTGAGGGATCCACTGCCTGAAATTCAGAAGAAGAGCAAAAAGCTCCTTCTGGTTGATGTGTAGAGATACCCAATCCTGGTCCCACATCCCATGAAGGGAAAGACCTAGAGGATCCAACATCGCACCCCATCCGAGATCGCTGACATCTGCCATCAAAACGCGATCGAACGTCCAACGGGACACCCTGCGTGATCCACTGAACATTCGTCCAGTGGAGAAGGTGAGGATAAGAGATTCTGGTAACTGAAGCACCAGATCCAGAGAGTTGACATTCGGCCTCCAACAACTGTGCAGAAAGTGTTGGAGAGGTCTGACATGCAGCCGACCTAGAGGAATGAGATCAGTCACCGAACCGCAGAGACCGAGCAGCCGGAGAATACCCCGTGCAGTCGCGGATGTGGACTGGGAACAGAGTCAGAGAAAAAGCTGAGAGAATCACAGCCCTGGCCTGGGGAACCGCCACCGTATTGAACTGAGCATGGAAGGCCATCCCCAGATGACAAAACGACTGAGAAGGGACCAGATCTGACTTCTCCTCATTGACTCTGAATAATAGCGATGTGAGCAAGCTCAACAGAGTGTCGACATCCAACTCCAGTAAGGCAGCATTGGAATGCCTCTGGAGGATATCGTTTAGATATGCCAAAGTAGCCACACTGGACTGTGTGCGATGGAAGGCTATCACATGCGACATCAGTCGGGTGAAGGCCCAAGGAGCCAGGTTGAGGCCGAAAGGCATGGCCATCAACTGGTAAACTCTCCCCAGAAAAGCGAACCTGAGATACTTCCGCGATACCCGATGAATCGGAACGTGAAAGAAAGCGTCTCGCAGGTCGATGCTGGAAGCGAAATCTCCCTGGTAAAAGGAACGGCGGACCGACCTGAAAGTCTCCATGCTGAACTTGGGAGCAATGATAGACTGATTCAGGATACTCAGATCGATAACCGGTCGGAGTCAGCCACCCTTCTTCGGCACCAAGAACAGGTGGGAATAAAACCCCACTGACTGAATATTCTTGACGACCTCGATCGCCCCCCTTGGCCAGGAGATTGCCTTTTTTCTGTGGACAAAAGCTCCCGACGTAAAACGTCTGAAGGAACTGTGGTTGGAAGAGGCACTCTGGACAGAGTGGGGTGCCTTCGGAAGGATATTCGCAGCCCGGACCGAACAACATCTAACACCCAAGGATCGGATGTGATGGTGGTCCAACGGTCTGCGAACTCTGCTATCCTTCCTCCAACCTGGATGAATCAAGGTGAGGACCTTCAGTTCCTCTACTGAATGAAGAATCCTGAGACTTCCCTCTAGCCTGCCGGTGCTTACCCTTACCCCGTGAGTAAGAAGTAGAAGCGGTGGCAGAAGGATTAGCCCCTTGCTTCACAGAGGAAGTAGAATGGTACTTGTTAGGCTTTGAATGGTCTCTGCCTCCCCTAGAAGATTGATCAAGTTGACGAAGCAGCAGCTGATCTTTGGAATGACGTAGGATGTCATCCCAGACCGTTGACACGGAACCCACGGAACAGTAGCGGACCTGGCAAAGAAGCAGATCGAAGAGCAGCACGCTGCCCCAGGAAGGGATTGGCCTGTGTCCAGCACAGAGTCCCTTCGAACTAGTTCCAAATAGCTGTGTCACAGACATGCATGTGAGTAAGATGCATGAGCGCCTTGGACAGCACACGCAAAGGAGCCTGTACGTCGTCAAACCTATCTTAAGGTAGATACGTCGTGATCGGAGAGAGAAAGCACACGCAGCATTTCTCTCGATAAGCCCAACATGGACTCCAGAGTCGTCATAGGAATGACAACCGACTTATGCTTGGAAAACCAGAGGGAATTGGAGTCCTGATCCAAAACCGTCAAAGTCTGGCAGGCTGACGGATTGGCGAAATCGTAATAACGATCACACATCGGAGGCAAAAAGGTGTCAACCCTGGTGAAGAACAGAGCCTTCATAGCCTTGGAACTCAGCTTAGAGTCCAATGCTGAAAATGCTCCAACCACCTGTACTGACTGGCACGGTCGAAGATGCCCTGAAGCAGGATGCTCCACAGGCTGTAGGCGCACGACCGATGATTGTGGCCTGGCTGACACGTTGGCTGGTTTGATGGTTTGAGATCCGGAAGGAACCCAAACACAAAGTCAAGAGCTGCCCCCAAGTCAGAAGACTGCTGGCTCTCGACATCAAGGATGTCTGACTCCTCCCCGGAGTCGGGAGACACATATCCCATTGTGGGCAAACCAGCCAATGCCTCCCATGGTGTAGGTACCAGGGGGATCAGAAAGCAGCCTGTTTCCAATCCCGGGAGGTGGTGCCATAGGGGGCACCTGGAAACCACTAGCTGCCTCACTGGAATCAACAGGAAGGCTCTTGGACAGGACCTGAGTCAGTAAGGAGAGGGCCTCCCTAAGCTCACTGCCCGTACCAGCCGGTTCGACATGGGAACGAACCAGCAAAGTGGCTTCACACCTGACCCTCTTAAACAGCGAAGGGTCACGATCCTCCAATACACCCGAAGCGAGGCGGCAGCCAAAACATTTGAGGGCAGACGTGTATAGGGGTATGACACACCCCGAGGATCAACATAGCTGGAACTCGGGAGAGTTACCGCAGACCTTTGCGGGGCAGAAGGTCCAGGCTGCACAGAAGGTGTTGGTCCTGCAAAACTGGCCGTGTGACCAGAATGAGTGGATGGAAAATGCCAATGACAAAACTGTGGTACTCAATGGCGCAGAGACCACAGTAGAGGTCCGGCTGGCAGCCACTTCCAACTTTGCCGAGTTGAAGTCAGGGAAGGCTGAGGCCGATACCTCCCTCGTCTACACTCCCAGACACCGCTGCAGACCACTGCAGGTATAAAACTACTGTGCACAACGGCTGAGAGGACACAGTAGGGGGTTCAGTCGGCAGCCACTTCCGACTTCGCCGAGTTGAAGTCGGGAAAGGCTGAGGCCGATACCCCACAACCACACTACAGACATCCCTGCTGACCCTTGCAGGGATAATCCGAGGTCGGCTAAAAACGGTGCCCGATGACGTTGTAGACGGAACAGCAGTAGCAGCAGATACGACAGGAGCTGTTGGAACTGGCAGAAAAGGGGAGAGAGCCACCTAGCTCGGCCTCCAAAGGAGGAGTTACAACCCCCCTCCAGGTGTGGGAGGAGCTGCACATCCCCCACGGAGGGGGTATAACTCACACCAGACGTGGTCGAGTCGGGAGGGCTCGAAACAACAGCGTTCCACACCACCCGCGGGTGTGGAAGAAACAGCCACGAGAACGCAACAAGGCGAGGGCAAAAGGAATTGCCCTAAGGGAACCGAACCGGAAAAAACAGAGGTGAGAGAAGTAGAAGAAAAAGGTGAACTCAACAGATACAGAAAGTAGAAGAACACCCTCAACTACGAGAGAAGGTGGCAGAAAAAAAACGATGGGTACACGACAGAACCCAGATGGCCGACAGGGACCGAAAAAACAGAAATTCAGCCCTCAACAGAGTGAAGAAATCCTGTCCAGACAGTCCCTGATTGTCACCTAACTCCAATAACAATTAAATTTATCAACCAAAAAATTTCATTGTCGAACCGTGTTGACATGATGTCGAAAAAACATTCGCGAAAACGGAATAGTAAAAAAATATTAACGAGAATATATAAAACACAGTCCTGTTATTATACGATCTTCAGATCCATAATTCCAGTCACAGGAAAACCATTATCGACGAGTTGAATTATCACTGTTTCATAATGCATATGGCGGAGACACATCTTTCACGTGTTTCAGATAAAAAAAGAATGAGTCATTAGCGACGCATATGCGCACTGGCAGCGGAAGTCGTGGAGTTGTACTTGGAAGAAAGCATCCCGTACTGGGTCTGCGCCGGTTGCACCCGAACCAGTTTTGGCTTATTTTTTCTTGGTGCTTTTGCACCACTTTTCTTTCCCAAATTGCTTGGGAAAGACAAAAATAGAGAGTATATATACATATATCTGAGTTAGGGACTTCCACTGTAGTGCAAGCCTGTAGTAAACAATTGTGGGTAGGTTGATAAGAAATACGTGAAGGTTGAGATCTTGCGGGTTGTGATGCAGTGTGCGCGATTTCCCCTGCGAAAGAATATCCTCCTGAGGAGGAAGCTTCTACGGCATGTCCCACAACAGACACCTGAGTAGATTTATCCATCGTCTCTGGGGTGACAGAGATGCTACCAACAGAATCGTGCAGTGAGATTGCTGAATCCACAGAGCTGGAGGATACACGTATCCTATCATTCCATCCCAAGAGATCGAGGATATGGGCATGGCGACACATACGTCTGCAACTGATTGTTGAGATGCGTCGCAAATAAGTCTATCATAGGATGCTCCCATTGGTAGCAAATCTGATTGAATACACGTTTGTTGAGAGTCCATTTTGACGGCAACATTCAACCTTTCCGAGAAAGGGAGTCTGCTAGAACGTTCAGACGAGCCGGAATATGACGGACCGACAGGAGAACTTGATGCTCTAGGACAAACAGAAGGATTCTTTCTGTTAAGTTGAACAATGGAATGGAATAAGTGCCACCCTGGTTCCCAATATATGCTACTACTGTCGAATTGTTGGGCAGAATTTGAACATGTGAATACTGAATAATGTTCATCCAATGAAGTAGCGCAAGCCAAATTAACATCATTTCTTTGATGTTTATGTGCTTGTTTAGGAATTGTGGATCTCAAAGACCCTGGCACCTCGATCTGTTGGGCTCAAAGTTGTGCCCCAACCTGTTTGACTGGCATCCGTCATAATTGTAAAATACGGATCCAGCAATTGCAGTGGAACTCCCTGAGTTAACCAATGAATATCTGCCCAAGTCTGAATCTCTTGTTTCACTTGATCCGACAAGACGATGTTCGCTTCAAGCGAATGAATCTTCACACTCCAATTCTGAGTCAAAAATATTTGGAGTGACGGAGTACGTAGCCACCCCATTGGCATAAGATCCGCGTCGGCTCCACACAAACCTATCAGTCGCATGAATTCTCTCGCTATTACTACATCTGAGTGAAGACAAAAGCAAGCGTAACAACTGATTAATTTCACTCTGGTTAACGGCAGACGAACGAGATTGTTGTGCGTCTCAAAGCTCATTCCCAGGTGTTTGAATGACTTGGATGGCACCAGATCCGACTTCTTCTCATTTACTATGAAACCGAGACAGAGCAGCTGAAGCAGACTCTGAACATCGTTCTGAAGCGTTAACTCGTTGCCGTACCTCTGAAGAATGTCGTCCAGGTAGGTCGACGTTACCGAAGGTGAATGAGCTCGGAAATGAGTCATTACCTAGTTCATTATTCGAGTGAAAGCCCAGATCGCTAGATTCAGACCAAAGCACATAGCTCGGAACTGAAAACCGACCCCAGGACAGCGAAGCGAAGATACTTTCTGAACGCCGGATGTACCATGACGTGGAAGTACGCATACTTAGATCGATGCTCGCAGCATAATCGTTTACTCAAATGCTCGCTCTGACCAATCGGATGGTCTCCATATAAAATTTTGGAGCCATGATCAGCTTGTTTATCCAGCTCAGATCTAAGACTGGATGAAACGAGCCGTCTGGTTTTGGAACCTGGAACAGATGACTGTAGAAACCTGGAGATTCCTGGTTTTCTACGACCTGTATCACGTTCTTCTCCAGAAGAGATTGGACTTCTGATAAAAGCAAATCTCTCTTCTGAAGGTTTGACAGAAGCTGAGTCCAACGTGGAGGTCGAGTTAACGGAGTTTTTCCTAGAAGGACCGTTTTAGATCTTCGGAAATAACCCTCTACACCCATGGTTCGTCCATAATTGACAACCAATTGGATAAGAATCTTGACAGTCTTCCACCCACTGGAATGCAATAGAGGTTTAGACCATCACCTCCTGGACCTGCAAGGCTTACGGGAGGAAAAACTACGTCCTCCATGACCTGCACCTTGCCCAATTGACCTAGGTGCGTCTGACCGGTTGTCTCGGCCAGCATATGACCCCTACCTGAGTCGCTACTCTGACAGTTTCTGGAGTAAGATGTAGAGGCTTTCTTATATCCTCCGGCTACCGGACCGCAATAGAGGTCCTGATCATCATCTCTTGGACCTGCGCGGGCTACCGGAAGAGAAACTACGTCCTCCCTGTGCAGTGCCTCGACCTGCCCACCTTGGGATGTCTAACCGGTTGTTTCGGCCAGAACCACATCCACTGTTAAATATATGTTGAAGGGATATTTTAGTATGACCGGCACTGGATATTTGGTTGATGTTGAATGAGGAGCTTGGCATCAACATTTGTGAGGTAAGCTATCATTAACATTCACTACCTGAGTCGCTACTCTGATGGTCTCTAGAGTAAGAGCCTGAGGATTTCTTATATCCTTTAGAGGAGCCTCCCTTGAACGAACTTGAAGGAAAAGCTCCTGCCTTACTCTTTTCTGCTGAGTCAGATTTTTTAGAAACCGACTTTAAAAGCAGAGTTTCCAAAGCTTTCTTAGTAATCTGATCATAGATTAGAGAAAGCTTACCATCAAATAGAAGGTCACCAGAAACCGGAGTGACTCGAAAAGAGTTTTTTCACCTTAAAATCCACCATAGTGGATGAAGCCTGGGCTGCATCACGTCTAACCAACTCTAAATTGGCCACTGATAGGGCAGAGTTGTATGTGGAATAAGCTATAGCCCTGGAAAGAACTCTTAGAGGTACGTACATCCTCGAATTCTTTCCCAGAGAGACGTTGAGCTAACGCTCTAGTAAGGTGATCTGCGTATGACAAGGCGTCTAGGTTCGCTCTATTAGAAGAAATTGTAGCCTCCATAGTACAAGAGTGAATATTAAAAGATGCAGGAAGAGACAAATCCAAGTTCTCAGCCTGGTCATCTAAACGCAGATGAACTCTCGAGATTCCCGGACCTGCCGTTGTAAATTTATTTCTACTATTGATAAATGACAGATCCAGAGCATGTGAAGACAAGAAACTGTATTTCCTCGAACCCGAGGCTAAATTGAATATAGCATCATTAAGGGCCTATATAAGTAATGGAATATTGTTTATTTTGAAATTCTCACCTCTCATATTCCTTAAATTCACAGTAAATATACACAAATTATACATCAAAATGAAGGTTGGGATGTATAGAACACGAAACACATATGTAATCAACTCATAGAGTCGACTGTAGGCACCACTGGTTCCTGGAAGTCTGCTACCGTATTCGCACCAGAACTGATAATAAAATAATATTTCATCAGAACAACTTGTGGCCAAATGTGCTTCATATATCCAAGAACAAAGCTAGGCATTCAAAACACTTTCGAATACAGCGATAGGTCTGCATTTTGGAAAAGGACAACACTGTCTGCATTTTTTATTGAAGATGGTTTCCATGCTTGACAGACATGTGCAAATCACTCGTTACCACAAATTTCCATCACAAAACAAAATCGTAATTCTAAGAAATTTCAACAGGTATCATGATACCTTGCATTGAATATGGCAACTTTGCAATTTCTATCTAATAACAGTATACTGTATGAAGGCGATCTTTTTCATTATTTGATTTTAGACGGCGTTGTTTTTACATGCTTTTTCTGTCCGATGACGTCGACTGGAAATCGAAAGTATACTCATACGTAAACAAAAGCAAAGGCTTTGGAATTTTCCCCAATGCAGCTCTGTCCCCGTGTTTTGAAGAATTTTTATCCCCTAGCTTTGTTCTTGGACATGTAAAGCACATTTGGCCACAAGTTGTTTCCGTGAAATATTATTAAATTATCAGTTCTGGTGCGAATACGGTAGCAGACTTCCAGGAACCTGTGATGCCTACAGTCGACTCTATGAGTTGATTACACACGTGTTTCGTGTTCTATACATCCCAGCCTTCATTTTGATGTACATTTTGTGTATATTTAATTTGAACTGAAGGAATATCAGAGGTGAGAATTTTCAAAATAAACAAAATTTCATTACTTATATGGGCCCTTAAGCAAGTCAAACATCCGAGAGACATTGCTGGACTGTACTGGATAATCAGGAACATCCTCCTTAACCCGGCCGAAAAAGTCAGAATCCAATGACGCTATCAGTCTCTTATCTTTAGTCGCAGCAATCTGATCTGACAGAACAACTTTAGGAAGGTATTGACGGATAAACAGGTCGTCCCTGACTGTGCAGAGGAACGAACCGACCCAGCTTCATCCGACAGTTCCTGATCAGAAACTGTTGTAGGATGTTCCTGAGGTTGCTGGGATGCTGTGATAAGCTGTGCAATTTGCGACAGCAAGTCTGTCACGGAGGCCTGTGGAGCTGCGGATCTCTGATGTTTAGCCGCCGGTAGCTCCTGAGACAGAGTGTCCGACACAATCCTTTTATGCGAACGTCCCGAATGATGAGGCCTCGTGTCCCTGGCTGACATCGAATCCTTCGTCGGCGATGCAGGCTGGATCTCTGTGGTCACATAGCCAAGGTGGGGGTCATGTGTTCTGATGCAATGAAGAAGAAGCCGATAGACTAGCCAACCCTGGTAGCCTATATGATGGAGCGTCCCAGACAGGTGTGGACGTATGCTCCGACTGACAGTCCCGGACAGGAGGTGTGGACGTATGCTCCGACTGACAAACGTTATGAACAACAACTTCTGCCCTCGATGTTGTTGTAAGAGAGAGGGACCTCTCTCAGTCGCAGTCCGGGAGGACCTGGACGAGCTGACCATCAGACTGACTGGCTTCCTCTGTTCCGTCATCGCAGGGGGTGCGTGATCTGAGATTATAGTGCTTGCAACACCCTTTTTCCTTTCCTCGACTGCTACGGACATACCTGGCATCACACCACCCATATTCTGCGTGATAGATCGACCAGTTGAGCTAGCTGGCGACAAGGACGTAAATTCCATATTCTGAGATCTAGGGCCTTGTCTGATTTCATTGAGCACTTTTGCCACTAGCTCATCATTAATTCGCGACGACGACAGCACACTTCCAGACGATATCACAGAAAGATCACCATGTTCTTGTTCCTCTGAAAAAGAAACTGAAAAACTAGATAGAGTGACCTTGTGGCGAGAGAACAGGCATCGATCTCTCACCACTAACAACGTACCGTGACACACGTCTCCAAAGTTTCTCATCCCAATTGGCACAAACAGAACAAGAGTTAGTGCGAGTACAATGACTACAGAAAACACAATGAACATGAGAATCTGAGGAAGACTTCCTTGATTTACAATTTGAACAATATTCTTTCATTATATCAGAAATATTCAAGCTGTAGTACTCGCACTAACCCTCATAATAATACAAAGATACATAATAACACAATCCATTAACCCTTTACCCAATGCAGTCGATATCAAAATTTATTATTTTAAATATCATTTTTTAAATTGTTTCAAAAAATTCCAACAAAACCATATCATGTGACCCCTCTTTGGAACGAGCTCGTTCCAAAGAGGGGTCACATGATATGGTTTTGTTGACATTTTTCGAAAAATAATATTTTTTCAGCTGCTGAATTTGCATATTACGCGGGCGGATGCGGGCGATTCGTTGGGTAAAGGGTTAAACAAAATTACGAAAAATAATTCATAAAAAAAAAAAATTTTGAAAAATTTTGACATGAGCCCAAGTTCCCAAAGGGAACAATGAGCCCAAATGGATCCCAAAAAAAGCCTAAGTGTGGACAAAATTTTTTCTTTAAACTAGAAAATTAATGTTACACTTCCGGAGTATAATAATGTATCTAATTACATACCTAACATTACAGAAAACAAGGAATTACTGATAGAAAGTAACCGTTGTCAATGTAAACAAAAAAAACTATAATGAAAGTGTCAATGACACTGTAGCTCAACTTGTCAAGACAAAGACATGTACATGTATAGTATGTGACACAGCAATGTCAAACATCTAGGGAATGACCTGATAACAAAGGTACATATAAAGTATTGTAACGGTCTGTACATAAATACTGACCATTGCATGTATCAAATGTATAGGTAAAGTATTGTAAAGGTGGGTGACAGTCAGATACTAAACTAGAAAATGAAAGTAACACTAAATAAATCAAAGTTAGCCTAATTTGCATAATTTACGCACAAGAAAAAACCCCATATTATATGTAATGTATCCCATGGTACTAAACATTCATACAAAAAATTATTCAAATCAGAGTTTTCATATGGAAGTTCTGTGCAAAAATCTGATTGCCCCTAATTTTGTACAAAATGGCTGCCAGCGGCCATCTTGAATTTCCGACCAGACCCCAAAACAATCGTTCTCATCTCACAGTGATAACAAAGGTACCCATGATGTTTCGTAAAGATCGGTTCATAAATACGGCCTCTAGCCCGAGCCGTATAGGGATTTGCACTTACAGTGCTGAAAGTAACACTAAATAAATCAAAGTTAGTCTAATTTGCATAATATAAGCACGAGAAAAAAACCCATTTTATATGTAATGTATCTCATGGTACTAAACATTCATACGAAAAATTATTCAAATCAGAGCTTTCATATGGAAGTTCTGTACAAAAAAAAAATTTCTGCATCATCGGTACAAAATGGCTGCTGGCAGCCATCTTGAATTTCGGACTGCACCCAAAAACACTCGTTCTCATCCCACGGTCATAACAAAGGTACCCAAGACGTTTCGTAAAGATTGGTTCATAAATACGGCCTCTAGCCCGAGCCATAGCAGCTGGGCACTTACAGCTCTGAAAGTAACACTAAATAAATCAAAGTCAGTCTAATTTGCATAATTTACGCACGAGAAAAAAACCCGTATTATATGTGATGTATCCCATGGTACTAAACATTTATACAAAACTTTATTCAAATCAGAACTTTCATACAGAAGTTCTGTACAAAAAACTGATTTTTGCATCATCGGTACAAAATGGCCACTGGCAGCCATCTTGAATTTCGGACCACACCTAAAAACACTCGTTCCCGTCCCAGGGTCATAAGAAAGGTACACAAGAAGTTTCGTAAAGATCGGTTCATAAATACGACCTCTAGCACGAGCCATAGCCAATTGTTGACGTACGGACAGACGGATAGACGGACGGACAGACAGACAGACAGATGGACGGACAGACAGATGGACGACGGGCCATGACAATAGCTCAAATTTGACTTCGACAAAGTTGAGCTAAAAACCGGAAACAAGACTCCAGGCACTAATACAACATGGCCCGAAGTCAGTAACAGATTCTTAAATAACTATCCGATGTAAGACAGAATCTTCATCAGAAGAAACTGTGATATATCAAATGGTAGATTCAAGACAAAATATGCCTAAACACCCCAAGCGTGAGGACGTAACCATGGAGACAAACAGAATAAACATTCTGTTACCAAGTTAAACTTTCAAGAAATTTTCAATAAAAAAATTTCAAAAAAGGTTCAAAAAGCATGGGAGCTTAACTCTTTACCCAACGAATCGCCCGCAACTGCCCCCGTAATATGCAAATTGAGCAGTTGAAAAAAATATTGAGCTCGTTCCAATGAGGGGTCACATGATATAGTTTTGTCGAAATATTTTGAAAAATTTTAAAAAATGATATTTAAAATAATAAATTTTGATATCGCCTGTGTTAGGTAAAGGGTTAACTAGGGGGGTTTCAAGGAAGGAGAGGGAGGAAACACTAAACAAACAGTGGAATTCATAGCAAGAATGAAAACATCAGGCCCATGTCCCGAAATTAGGGAACATGAAAAACTTTATAACAAAAATTATAAGTTACACATCCTGAACACATCCAACCACTGTTTCTTCCTCTCATCCTCTTATTTCATCCTTGGATCCACCATATCCATCATTACTTTGTGACTGGCATCATTTTAACTGAGATTTACAAGCACAGAAGTCAGAGAGATGTTACTAACAGAAGGGCCAAACAAAGAAAGAGGCTTGGCAACAATTTCGGTAATTTCCTTGACACTATGCATGTGCAGTAGGTAAAAGTATGAATGACCATATAGGACATCAGTTTTTTGATTTTGGATGCAAATTGTGGGGATTTGGATGGCAAAATTTGTGTTTGGCCCTGAATATTTTAGGGTTAGCACCAACTAAATCTGGGCCTGGTTACAGTATAAAAATATGGAAAGAGTGAAAACAAAATAATTTTCTAAATAAAAGAAGTCCATAACTCTGGGAAAAATTATTGGATGGAACCTGTACCTTGTGCATATATGTTCTCCCATGCAGGTCTGTCAGCAAACCAAAGGAGATCCAAATCCAAGCAAGGGCTTTCAAATTACAATGTGAAATGTTTGTATGGAAAGATGGATGGACAGACAGATGGACAGACAGAGGGCTTCACTAGATACACGGAATCCTCCTTCGGAAGTTGGGGGCATAATGTCAGAATGATAAAATTATAAAAATCAAGTCAGAGACAAAAACAATTAATTATTCGGATAAAAATGCAGTCAAAAACAAAATTAATTAATTATTACTGTAATTACAAAATTAATTATTAGGATAAAAAAAATGTAAGAAACAAAAACAATTAATTATTACTATAAAATAATTAATTATCATGATAAAAATGAAGTCAGAGAGAAATAATTAATTGTTACTGTTTGAGCACAGTCTTTGCCTTCAGTAACTTTGGAGTAAATTAAAATCCATGTCAGGCCTAAAAAATTAAAAATCTGTTTCTCAGGCCCTCCCGCATGGTCCTTTTGGCTGCCGCACGCTCTTTTTAAAACCAATGCAAACGTAAAAAAAAAAAAAAAATTGAATGGTTTATGTCTGATATTTTACCAAAGTTAACAAAAATTGATAAATTTGTCCCTAGAGTGCAAGAAGGCTTTGCAATGCTTTAGCATTGCAAAGCCTTCTTGCTCTCAAGGGACGAAATACACCACCACCCATGCTTCTCCATAGATTATGAGGCCTAAAACATACCAAGGACATGAACTTTTGGTGGAAAAGAAATAATTACAGAAATAAACTAGAGGGCTGCCACATCCACGGGGTAGCTGATCCCCCCGAAAAAAGTGTGGTCATCATAAGATTTTCTAAGTTGAAAAGGGGCATAACTCTGGTAAAATTAATCAGGACAAACCCATTTTCGAACTTGACCCGTATTTTGATATGTTTGCACCACATATCAAGTTTGGTTACAATCAAACTATCTTGAGGGAAGTTACCATCCGGAAACCAAAAATCATAAGATTTTCTAAATTAAAAAGGGGCATAACTCTGGTAATATTAATCAGGATGAACCCGGATTCGAACTTGACCTGTATTTTTATATGTTTAAGCCACATATCAAGTTTGGTTACAATCAAACTATTTCAAGGGAAGTTATCATCCGGAAACGAAATGTAAACGGACGGACGGACGGACGGACGGACGGACGTACGGACAGACAAAAAAAAACACGTGACGACTATATCCCCTGAAATTTTTTTTCGGGGGGATAAAAATAAAATAAAAACCCGCTCGCCCGCATGGAATTTTACAAATAATGGCCTGAGAAACAGAAGATCTACTTTGTGTTGCCTTATCATTACACTGAGGTTTTCAAATGGCCTGGATTAGGCTTGACTGAAATATATTTTAACCATTTGATACTTTTGTACACCTTATGACGTTCGAAATCAAACAGCGCGTTGATACTTTTGTACATCTTATGACGTACAAATCAAACGGCGCATTGATACTTTTGTACATCTTATGACGTACAAATCAAACAGTGCCTTGATACTTGGTGACCATTTGTCTTACAGTAAAACCTGTCTTGAGAAACCACTGTCTTGAGAGACCACCTGTCTTGAGAGACCACATCTGCCAGGCACCGATTGGTTTTACTCTATAATGGACCTGCTATGGGAGACCACCTGTCTTGAGAGACCACCTGTCTTGAGAGACCACTGTGACCTGGTACCAACTTGTATTTTTATGCCATAATGGACCTGTCTTGAGAGACTGCCCCTTTGAAGACTGAAACCATGACAAAAACTTTTTACCTGTTCTGGAATTGGAAAGTTAAAAAATTTATAGTAATTTATATATTTTTTATACTTACCAATGACCCAGACATAGCTGGTGCTAACTCTTAAAATATAGGGCCAAACACAAATTTTGCCCCCCAATCCCCAAAATTTGCATCTAAAACTTAAGAAAACATGTCCTGAAAGGCCCTCCACACTTCGCCCCTACTGCGCATGCGCAGTGTCAAGGACGTTCCGAAATTGGCGCCATTTATCATTCTAATAACCAGTGCCTGGTAAGCGCTATGTACTCAGCGGGGAGGCAAGAGTTCCCAACTCCTGGGAGGGCCATCCCCGTCTGGGTCATTGGTAAGTATAAAAAATATATAAATTACTATAAATTTTTTAACATTTTTATACTGTACCAATGACCCAGACATAGCTGAATAGTAAAAAGGCTGGAGGGCCAAGGACATAGAGCAAAATGGAATACGCTCAATAAAATAAAATAGAGTCATCCCCTGTAGGGAAAAGAAGTAATAGGCCTTACATGTATCTTTCTTATTTATGATAAATTAGAAAGATACAACACCTTCCAAAAATTGAGCTTCATACATCCATGTACTCTATTAATATCCAATAATCCTTATACTAATAATTTTTAAAGTAAGCCAATAATAAAGTAAGTCTAGAGAATAGAGACTCTTATACTCCTAAAAGTGTGTGAGAATTGCATAATCATGTCCGTTGACATATGCAATATTCAAAAGCTATACTTTAAAAACTAAGACTTGAATGAATTTTATAAACTTAAACTTCTCACTAAACAACCATCCCAATAACAGCTCAGAATTACTAACTCCGGAGGAGGTATCCCCTTGTTTTCATAGTAAAAACAGGTGACCCAAGGGAACACCCTCCCCCCCCCCTTTTTCTTGCACTGGGTGAAATAACCCAGAGCGAAGAGGGCAGCCGAACGGAGACACTGCCGAAACAGACAGCCTACCTAGCTATAGTAGCAACTGTTAAGTGAATGACATTCTGAGCAGTAGATAATAGACCTAACAATAGAGGCCTCCAGAAATGGACTCGATATTTCTGAGATAAAATCCATGAATGGATGGCTGAGCGCAATGAGCAGCCTTCAAAAATCTATAATAGCAACACTATTAATGTAAGCCCAAGAAGTAGAAGAACTCTTACTTCATGAGCCGAAATCTTAAGCACAACTGCTAAGCCAATGATATACCATAAGCAGTACGCTAGTTAATAGAATCCATTAACAATAAAATGGAGCGTAACGTCCTTCTACTAGACATCAAAGACAGAAGAAGCTTACGCCCTTATAATAAACAGATATCTGTTTATAAATACATAAACTGTACCCGGAAAGAGTAAAGGCCTATGCCCATACGAAGACGGAAGGACCTTAAAATAATAGGTTCCGGATAATAGGAGCCTAACTCTTATGCAACAATCCAACCTAAATAGTAACGGAAGTATTGATTCCGAAACTATGAAAGTGAAAATCATCCATCGATAGTGCATGAAACTCACTGACTCTACAGTAAAAGAGAAATCAACAGAATTACTGTCTAAAAGGTCAGAATTTGAAAACTACTGTTTCCAGAGTCTCAAATGATTACTTAGCTAAATAAGAACCTGAAGTTAAAATCCGTATAGGAATTTAATCTAAAGATTCTAAGTCTATTTATCAAAAAGTTACTAACTGACTTAGATAAAGAGACAAAAGACTCAATTGTAAACTATCGTAGAGTGCATAGGTATGAGGTAACATAAACCTATAACCTAAATAACAACAGGCTGCAGTAGATCTTGTGAAACAAGTATACTAAAAAATAGCAATGAGTAGTATGGAGGGATCAACCATATGAACATAATGATCCCTACACCACGACGGAAGAGCCTCCACTTTAGTCGCATAGAATAGCGAAGAAGAGGATCTCCTATAGTAAGAAATCGCGTCCAAAGCTCGTCCAGTACAGTGCTTACAATGCAATACGGACCACACAACGGAATACATGAAGGTTGCGACCTTGCTGGTTGTGATAAAGATGACACGATTTACCCAGTGAAAAAAGATCCTCACATAGAGGAAGATTTCACGTTAAGATCCACAGGAGACAAGAGAGTAAATTACTCATGATCTCTGTGAAGATAGAGATGCTATCAACAGAAATGTATTGTGGTTGTTTATCTTAGCAATACCTGCTAAAACAACAGCGCCGGAGGATACGCGTATCCTATCATTCCGTCCTATAGATCAATAGAGCGTTAACAGTATTAGCTCAGAGATCTGGACAAGCCAACACATACGTCTGCAAATGATTAGCAAGCTGTGTCATAAATAAAACATCATTGGGCGCTCCCATAGATAGCAAATCTGATTGAATACTTGTTTGTTGAGAGTCCATTCTGACAGCAACAAGCGACCCGTAAGAGAACGGGAGTGCGTTAAAACAATCAGACGACCCAGAATATGACGGATCAAAACTGAACTTGGTGTACTATAACCAACAGACGGATTCTTTCCATTAAATTGAATAACGGAAACGAAAGAGTGCCTCCCTGGTTCCGGAGATACGCCACTACTGTCGAATTAAAGGACAGGAATTTGGGCATGCGTTTCTGAATAATGTTCATGCAATGACATAAAGCAAGCCTAAAAAACATTATTCCGCGGAAGTTAAACTGATAGCTAAAAGACTGCGGAACCGAAAGACCCTGGCACTTCGAATCCATAGGGATCAGTATATATCCCAATCTGTTTGACTGGCAACCGTCATAACAGCCACACTCGGGTCCGGCAACTGCGGCGGCACTCTCTGAGTCAACCACCGAATGTTTGCCCCAGTCTGAATCTCTTGTAACACTAGATAGACAAGAGAATGTATAAATCAAGCAATTCATGGATTGCCGGAAAGTTGCCGTCGAAGAGAAGCTCCTCCGAGAACGAAGCGACTCTGAGAGAGTTCTTAACCTACTATCCACGCGTGGATGTAGCTAGGGCTGCATCACGTCTAACCAACTCCAATCAGCCACTGAAGGGCGGAGTTATACGTGAACAAACTACTGCCCTCAAAAGAAATTACATTGAGAATAATATCCCGTAAATCTTTTCTTGAAGACGTAATGATAACGCCTCAGTAAGGCGGATTACGTATAATAAAGCGTCTAAGTTAAGTCTACTATACATAATGTCGTTCCCAACATTGAAATTGGAAAAGACATAAACGGCGAAAAAGAATATATGCAGTCTTTAATCACACCGTCTAGACGCATATGAACTCTCGGTATGCCCTGCTCTGCCAAAATAAACTATATGTAAAAAAGATAAAATGGCAGAAATGAGCCACGCGGACAAGAAACTAAACTATCATGCTTAGTAGCAGGCTTGTATATATATATAAATATATAGCGTCGAAAAATAAAACACATGTTGTAATGACAATATTGGACTGCGTCGGTAAGTCAGGGACAAAGTCCCTGTACCGATCGAAAAATCCGAGTCCAATGACGCTATAAGTCTCTTATCCAAGATCGCAGCAATGAAGTCCGAAAAATAATCACTGGAAGAAATGCCAGAAGATATGAAAGGCATCTTCCGATACTACTAAAGGGAAAACTCGAAATCTTTCGAATCCCTTTCGCCATCCTGTCGGACCCTATAAAGCGTTCGGTCGTCCGTAGCTTGATGCAACCGCGGACCGCACCAACCCAGCACCGTCGGATAATTCCTGATTCGACCGAGAAACCGTCAATTGCTGGGATGCTGCGAAACAACTGTGCTAACTCGGATAGCACGTCCGTCACTGAGGCCTGAGGAGCAGCGGTCTTACGATGCATTGCCGCAGGAAGCTCCGAGATCGTTACCCCGTGCATACTTCCAATATGCGAGCGAACGGAGTGTATAGGCCTCGTGTCCCTTGGCTACCGGATGGCGCGACCTATTCGCTGTGGAATCACTGAATGCCGAAACTGATCGGATACTCGAGGTCACGTAGCCAATGTGCGGTCGTGTGCCCTGCTGTGAGGATGAGGAAGCATTAAAGACAGTCTCTCGGACTGTCAATATAACGGAGCGTCCCGAGCAACGGACATATGCTCCGAATGTAAAATATCTGAACCACAACATGCGGTCCCCTATGTTGTTGGCTTCCTCCGATCTGTCCTCAATCTGCCGTCACTGGGTGAGTACTAAAGTAATTAAAGTGCTCGCATCACCCAAATCTCCTTCCTAGACCGCAACGGACGAACCCGGCAGCCGAACCATTCGATGAATGTACGCTACACCGGGTGAGCTAGCGAATGTCACTCCGTAAGTGATAGACATATTCCATGAGCACTTATTGCCGCTAACTCCTCATTAACTATGACGACAGAGGCACACTTTTGAAAGACATCTCCATAACTTTTCGAACAAGAAACCAGAAATGCTTGGATAGCAAGCATAAAATAATAATATATATAGCGTCGTTCAATAATTCGAAAGTTTGTGTGACATTATTGGACTATGTCGGAACTGAGGGACGATGTCCCTGAACCGAACCAAAAAATTTCTAAGTCCACCGACGCTATCAGTTTCTTATCCGGCATCGCAGCATATGTTGTTCCGAAAGGGAAAGCTTGAAATCCACCGAATCCCTTTCGGTATCCCGTCGGACCGGATGAAACTTTCGGACGTCCGTACCCGCTTCCGCGGAGCGTCCCGACCCAGCATCGTCGGATAAAATATATGCGACAGATTCAGTTGATGCTGGGATGCTGCGATAAACTGTGCTATTAAGGAAAGCACGTCCGTTCCCGAGACCTGTGCAGTAGCGGACTTATGATGCATTGCCGCTGGAAGCTCCGTGTACGTTGACTCCCGCACACTTCCTATGCGAACGTCCGGAGTCTGCAGGCCTCGAGTCCCCGGCTACCGACCCAGCGCTGTCGGATAATTCTCGATCCGACACCATTTCTGTCGGCTGCTGGGATGCTGCGATAAGCTGTGCTATGTGCACAAGAATGTCCGGCGTCGAGACCTGCGGAGGCGCAGTCTATCGCTGCTTCGCCGAGGGCAGCTCCGCATCAGATGGCTCCCGCATACTTTTCCTATGCGAACGTCCGGAGTCCATCGGTCTCGAATCCCTGGCTGCCGGATGGTGTGACCTGGTCGCCGAAGAATCCTTGATCGGCGAAGCTGGTAATATATCGGCGGTCACGCAGCCAAGGTGCGGTCATGTGCGCTGACGAGAAGAGGAAGCCTTAGCAGTCTCAGCGGACTGCCTATACAACGGAGCGTCCCGAGCGACGGACGTATGCTCCGCTAACGACACATTTGTACCACAACATCTGGGGCCAGATGTTGTTGAACGAGAGAGGGGCCTCTCTCGCTTGCCGTCCGGATGGACCGGAACGAGCTATGAACCGGACTAAAAGGCTTCCTCCGTTCTCCCTCCGATCCGCCGTCACTGGGTGTGCATTAAGTTAATTTTATAGTGCTCGCATCACCCCAAAATTCCTTCTAGACCGCAACGGACGAACCCGGCTGCCGAACCATTCGGTGAATGGACGCTACACCGGGCGAGCTAGCGGACGTCAAAGGCCGTCGAACCTACTAGGGTCCTCTTAGGCAATTGGCGTATTACATGAGCACTTTTCCGCTAGCCCTTCATTAATTGTGACGACGGAGGCACACTGTTGGAAGACATCACAGATACATCACCCTAATCTTGATCGTCTGAAATAGAAATTGATAAAGTAGAGTGACCCTGCGGGGAAAGGACCGGAGTGTCCAAATCCCCAACAACATACCGTGACATACGCTTCCCATATTGTCATCGAAATCATACGATACAGAACAGGAGTTAATGCGAGTACACTGACCACATATAAAATGATAATAAGGTCAGAGGAAGACTTCCTCTTAAAACAATTGATCAATATCCTTTCAATGTGAAAAGAAAACAAGTCCTGGTACTCGCACTAACCCCTGGCAATCAAAATACATAATAATAATATGATCCATTAATATAGAAAAAATAATTGAAATCAAAATATTTTGAAAAAATATTTTTTCAGAACAGCCCAAGTTTCTGAAAAGTAACGTTGAGCCCCAATGGATCCCAAGCCTAAGTGTGGACAAAAATTTTAAAAATATTTTAAACAATTTATTCAACACTTACGAACAATAATAATGTATCTAGTTATGATTAAAATAACAAAGATATTATTATTTAGAAATCCCCCCCTCACACAGAGGGCTGTTGTAAATGTAAACAATGAGTGTAAAAACACTAAAATAAGACTCCATCAGTTACCAAAAATACACCATCTGATGCAAAACAGAGACTTCCAGGGAAGAAACTGCAGAACATCAGATGGTAGATGCAGAACACAACGCCTAACCACCCGTAGGTGAAGACGTAAACATGGGGAAAGAACAGAATTCATTCTGTTATTCAGCTAAAACTCCGAAGAAATTTTAGTAATAATAATTACAGAAATTATGCCAAAAGCATGGGAGAATAGCAAGGGGGAACTTAAAGGACAGGGAGAGAGGAAAAACACTTGAAAAAACAGTGTAACTAAATAATCAGAATGACAACAAAATGGCTGCTGCCTTGAAAATAGGTAACTTAACATAATTTCATTAAAAAATTTTAAGTTACAGCCCTGATAATATTCTGTCACACATTCTTTTCCTCTCCTCCTTTTCTATCCTCCTTAGAATCACCATTTCACTAATATTTATGTGTCTGGCATTATTTAAACTGAGATTTAAAAGCACAAAGATCAGTCAGATGTTAACTGATGAAGGGCCAAACTTAGAATGATAAATGGCGCCAATTTCGGAACGTCCTTGACACTGCGCATGCGCAGTAGGGGCGAAGTGTGGAGGGCCTTTCAGGACATGTTTTCTTTAGTTTTAGATGCAAATTTTGGGGATTGGGGGGCAAAATTTGTGTTTGGCCCTATATTTTAAGAGTTAGCACCAGCTATGTCTGGGTCATTGGTACAGTATAAAAATATCCATTGTGGTTATACTAACATAATTAAAAGTATTAAAAGCTCTTAATTGGGTTTCAATTGCTAACTCATTAAAGATTGAAATGTTTTTATAACACCCCTGTGAAAAGATTAGGATTATTGCTGAATAAACAATTTCATACATACCTGAAATGTGACAGATAGGAATAAAAATAAATTTGTGTTGAAAATCTTTTTGCAACAAATTGAAATGGACTGTTATAAAAATTATAAAAATAAATTAGTGTTGAAAATCTTCAATGAAGATTTTCAACACTAATTTATTTTTATAATTTTTATAACAGTCCATTTCAATTTGTTACAAAAACTTCATAAAAAAGAACAACTACAAAGTAATTACAAAACATTCAACATTCTCACCACATTCGCACCTTGGACTCTGAGCTGCTAACTACTAAACAATGGAGCTCCCACTTATTATCCAGGAAACACTTGTCAGAGTGAAGGCTACCCTTGCTACCACCTGGAGTATCCAGGTGCTCAAGGGTAAAATTCACCTGACAGTGGATTTTGATGGAGAAGCCGAACCGACGTCCTTGGAGAGGTGTAGTACCTTTCGTGAGGGGATTTCCCCCGCACTGGTCACCCTCCAAGTGACTCGGACCTGCAAAAGGATGATGACAAGTGCCGAACACAGACAAAGGACTGCCAGAAGAAGAAAAGGAAAAGAAAGAAGGGACCTTCTGCCAGACGACGCGATGCCCGCCGACTGATGGTGTTCATGGAAAAGAAAAGGACGGAGAAGGAAGAGAGGGAGGCTAATCATGGCATTGAACGCTCAATGCCTGCTACTCCTGTCCGTTCCACGTCCAGCTCGGTACCCTCCACTCCGGTGGAAGGTCCGGAGGACGCTGGTTCGCCAGGTAATAGTCTAACCTCCAGCCCATCACACTCTTCCCCCGAAGAGGAGATGGAGGAGGATAGTCTGTTTATGGAGGAGGAAGTTGAGGTTGACATCGCACATGTCGCTAAACCCACTCATGCTCTTCCTGCTTTTTCCGACCGGGATACCATCCAGGAAGCAAACACTGCGGAGTCCGTGGAAAGTATCCTAGGAGAAAAGGCCAGAGACGACGACCACCTTATATTTCTACAAGCCCATATTAAGGCCTTAAGAGATCGCGGGTGCAAAAGCAACATGCTCAGAATAGGATTAGAGAGTCTCAGCTACCACTACCTGAGAACAACACCAAAAAGCTCTTCATCACCGGCAGGTGCGAGGGCCAGACCTTACCGAGTCAGCCCCCCACCACTCCTTCAACACCACCAAAGGGGGGTATCACCAACTCAGCCACCTCCTCCTAAGAAAAGCAGACGAAATCACAGACGCCACTAAGCATCCTAACACTTTCCTCCTTTACCACGGCCAGACCAGACAAACCAAATCACATACTGTTAAAGAGGGTCGAAAGGGGCTTGCCCTTAAACCGTCCTTGCGCGCCTTTGGCGCGCGAAACCATTTCATCCTCCTAATTACAAAAATCTATTCTTCTCCATTTCTGAATTTTGTGGTTGGTTATTCACTGACTTGAGAAAACCTGAAACCTGTTATGAGAGACCACCTGCCTTGAGAGACCACTTTTGTGTGGCCCAAAGGCGGTCTCTCAAGACAGGTTCTACTTATTATTTTTCGTTTTTTTAAAGTTTTAACCTCCATTCCCATTTTCTACTAAATAGTGCTCAGTGACAAATGTTATCTGAGCTTAAAATACTAATATAATCCTGCTGTCAAGACTTCTTAACTGGTTGAGTGCTAGAAGCTACTATCAGGGCTTTCAAAAAATGAGGATATCAGAGCAAAAGACAACACTCCCCTTGCTTATATTTCATATTCAGTCCAACACAAATACTATTTTGCCTGTGGACACTCTCCAATAATTTGTAATAAAACAAGTTCATGAAAATTGCTCAAAGTCCAACATGTGGAAAATTGCCTATATTTTGATGAATAAAGTCCCATAACTCTGGAATGACATATCAGACAGCGACACAAATTGAAAGGGAGATTCCTTCTATCAACATATACTTGCAACCAAAAAATCATGAAAATTGCTCTAAGCATTTTCAAGTTATTGTTCGACATGTGAAAAATAAAGTCCCATAACTCTGGAATGACTAATCGAACGGCGACACCAACCGAAAGGGAGCTTCCTTCCATCAACATAAACCACCTACCAAAAATCGTGAAAATCTCTCGAAGCGTTCTCGAGTTATCGTACGATGTGTAAAAAATCAACAATTTTCTAAGTAATAATGTCCCATAACTCTGGAATGACTAATCGAACGGCGACACTAAACGAAAGGGAGCTTCCCTCCATCAACATAAACCACCTACCAAAACATTGTGAAAATCTCTTGAAGCGTTCTCGAGTTATCGTACGACGTGTAAAAAATCAACAATTTTGTAAGTAATAAAGTCCCATAACTCTGGAATGTCTAATCGAATGGAGACACTAAACGAAAGGGAGCTTCCCTCCATCGATATACACCACCTACCCCAAAATCACGAAAATCTCTCAAAGCGTTCCCGAGTTATCGTACGACATGTAAAAAATCAACAATTTTCTAAGTAATAAAGTCCCATAACTCTGGAATGACTAATCGAACGGCAACGCTAAACGAAAGGGAGCTTCCGTCCATCGATATACACCACCTGCCCAAAAGTCACAAAAATCTCTCAAAGCGTTCTTGAGTTATCGTACGACATGTGACCGGACAGACAGACGGACGGACGCACGGACGGACAGCGGTATACCATAATAGGACCCATTTTTTCAAAACGGGCGTATAAAAAAAGCTGAAGAAACTAAATTCCCAGTGACGTTTGAACATCAGGATAATTAAAGTCTCAAAGTGTTAAACTCATTGCAATCTAGAGATTTGATTTACCTGTAATGTTTTATCAAACCATCGGTTTCCTGAATTGAATTTACTTCCATTTCCATGCAACATCTGTCCACCGTGTAAACTCCTCAGTTCTGTTTGAAGATTAGTAGAAGGACCAGGTTTATCAAGGCACAGAACACAGATACTTTTATGTATTCTCTCCAGAGATGATTTGTTTATTTTATCTGTAGGTAAAAAAAATATAATTGAAAATCTGTAGAAAATGAATTGAAAAAGATTTGAAAAGACACCTTTCATTTCAATCCTATTCTGAAAAAAAATAAGTTAAACAAAAGGCTGGCCCGAGGCGCTCACCTGATCAAAGTTGGTTGAAGAAGGATTTAATTAGCATATATTGGTATTTAACACTACAGAGGAATGAGGTCATGTAAATATTTATAACTATATGTTGTACATGTCAGTTGACTTTCTAGTATTGAGATGCTACCACAGAAATAATGCCCAGAGTTCCAGCGATGCAAAACTGGGGAGCCCAAATATCAACTAAGGGACTTAACTTCAACAAACTTGAATTTGACATCCTGCAAGGATGCTGTACAGTAAAACCTGTCTTGAGAGACCACCTGTCTTGAGAGACCACATTTGCCAGGCACTGATTGGTTTTACTCTATAATGGACCTGCTATGGGAGACCACCTGTCTTGAGAGACCACCTGTCTTGAGAGACCACTGTGACCTGGTACCAACTTGTATTTTTATGCCATAATAGACCTGTCTTGAGAGACCACACCTTTGAAGACTGAAACCATGACAAAAACTTTTACCTGTTCTGGAATTGGAAAATCCATTATGGTCATGCCAACATAATTAAAAGTATTAAAAGCTCTTAATTGGGTTTCAGTTGCTAACTCATTAAAGATTGAGATGTTTTTATAAGACCCCTGTGAAAAGATTAGGATTATTGCTGAATAAACAATTTCATACAAACCCGAAATGTGAAAGATAGCAATAAAACTAAATTTGTGTTGAAAATCTTTTTGTAACAAATTGAAATGGACTGTTATAAAAATTATAAAAAATAAATTAGTGTTGAAAATCTTCAATGAAGATTTTCAACATTAATTTATTTTTATAATTTTTATAACAGTCCATTTCAACTTGTTACAAAAACTTCATAAAAAAGAACAACTACAAAGTAATTACAAAAATCCATTCTTCTCCATTTCTGAATTTTGTGGTTGGTTATTCACTGACTTGAGAAAACCTGAAACCTGTTATGAGAGACCACCTGTCTTGAGAGACCACTTTTGAGTGGCCCAAAGGTCGGTCTCTCAAGACAGGTTCTACTGTATACCAAATATCAAAAGATTCTAAAAGGTGGATATTTTTCAAGATTAATTGTCATTAATCATCGTATAAGAGTAGATTAAAATTTAAGTTGCCATAGGGAGCTCAAATATGAAGCCAGTGATTTGATTTGAACAAACTTGAATTGGATGCTCCCCTCATGGTGTTGTATAAGAAATATCAAAAGATTCTGAATGGTGATTCTGAAGAGAAAGATTTTAAAGAATATTCTCCTCTTGCACAAAGTTGTACAGCAAATATCAAAAGATTCTGACTTCTGAAGAAGATTTTTCAAGAATATTTCAAATATTAGGCCCCACAAAGTAGATCTTCTGTTTCTCAGGCCACTATTTGTAAAATTGCATGCAGGCGAGCATTTTTTTTATTTTATTTTTTATTTCTGTATTTATTTCTTTGCTATCAAAAGTTCATGTTCTTGATTTACGTTTTAGGCCTCATAATCTACGGAATAGCATGGGTGGTGTTGTAATTCATCCCTTGAGAGCAAGAAGGCTTTGCAATGTTAAAGCATTGCAAATCCTTCTTGCACTAAAGGAACCAATTTTGAAGAAATTGAATCAAATCCCTTTAAGGAAGCTGGCACCCAAATATAACAAGCCAAGACCAATACCGGGTCTGGACCAGCGTCGCTGCATGCAATTGAATCGGCAAACAGGAAGTGGCTGCACTGCTAAAATCAATCCCTTGCATAGAAGCCGAGAAAAGTTTGATGAAAATTTCAATGTTCAGTGGGTGCAGTAAAATTTCAAAGTATCGGCAAACAGGAAGTGGCTGCACGGCAGATCAAAAAATTGCTTACACGATACAACTCATCATTATGAAGCAGCAGACCAAATATAAAATCAATCCCTTGCATAGAAGCCGAGAAAACCTTGACAGAAAATTTCAATGCTCAGTGGGTACAGTAAAATTTCAAAGTATCGGCAAACAGGAAGTGGCTGCACGGCAGATCTGAAAATTGCTTACACGACACAACTCATCATTATGAAGCAGCAGACCAAATATAAAATCATTCCCTTACATAGAAGCCAAGAAAACTTTGACGGAAAAAGTGTTTCGGATGGACTGACGGACGGGCGGACGGACGGACTGACGGACAGAGTCGAGCAGTTACTAGACCTGCTCTGCCGTTGGTGACGCAGGTAATAAAAATACTCTGATAAGTGGATCTGAAGAAGCAGATTTATAAAGATTATTCCTCATATTGGACAGAGTTAAAATTCAGACTGCAATAGTTTTAACCCAGGGACTTGATATTAACAAACTTCAATCAGTTTCCACTAAAAAAAAGTGCACACTCTATATCTGTATGAATCTGACCCCCATTACAAAATATTGTACCTCAAAAATCAAAAGATTCGAACTGGCGGTTCTGGTGAAGAAGATTTTTAAAGAATATTCCCCCAAATTCATATCAACCCAGGGACCTGATTTGACCAAACTTGGATCTGATCTCCCAAAGGATACTGAATACCAACTATTAAAAGGTTCTGACTGAACTTTTTTTTTAAAGATTATTCCTCATGCTGCACTAAGTTAAAATCTGGGCTCCCATGTAAAGCCCGAACTGAAGGACTTAATTGTGATTATCTGAGTCTCAAATACTTCAATTGCTGAAGCAGAATTGAACACTGCTTGTTTCCATGATTCCCAGTACCGTATTTACTCTATGTATTGGGACAGCTAAAAATAATTATTGTCACAGGTGTCCCAATTCTTAGAAAATGGGGAAAGAACACAACCTGGTCTTGATTTGATGCTGAATAAAGTTGTGTGTGATTCATTTTCCATCACTATATACGAAAATCGCCGTCCAATTTCTTTTATATTTTCACTTTTTGCTTCCAAAACATAGCTTATGATCCCTCACTGGAATGCAAGCTATGTTTTGAAAGCAAAAAAGGCAAATTTTTAGTTACTCAAGAATTTTTTTTATGAGTGTGGAAACAAATCTCCTGAATGTCCCAAACTTTGGAGCATAAAAAAAATATAGTTTTATGGAAAAAATGTGTGTCCCAAATCATAGAGTGTCCCATTACATAGAGTAAATACGGTATGCTACTTGATGAATGGAGTGGATCCCTTCTGATTATCATTTTTCCTCCCCTCCTTTCTTGGACATTTCTGAATTGCTTTGAGTGAATTAGGGCACAGTTTCATTTCCCTCGAAATGAGTCAAGGAAATCACTGCTGCCCCCCCCCCCCCCCAAAGGTAAGAAATACAATGACCTCTACAGTACAGTCATCATGGACAGGTCAAAATCCACACATGTGCATTTGGTCCATGCATACAATTCAGAGATGATATGCTATGACACATAGCAGAATTTAGATGAATGAAGCACATGGATTGTGACCCACCACAATGGCCATAATGTACTTTGGATGATTGGACATGTGTTTGGAACGAGTTATGTTGTTGGACGAGTGGACTAATGTTGTGGGACGAGGGTGCACACTATATACTTATGTTGTGGGACATAAGTATATGTTGTGAGATGAGTGGACTTAAGTTGTAGGACGAGTGGACTTATGTTGTGGGACGAGGGGACTTATATTCTGGGACAAGTGGACTTCGGTTTGGGATGAGTCGACTTGGGTTAGGGACGAGTCGACTTCGGTTTGGGCTGAGTGTGCTTAGGGCTGAACAGACTGATTACCGATTATAGAATTATAATGCAGTTCAACATGTATTCTATTTTATAGGTTCCATCACTGACACACCATTAATAAGATAGTAAGTTTGCTTAGGCCTAAAAAAAATAAAAAAATCTGTTTTTCAGGCCCTCCTGCATGGTCCTTATGGCTGCCGCATGCTCTCTTTTTATAACCAATTTAAATTTTAAAAAAATTAAAATTAAATGATTTATGCCTGATATTTTACCCAAGTTAAAAAAATTGATGAATTTGTCCCTTGAGTGCAAGAAGGCTTTGCAATGCTTTGGCATTGCAAAACCTTCTTGCACTCAAGGGATGAAATACACCACCACCCATGCTATTCTGTAGATTATGAGGCCTAAAATTTGAACCAAGAACATGAACTTTTGATGGCTAAGAAGTAATTACTGAAATAAAAAATAAAATAAAGAAATGCTCGCCCGCATGCAATTTCACAAATAATGGCCTGAGAAACAGAAGCTCTACTTTGTGTGGCCTTATCTCGATTTACTTTAAATTACTTATTTCCTTGATTCTCGAATCAATTTGTGTCAATTGTTTTTGACTGAAACTTCAAAAGTACAGTTTGGGCAATACACATGCGCAGTTGTTGTGTTTACGTTGGGATTTTCTGAATGTGATCAGCACCTTCAGGAAAACACACAATAAATACAACTGCGCATGTGTACAGCGCAATTGTTTCTAGAGGGGTCACAATATGAAAAAAATACAATGACATTGAATGATTTTTTCTTTCAATCAACATGTATTTTGTCTGTATCAACTCCACAACTGTTGTGCATCCGACCCCCTGATAAAGATGTCTGTATCAGGGGGTCGGATACAAGTACGTTCCTTTCATGTGAGTTGCATTTTTTTTCTTTTTGTTCATCCGTACGAATAAATAGTTCGTTATATATTCGTCTACATTCTTCACTTATCCCCAATATATTGTAAGATAAAATGATTATTACCATTATGTGGATGTACAAAATATGTATCCCAGTCTCGCTCCAGGTTCTAAGAGTAGATCACGACTCGTCTTTGACTAGTAGTGATCTGCCCTTAGAACCCGGAGCTTGACTCGGGTGAAAATTTTGTACACCCACATAATGGTAATAATCGCTATGAGTCAGTAACTGGCCTTCCCTTATAACATACCGGCAAGTTGACAAGTCCAGAAACAGATATTTTGGACTAAGACAGGTTTTCAGTTTAGAATATCAAGTTACTCAACTTTACCCCCAAAAATTTGTATCGCACTTTCCATACAGCCACCACATTGTCTCATCGCAAGTTGAAAACGCATCACAAAATGCGATGCGATACCGGTTATTTCATGCCCTGGGAGAAATCTTCTCATGTTAGTTTGAAGAAAAATAAAAAACATTTGATTTGCAAAGCTGCTTCACTTTATAATTCTTCTAATAACTGTGGTGAAAGTGATAGCAGTGATTCCATTAATTTGTGCTGCAAATATAAGAAATATAAGGAAGAAAAGTCTTAATAAACAGCTGCGCCATGAGCGCATGATACGCCCGTTATCAATTACAAGAGGGAACCACACAATATGAGTATACATGTGTACTTGTCAGGTTACATATACTTGCCACCAAAAAATCATGAAAATTGCTCAAAGTCCAACATGTGGAAAATTGCCTATATTTTGATGAATGAAGTCCCATAACTCTGGAAGGACAAATCGGACAGCGACACAAATAGAAAGAGAGATTCCTTCTATCAACATATACTTGCAACCAAAAAATCATAAAAATTGCTCTAAGCATTTTCAAGTTATTGTTCGACATGTGAAAAATAAAGTCCCATAACTCTGGAATGACTAATCGAACGGCGACACCAACCGAAAGAGAGCTTCCTTCCATCAACATAAACCACCTACCAAAAATCGTGAAAATCTCTTGAAGCGTTCTCGAGTTATCGTATGACGTGTAAAAAATCAATAATTTTCTAAGTAATAAAGTCCCATAACTCTGGAATTACTAATCAAACGGCGACACTAAACGAAAGGGAGCTTCCCTCCATCGATATACACCACCTACCCAAAAAATCACGAAAATCTCTCAAAGCGTTTTTCAGTTATCGTACGACATGTGACCGGACGGACAGATGGACAGACGGACAGCGGTATACCATAATACGACACGTTTTTTCAAAACGGGCATATAAAAATCTGGTATTAAGTTTCTGAAAGAGTGGAGTGTCCTCAGCTTTATCCTTATGTTAATTTACAATTACAGTTTATAAATGCCGATATAAAATTCAAAGACTTGACTTTTCAGCAATTTACTGTGGGTGAATTAGAGATAATTTTAGATCAAAATTTAAATTCGGTAGAGCTATCTCATCTGTTTATGAGGGAGGGGATTCTGCTAATGTTTAGTCTTGCTCGGCTTACCAGGGAAATAAATGTTCCTACGAATCTTCACACAAAGGTACTGTTTGGGGGCAAATGAAAATAGTCAAGCAAATACATGATTCATGTTGGTTAAAAATAAGGAGAAACTGCCCCATCCAGAATGCTCATCAGCGTACCCTTGTACCTTGTACCCTCGTACCCTTGAGCCAGAGGCTCGTCAGTTTCATTCTTAATCCTACTTGTAGAATAAATTGTTTACTTGAAAACACTATATGTTTATTCTATATATCTCAAAATTCAAGATTTTATTCTCTATAATCTCAATGATGATAAGAATAACTGTTTTAATAGAGCTGTTTTTGATGATGGCTTTTTCAATTGCAGTAAAAGTTTGAATAATTTATTCCATTCAGACTGTTTTCTTCCAGCACAAACTGACAAATTTTGTTTCTTTAATGATAAAATTGAAGCTTCTTGTGGGTCAAATAAGTCAGATGTTGAATCCAGTTCTCTGGTTCTTTCAGGGTATTGGCATGTTACAAAGTTTGGCGACAAAAATCCATATGAATTCTCTGTTGAGGTTTCAGATCAGGAGTTATTTCCCTTTGATAGTTCTAATCAATCAATTATTAATGTTGAGTTCTGTTCTCTGGTTTCTTCAAGGTCATCATTAGATTGAAACTTTAATGACAACAATCCACATGAATTCACTGTTGAGGTTTCAGGTAAAGAGTTATTTCCCTTTGATAGTTCTTATCAGTCTGACATTAACCCCCTGCACACTGATGTCAAAATATCCAGATTTGAAGAAGACATTTTTCCCATAATGCAACTGGGAATTTAACCAATTCAATCTTGTTTGACAGAGGTTAAATTTCTAGTTGCATTATGGGAAATATTTGCACCCTGAACTTTAGATATTTCAACATCAGTAAACGGGGGTAAATGTTGAATTCTGTTCTCTGGTTTCTTCAGGGTACAATACACGATTTTATTTCCATTAGCAACAGTGCAAATCTTCCCTTTATCCCAACCACATCAAGCTAATTTTGGCAAAAACAGCCCTCTATTTATTTAATTTATCACCTCTTGAAAAAATATACTGAAAAAAAATATAGGTTGCCATGTGACTTTTGCCATTAAATTTGGCGATTCCTGAACATGTACTCCCGCCAAGTTTCACACTGAATAACATAGACATACTTTTAATTACCTTCACCCAATTTTTATCTTCTCACACTTTCCAGAAGGCAGTTATCACCAATAATTTATAATGTTTTCAAAACATGCACTTTAACATTTTATTCACACTTACAACTTCAGTTCATTTTCCACCCATTGGATAAATCAGGGAACGTTTGTCCTCCATTAAAGGTTGGGGTGCAAACTGTTAGAGGTGCTTTCTACAGGAAAACAGTGTATTGTAACATACAAGGTTGTGAGAAGATTTAAACTTTAATGACAATAATCCACAAGAATTTTTTGTTGAGGTTTCAGGTAAAGAGTTATTCCCCTTTGATAGACTTGATTTCTTGTCAAACTATTGTCCAACTTCATGATAAAGTTTACAATTCCAGGGCATACAATTTTAAAAAATCTAGAATTCCAGTTTAGGCCACACAAAGTAGATCTTCTGTTTCTCAGGCCATTATTTGTGAAATTGCATGCAGGCGAGCGGTTTTTTATTTTATTTTTTATTTCAGTAATTACTTCTTTGCCATCGTAAGTTCATGTTCTTGGTTCAAGTTTTAGGCCTCATAATCTCCAGAATACCATGGGTGGTTGTGCATTTCATCCCTTGAGTGCAAGAAGGCTTTGCAATGCTAAAGCATTGCAAAGCCTTCTTGCACTCAAGGGACAAATTCATCAATTTTTTTAACTTGGGTAAAATATCAGACATAAGGCCACACAAAGTAGATCTTTTTTTCAGGCCATTATTTGTGAAATTGCATGCGGGCGAGCGTTTTTTTATTTTATTTTTTATTTCAGTAATTTATTTATTGGTGTTTAAGGTCACATACTTATGCACAATGGCTAATCGTGACCGTGACAGTTTGACGGGTGGAGGAAGACATGCACACCATCGACATGCAGTACGCCTCAGTACACAGCGTCATCGTGTACTGAGGCGTACTGCTCGTAATTTCAGTAATTACTTTTTTGCCATCAAAAGTTCATGTTCTTGGTTCAAGTTTTAGGCCTCATAATCTACAGAATAGCATGGGTGGTGGTGTATTTCATCATTTGAGTGCAAGAAGACTTTGCAATGCTAAAGCATTGCAAAGCCTTCTTGCACTCAAGGGACAAATTCATAAATTTTTTTAACTTGGGTAAAATATCAGACATAAACCATTTAATTTTTATTTTTTCTAAGTTTAAATTGGTTATAAAAAGAGAGCATGCGGCAGACAAAAGGACCATGCGGGAGGGCCTGAGAAACAGATTTTTTATTTTTTTAGGCCTAAACCATTTAATTTTTATTTTTTTAAAGTTTAAATTGGTTATAAAAAGAGAGCATGCAGCAGCCAAAAGGACCATGCGGGAGGGCCTGAGAAACAGATTTTTTAGGCCTTATATAATGCTATTATTGGTTCATTTCAATCTAATCCTTTTTGTTGTAGTATGAAAATTAGTCCTCTAAATTCTGTACCCAAAAAATATTTAGCCGATAGATGTATAATAGTCCACTTGAATTTTCCTACGGGTTTTTCAGTCAATGATAAAATTTCAGCAGACATTTTGTTTAGATGAAGAAATCAAGTTAAAACATACTTCAGTTAACAATTTAGTGAAAATAATGAAAACAAAAGGCACAAACTGTTTGATGTTTAAAAGAGATTTGAAATGAGCATATAGACAATTACTTGTGGATTCTAGGGACATTCATTTGTTGGGTTATCAGGGACAGACCTGGGCATTCGCCAGTGCGTATTTGGTTCCGAAACATCAGGACCTGGCTCTTAAATCTCAGAAATAGGCTTCTCAGTTGATGCGTAACTTCTCAGATCATATTTTGATATTCTTTCGATGGATAATCGAGAGAGACACTCTTACATGTATTATATATATGATTATCATTTATCATTGTTGTAGAGTGCTTAAGTTAATACTTCAAGTCTTAATTACCAAGCATTAATCTTCACTGTGGTTTCTGATCAAGTCTTGGCTGCCTAAATAGGCAGCCAAGACTTGATCAGAAACCACAGTGATGATTACTGTTTCCTATAATGTACTAAATGAAAATGATGAGAGCTATTACATACTTGCAGTGTGTGTTACAAACAGCAGTGTGACTCCGTAAATTGAAATCAGGCGCATGAATTGAAAAAATAGGCTCCGAGGCTAGAGCGTATTTTAAATAGTCCTGATCGGTCCCATGGGATAACGTATTCTTTTTTGATACTGTGTTAACAATGGGATTAAGGTCAGCAGCCCACATCTGTCAAACTAATACTGTATTCTCTTAGTATTATAAACTATTTAGATGACTTTGATGGAGGAGAAACTGAAAGAAATGCCCTCTTTGCCTTTGAGAAACTTGGGGATATATTATCATCATGTGGTCTTGAAGGATCAATCAATAAAGCTTGTGGTCCTTCTTCTATGGTCTTCCTTGGTATTATGTTCAATACAAAAAAATTAACTTTTTACCACCAAGAGGATAGTTGAAATAACTGAACCATGTGAAAAGTTGGTTGAAAAAATCAATTTCTAACCTTAGAGAAGTGCAATCTCTGCTAGGAAAGTTACATTTAGTTTAAAGTTGTGATTACCCAGGCAGAATCAGTAGAATTCTAAATTGGTCAAGAACCTTCAAAAACCAGAACATTCAGCTCCAAGCCAGAAAATAAGCAGACTGACATCTGCAAAATGAGGTGCCCAGAGGGTGAATTTAGTGATGCTACCTGCACAGCAGGGTAGCATCACTAAATTTACCCTCTGTGAACCTCAATCTGAATCAGGCTCTCAAAACTAAACAGAACGAGGTACCCAGAGGATAAATTGGCCCACTGTATGGGATATCATCATCAAATTCACCCTCTGGGGACCTCATTCTGCAAATGTCAGATGCCTTATTTTCAGGCCTAATATCTAGGGGATATGACAGTTGCTCATTGCTGCCCGGTGGTTCTTCCCGGGTACTCCGGCTTCCTCCACCCGAAAAACTGTCGTGGTCATGATTAGCCAGTGTGCAGAAATATGTGACATTAAACACCAATAAATAAATAATCCTTTAAAAATAAACTCATTCCAATGAAGGATCATAAGCTATGTTTTTCAAGCAAAAATGAAAAAGTAATTAAAACTGAATAGACATTTCTGTGAATAATGTTGACCGGTTTTCGCAGTTATGTTGGCTAAAGGGTTAAGAAAATCCCTTACTTTGGATGGCCGCTGAAAAGGTGTCCCATTCCACATAGAATTAAATGTTACAGAAAATAAAGCAAAAAACATTAAGTTTCTCAGCTGACAGTACCTGCTTCTGCACTCTTGATGAGACCGAGCTGAGCACAGTGAAAGACTATACAACTCCTCTAATAAATGAGTTTAAACAGTCATAGCACTAACACAGTTAACAGTACAGTCGACCATGTCAGTATTGCATTGTTACCAGCATCCTGACAGTTTTGATAGGTTTCAACAATTATTCAGTGCAGTTTTATGGAAAGGGTTAACTTTATTCTGTCTGAAATAAAATATGTGCAATCCACATTGAAGTCTTGAGAGGGTTAAAAGCACTGAACTGAATAATTTATAATTTATTTCCTTGCAAGGCAAAGGGTTTCTCTCACCTAAGTTCCAGGAACTTACATCCCATTACCTTGACAAGTTTACATTTCATTTTTTGACAGCTGACTCCACTGATGTTTACATTATCTCCAGTGTGAATAACATAGCATTCTATTGCTTGGGGAGAATTTACTGAATCAGGAAACTGGAGGCTGTAAAAGCCCTGTGACGGACTGGGCCATACTCAATGGCCCTAGCGACCTGAAAAACATAGGTGGCCGAGAACTTTTGACTGTCCACCAGTATGCCAAACATCAGCGAGATAGGACGAATCGTTTTCGAGTTACCATGAGGACAAGGAAGTGCATAGAAGACAGAAGACAGGAGAATAAGAAGAAGAAGAGGAAGAAGAAGAAGAAGAAGAAGAAAAACAAGAAAAAAAAGAAACAGTACAAAAACAATAGTCAGTGTGTTTCACACAGACTAATTAAAGCCATTCTATGAACAAGAATGGTTTTAATATTTAATATTTAATATATTATTTAATCCCTTTTGATATATTTTATTTACCAAAAAACTGCATTTAAATGAAGGTGGAGTTTTAAACTTTTTTAAAGTAAGTCACCTATTTTCACTTCGACGCTTGCACATTGATCACAAATCTCCGACTGTGATGAAAAATACAGAAATAAACATGAACACAGCTAAAATATATATCATAAAATACTCTTTCCTTAAATAAATTTAACTGAAATCCTTATTTTACTGTTTTGTGAGTTTTTACCAGAGTTTGAAATACATGTGATCTGACTCCTAACATTTTACATAAGTTACAACAGGAAAGAAATATTCGACTGTTGTTTTCTGGAATTTTTGGTCCAAAATTGATTCTTGTCCAGGAGGCCAGGAATTACACTGAAATTTTGGGATTTTCCCGGGCATTCCGGGAGAGTTAACATGTCTGCATTGACTTCTCATGTCTTAATGAAATTATTAAGGTTAGAAACAAAAACGTTTAAATTCTACTTCCAAATCAACTAACTCACAATGTTTCATCACATTGTCTTCTCATGTCTTAATGAAATTATTGAGGTTAGAAACAGAAAGTTTTAATTAAATTGTACTTCCAAGCCAACTAACTCACAATGTTACATCACATTGTCTTCTCATGTCTTAATGAAATTATTGAGGTTAGAAACAGAAAGTTTTAATTAAATTGTACTTCCAAACCAACTAACTCACAATGTTACATCACATTGACTTCTCATGTCTTAATGAAATTATTGAGGTTAGAAACAGAAAGTTTTAATTAAATTGTACTTCCAAATCAACTAACTCACAATGTTTCATCACATTGTCTTCTCATGTCTTAATGAAATTATTGAGGTTAGAAACAGAAAGTTCCAAACCAACTAACTCACAATGTTACATCACATTGACTTCTCATGTCTTAATGAAATTATTAAGGTTAGAAACAGAAAGTTTTAATTAAATTGTACTTCCAAATCAACTAACTCACAATGTTACATCACATTGACTTCTCATGTCTTAATGAAATTATTGAGGTTAGAAACAGAAAGTTTTAATTAAATTGTACTTCCAAATCAACTAACTCACAATGTTTCATCACATTGTCTTCTCATGTCTTAATGAAATTATTGAGGTTAGAAACAGAAAGTTTTAATTAAATTGTACTTCCAAACCAACTAACTCACAATGTTACATCACATTGACTTCTCATGTCTTAATGAAATTATTAAGGTTAGAAACAGAAGGTTTTAATTAAATTGTACTTCCAAATCAACTAACTCACAATGTTTCATCACATTGTCTTCTCATGTCTTAATGAAATTATTGAGGTTAGAAACAGAAAGTTTTAATTAAATTGTACTTCCAAACCAACTAACTCACAATGTTTCATCACATTGTCTTCTCATGTCTTAATGAAATTATTGAGGTAAGAAACAGAAAGTTTTAATTAAATTGTACTTTCAAACCAACTAACTCACAATGTTACATCACACTGACTTCTCAAGTCTTAATGAAATTATTAAGGTTAGAAACAGAAAGTTTTAATTAAATTGTACTTCTAAGCAAACTAACTCACAATGTTACATCACACTGACTTCTCATGTCTTAATGAAATTATTAAGGTTAGAAACAGAAAGTTTTAATTAAATTGTACTTCCAAGCCAACTAACTCACAATGTTACATCACATTGACTTCTCATGTCTTAATGAAATTATTAAGGTTAGAAACAGAAAGTTTTAATTAAATTGTACTTCCAAGCCAACTAACTCACAATGTTACATCACATTGACTTCTCATGTCTTAATGAAATTATTAAGGTTAGAAACAGAAAGTTTTAATTAAATTGTACTTCCAAGCCAACTAACTCACAATGTTACATCACATTGTCTTCTCATGTCTTAATGAAATTATTAAGGTTAGAAACAGAAAGTTTTAATTAAATTGTACTTCCAAACCAACTAACTCACAATGTTACATCACATTGACTTCTCATGTCTTAATGAAATTATTAAGGTTAGAAACAGAAAGTTTTAATTAAATTGTACTTCCAAACCAACTAACTCACAATGTTACATCACATTGTCTTCTCATGTCTTAATGAAATTATTAAGGTTAGAAACAGAAAGTTTTAATTAAATTGTACTTCCAAACCAACTAACTCACAATGTTACATCACATTGACTTCTCATGTCTTAATGAAATTATTAAGGTTAGAAACAGAAAGTTTTAATTAAATTGTACTTCCAAGCCAACTAACTCACAATGTTACATCACATTGACTTCTCATGTCTTAATGAAATTATTAAGGTTAGAAACAGAAAGTTTTAATTAAATTGTACTTCCAAGCCAACTAACTCACAATGTTACATCACATTGACTTCTCATGTCTTAATGAAATTATTAAGGTTAGAAACAGAAAGTTTTAATTAAATTGTACTTCCAAGCCAACTAACTCACAATGTTACATCACATTGACTTCTCATGTCTTAATGAAATTATACAGAAAGTTTTAATTAAATTGTACTTCCAAATCAACTAACTCACAATGTTACATCACATTGACTTCTCATGTCTTAATGAAATTGTTAAGGTTAGAAACAGAAAGTTTTAATTAAATTGTACTTCCAAATCAACCAACTCACAATGTTATGTCACATTGACTTCTCATGTCTTAATGAAATTATTAAGGTAAGAAACAAAGTTTTAATTAAGTTGTACTTCCAAACCAACTAACTCACAATGTTACATCACATTGACTTCTCATGTCTTAATGAAATTATTAAGGTTAGAAACAGAAAGTTTTAATTAAATTGTACTTCCAAACCAACTAACTCACAATGTTACATCACATTGACTTCTCATATCTTAATGAAATTATTAAGGTTAGAAACAGAAAGTTTTAATTAAATTGTACTTCCAAACCTACTAACTCACAATGTTACATCACATTGACTTCTCATGTCTTAATGAAATTATTAAGGTTAGAAACAGAAAGTTTTAATTAAATTGTACTTCCAAACCAACTAACTCACAATGTTACATCACATTGACTTCTCATGTCTTAATGAAATTATTAAGGTTAGAAACAGAAACGTTTTAATTAAATTGTACTTCCAAATCAACTAACTCACAATGTTACATCACATTGACTTCTCATGTCTTAATGAAATTATTAAGGTTAGAAACAGAAAGTTTTAATTAAATTGTACTTCCAAACCAACTAACTCACAATGTTACATCACATTGACTTCTCATGTCTTAATGAAATTATTAAGGTTAGAAACAGAAAGTTTTAATTAAACTGTACTTCCAAACCAACTAACTCACAATGTTACATCACATTGACATCTCATGTCTTAATGAAATTATTAAGGTCAGAAACAGAAACGTTTAATTAAATTGTACTTCCAAACCAACTAATTCACAATGTTATGTCACATAGACTTCTCACATCTTAATGAAATTATTACGGTTAGAAACAGAAACGTTTAATTAAATTGTACTTCCAAACAAACTAATTAACAATGTTATGTCACATAGACTTCTCACATCTTAATGAAATTATTAAGGTTAGAAACAGAAACATTTAATTAAACTGTACTTCCAAACCAACTAACTCACAATGTTATGTCACATAGACTACTCATGTCTTAATGAAATAATTAAAGTTGGAAACAGAAATGATTAATTAAATTCCACTTCAAACAAACTAACAAAGTTAGCTTTTACTAATTTTTAGTACGAGTTATACCATGTGAATATTTTCAAGAGACGGTCGTTTGGGCATATTAAAGTACAACTTGGACAGATATAAGTCTACCTCTGTGAGATTAAATTCTTACCTTTCACTAATTTTTATTAGGAGTTATATCAGGTGGATATTTTCAAGAGATGGTAGTTTGGGCAGATTAAAATATACCTTGGAGAGATATAATTATGCCACTTTGAGAGTAAATCTTTACTGTTTAGTAATGTCTGGTACAAGTTATACCAGGTAGTTAATTTTAAGAGGTCGTTGTTTGGGGAGATTAACCCCTTGCACACTGATGTCGAAATATCTAAAGTTCAGGGTGCAAATATTTCCCATAATGCAACTAGAAATTTAACCAATTCAATCTTGTTTGACAGAGCTCAATAAGCTCTGTCAAACAAGATTGAATTGGTTAAATTCCCAGTTGCATTATGGGAAAAATGGCTACTTCAAATCTGGATATTTTTACATCAGTGTGCAGAGGGTTAAAGCATACCTTGTTTCTCCAACAAATTCAACTATACTTTTTTGTGAGTAAATTCTTACCACTTACTAATTGATGGTAAGATTTTTTCCAAACCACTCTACAGTTTCATTAATTTTTCAATCCTTCTCTCCCAAATCACAGCCCATGAGTAAATAGTTACAGTTAAAACTAGAAGTCCTGTCATGAAATGCGCACAAATAGCACGTTGATATGCGCGTTAACGTGCACGTCATGACCCAATTAAAGCTGTCATATTCTGTACATATGGCCTGTGCACAGACAATGTTTCAGCCAATGGACCTCCGGGTACCCCGGAGGTCCATTGGCAGAAACATTGCTTGTGTTTGCTATGAGTAACCAGGAGAACCTGCCGTGCTTTGGATGCCATTCGATATGGCAATTGCGCGCAATTCCACGCGCAATTTAGCCTAGATAAGCGCACTATTCGTGACAGGACTTCTAGTTTTAACTGTAAGGAATCCCCAGTAATTTTAAGTCAATTCATTTTGAAGTAAATGCGTGTAATTCACTAGTTGAAGTAGAAATGCTTGATCGATGGATTTTTTGTTATGTTAACTGGTAGAGTGGTAAGTTATTTTTGGTCATCAAAATTTGTTCACATGTCTTTGCCTTGTTACAATTTATGGGAGAGTGCCAAAAGGCACTCTCCCATAAATTGTAACAAGGCAAACCCATGAAGACTAATTAATTTCACTTCTAAGATAATATGAAGCACATCCACAGAATATGACACCTTTGGGCCGGAGTACCTGCTCTTCATATTAAAGCCCTGATAGTGGCTTCTAGCACTCTACCAGTTAAAGGTGGTATCTCTGCACACACAATCAGACAACCAATTTACAGCAGTGCATTACAGACATTGCTACAACTGAACCATTCCAACCATTTTTGCGAGAGTGGAGAGGTTGCAACAACAGAGTTTACACACAACGACAGTCATGCACCGATGTAATTACATATTTGTACATGTATTTATGCATGTAGGACCTTGTTTAACTACCAAAATACACACAGCAGAATCTTGCTACATCATACATTAGACCCCCCTCTCTCTATACTAGTACAGCTACAAACAAAACTCCATATCACTACCTCCCCTTCTCTCTATAGCACAGCTCCAAACAAAACTCTATATCACTACCTCCCCTTCTCTCTATAGCACAGCTATAAACAAAACTCTATATCACTACCTCCCCTTCTCTCTATAGCACAGCTCCAAACAAAACTCTATATCACTACCTCCCCTTCTCTCTATAGCACAGCTATAAACAAAACTCTATATCACTACCTCCCCTTCTCTCTATAGCACAGCTCCAAACAAAACTCTATATCACTACCTCCCCTTCTCTCTATAGCACAGCTATAAACAAAACTCTATATCACTACCTCCCCTTCTCTCTATAGCACAGCTCCAAACAAAACTCTATATCACTACCTCCCCTTCTCTCTATAGCACAGCTCCAAACAAAACTCTATATCACTATCTCCCCTTCTCTCTATAGCACAGCTCCAAACAAAACTCTATATCACTACCTCCCCTTCTCTCTATAGCACAGCTCCAAACAAAACTCTATATCACTACCTCCCCTTCTCTCTATAGCACAGCTCCAAACAAAACTCTATATCACTACCTCCCCTTCTCTCTATAGCACAGCTCCAAACAAAACTCTATATCACTACCTCCCCTTCTCTCTATAGCACAGCTATAAACAAAACTCTATATCACTACCTCCCCTTCTCTCTATAGCACAGCTCCAAACAAAACTCTATATCACTACCTCCCCTTCTCTCTATAGCACAGCTATAAACAAAACTCTATATCACTACCTCCCCTTCTCTCTATAGCACAGCTCCAAACAAAACTCTATATCACTACCTCCCCTTCTCTCTATAGCACAGCTCCAAACAAAACTCTATATCACTACCTCCCCTTCTCTCTATAGCACAGCTATAAACAAAACTCTATATCACTACCTCCCCTTCTCTCTATAGCACAGCTCCAAACAAAACTCCATATCACTACCTCCCCTTCTCTCTATAGCACAGCTCCAAACAAAACTCTATATCACTACCTCCCCTTCTCTCTATAGCACAGCTCCAAACAAAACTCTATATCACTACCTCCCCTTCTCTCTATAGCACAGCTCCAAACAAAACTCTATATCACTACCTCCCCTTCTCTCTATAGCACAGCTCCAAACAAAACTCTATATCACTACCTCCCCTTCTCTCTATAGCACAGCTATAAACAAAACTCTATATCACTACCTCCCCTTCTCTCTATAGCACAGCTCCAAACAAAACTCCATATCACTACCTCCCCTTCTCTCTATAGCACAGCTCCAAACAAAACTCTATATCACTACCTCCCCTTCTCTCTATAGCACAGCTCCAAACAAAACTCTATATCACTACCTCCCCTTCTCTCTATAGCACAGCTCCAAACAAAACTCTATATCACTACCTCCCCTTCTCTCTATAGCACAGCTCCAAACAAAACTCTATATCACTACCTCCCCTTCTCTCTATAGCACAGCTACAAACAAAACTCTATATCACTACCTCCCCTTCTCTCTATAGCACAGCTCCAAACAAAACTCTATATCACTACCTCCCCTTCTCTCTATAGCACAGCTCCAAACAAAACTCTATATCACTACCTCCCCTTCTCTCTATAGCACAGCTCCAAACAAAACTCTATATCACTACCTCCCCTTCTCTCTATAGCACAGCTCCAAACAAAACTCTATATCACTACCTCCCCTTCTCTCTATAGCACAGCTATAAACAAAACTCTATATCACTACCTCCCCTTCTCTCTATAGCACAGCTCGAAACAAAACTCTATATCACCACCTCCCCTTCTCTCTATAGCACAGCTACAAACAAAACTCTATATCACTACCTCCCCTTCTCTCTATAGCACAGCTATAAACAAAACTCTATATCACCACCTCCCCTTCTCTCTATAGCACAGCTATAAACAAAACTCTATATCACTACCTCCCCTTCTTTCTATAGCACAGCTCCAAACAAAACTCTATATCACTACCTCCCCTTCTTTCTATAGCACAGCTCCAAACAAAACTCTATATCACTACCTCCCCTTCTCTCTATAGCACAGCTCCAAACAAAACTCTATATCACCACCTCCCCTTCTCTCTATAGCACAGCTACAAACAAAACTCTATATCACTACCTCCCCTTCTCTCTATAGCACAGCTCCAAACAAAACTCTATATCACTACCTCCCCTTCTCTCTATAGCACAGCTCCAAACAAAACTCTATATCACCACCTCCCCTTCTTTCTATAGCACAGCTACAAACAAAACTCTATATCACCACCTCCCCTTCTCTCTATAGCACAGCTCCAAACAAAACTCTATATCACTACCTCCCCTTCTCTCTATAGCACAGCTACAAACAAAACTCTATATCACTACCTCCCCTTCTCTCTATAGCACAGCTCCAAACAAAACTCTATATCACTACCTCCCCTTCTCTCTATAGCACAGCTCCAAACAAAACTCTATATCACTACCTCCCCTTCTCTCTATAGCACAGCTCCAAACAAAACTCTATATCACCACCTCCCCTTCTCTCTATAGCACAGCTATAAACAAAACTCTATATCACTACCTCCCCTTCTCTCTATAGCACAGCTCCAAACAAAACTCTATATCACTACCTCCCCTTCTCTCTATAGCACAGCTCCAAACAAAACTCTATATCACTACCTCCTCTTCTCTCTATAGCACAGCTCCAAACAAAACTCTATATCACTACCTCCCCTTCTCTCTATAGCACAGCTATAAACAAAACTCTATATCACCACCTCCCCTTCTCTCTATAGCACAGCTACAAACAAAACTCTATATCACTACCTCCCCTTCTTTCTATAGCACAGCTCCAAACAAAACTCTATATCACTACCTCCCCTTCTTTCTATAGCACAGCTCCAAACAAAACTCTATATCACTACCTCCCCTTCTCTCTATAGCACAGCTCCAAACAAAACTCTATATCACTACCTCCCCTTCTCTCTATAGCACAGCTATAAACAAAACTCTATATCACCACCTCCCCTTCTCTCTATAGCACAGCTACAAACAAAACTCTATATCACTACCTCCCCTTCTTTCTATAGCACAGCTCCAAACAAAACTCTATATCACTACCTCCCCTTCTTTCTATAGCACAGCTCCAAACAAAACTCTATATCACTACCTCCCCTTCTCTCTATAGCACAGCTCCAAACAAAACTCTATATCACCACCTCCCCTTCTCTCTATAGCACAGCTACAAACAAAACTCTATATCACTACCTCCCCTTCTCTCTATAGCACAGCTCCAAACAAAACTCTATATCACTACCTCCCCTTCTCTCTATAGCACAGCTCCAAACAAAACTCTATATCACTACCTCCCCTTCTCTCTATAGCACAGCTCCAAACAAAACTCTATATCACTACCTCCCCTTCTCTCTATAGCACAGCTACAAACAAAACTCTATATCACTACCTCCCCTTCTCTCTATAGCACAGCTCCAAACAAAACTCTATATCACTACCTCCCCTTCTCTCTATAGCACAGCTACAAACAAAACTCTATATCACTACCTCCCCTTCTCTCTATAGCACAGCTATAAACAAAACTCTATATCACCACCTCCCCTTCTCTCTATAGCACAGCTATAAACAAAACTCTATATCACTACCTCCCCTTCTCTCTATAGCACAGCTCCAAACAAAACTCTATATCACTACCTCCCCTTCTCTCTATAGCACAGCTCCAAACAAAACTCTATATCACTACCTCCCCTTCTCTCTATAGCACAGCTCCAAACAAAACTCTATATCACTACCTCCCCTTCTCTCTATAGCACAGCTACAAACAAAACTCTATATCACTACCTCCCCTTCTCTCTATAGCACAGCTCAAAACAAAACTCTATATCACTACCTCCCCTTCTCTCTATAGCACAGCTCCAAACAAAACTCTATATCACTACCTCCCCTTCTCTCTATAGCACAGCTATAAACAAAACTCTATATCACTACCTCCCCTTCTCTCTATAGCACAGCTACAAACAAAACTCTATATCACTACCTCCCCTTCTCTCTATAGCACAGCTCCAAACAAAACTCTATATCACCACCTCCCCTTCTCTCTATAGCACAGCTATAAACAAAACTCTATATCACTACCTCCCCTTCTCTCTATAGCACAGCTACAAACAAAACTCTATATCACCACCTCCCCTTCTCTCTATAGCACAGCTATAAACAAAACTCTATATCACTACATCCCCTTCTCTCTATAGCACAGCTCCAAACAAAACTCTATATCACTACCTCCCCTTCTCTCTATAGCACAGCTCCAAACAAAACTCTATATCACTACCTCCCCTTCTCTCTATAGCACAGCTACAAACAAAACTCTATATCACCACCTCCCCTTCTCTCTATAGCACAGCTATAAACAAAACTCTATATCACTACATCCCCTTCTCTCTATAGCACAGCTCCAAACAAAACTCTATATCACTACCTCCCCTTCTCTCTATAGCACAGCTCCAAACAAAACTCTATATCACTACCTCCCCTTCTTTCTATAGCACAGCTCCAAACAAAACTCTATATCACTACCTCCCCTTCTCTCTATAGCACAGCTACAAACAAAACTCTATATCACTACCTCCCCTTCTTTCTATAGCACAGCTCCAAACAAAACTCTATATCACTACCTCCCCTTCTTTCTATAGCACAGCTCCAAACAAAACTCTATATCACTACCTCCCCTTCTCTCTATAGCACAGCTCCAAACAAAACTCTATATCACTACCTCCCCTTCTCTCTATAGCACAGCTCCAAACAAAACTCTATACCACTACCTCCCCTTCTCTCTATAGCACAGCTCCAAACAAAACTCTATATCACTACCTCCCCTTCTCTCTATAGCACAGCTCCAAACAAAACTCTATATGACCACCTCCCCTTCTCTCTATAGCACAGCTCCAAACAAAACTCTATATCACTACCTCCCCTTCTCTCTATAGCACAGCTCCAAACAAAACTCTATATGACCACCTCCCCTTCTCTCTATAGCACAGCTACAAACAAAACTCTATATCACTACCTCCCCTTCTCTCTATAGCACAGCTCCAAACAAAACTCTATATCACTACCTCCCCTTCTCTCTATAGCACAGCTCCAAACAAAACTCTATATCACTACCTCCCCTTCTCTCTATAGCACAGCTCCAAACAAAACTCTATATCACTACCTCCCCTTCTCTCTATAGCACAGCTCCAAACAAAACTCTATATCACTACCTCCCCTTCTCTCTATAGCACAGCTATAAACAAAACTCTATATCACCACCTCCCCTTCTCTCTATAGCACAGCTCCAAACAAAACTCTATATCACCACCTCCCCTTCTCTCTATAGCACAGCTCCAAACAAAACTCTATATCACTACCTCCCCTTCTCTCTATAGCACAGCTCCAAACAAAACTCCATATCACTACCTCCCCTTCTCTCTATAGCACAGCTATAAACAAAACTCTATATCACTACCTCCCCTTCTCTCTATAGCACAGCTCCAAACAAAACTCTATATCACTACCTCCCCTTCTCTCTATAGCACAGCTACAAACAAAACTCTATATCACTACCTCCCCTTCTCTCTATAGCACAGCTATAAACAAAACTCTATATCACTACCTCCCCTTCTCTCTATAGCACAGCTCCAAACAAAACTCTATATCACTACCTCCCCTTCTCTCTATAGCACAGCTACAAACAAAACTCTATATCACTACCTCCCCTTCTCTCTATAGCACAGCTACAAACAAAACTCTATATCACCACCTCCCCTTCTTTCTATAGCACAGCTCCAAACAAAACTCTATACCACTACCTCCCCTTCTCTCTATAGCACAGCTACAAACAAAACTCTATATCACTACCTCCCCTTCTTTCTATAGCACAGCTCCAAACAAAACTCTATATCACTACCTCCCCTTCTCTCTATAGCACAGCTCCAAACAAAACTCTATATCACTACCTCCCCTTCTCTCTATAGCACAGCTATAAACAAAACTCTATATCACTACCTCCCCTTCTCTCTATAGCACAGCTATAAACAAAACTCTATATCACTACCTCCCCTTCTCTCTATAGCACAGCTCCAAACAAAACTCTATATCACTACCTCCCCTTCTCGCTATAGCACAGCTACAAACAAAACTCCATATCACTACCACCCCTTCTCTCTATAGCACAGCTCCAAACAAAACTCTATATCACGACCTCCCCTTCTCTCTATAGCACAGCTCCAAACAAAACTCTATATCACTACCTCCCCTTCTCTCTATAGCACAGCTCCAAACAAAACTCTATATCACTACCTCCCCTTCTCTCTATAGCACAGCTATAAACAAAACTCTATATCACTACCTCCCCTTCTCTCTATAGCACAGCTCCAAACAAAACTCTATATCACTACCTCCCCTTCTCTCTATAGCACAGCTCCAAACAAAACTCTATATCACCACCTCCCCTTCTCTCTATAGCACAGCTACAAACAAAACTCTATATCACCACCTCCCCTTCTCTCTATAGCACAGCTCCAAACAAAACTCTATATCACTACCTCCCCTTCTCTCTATAGCACAGCTCCAAACAAAACTCTATATCACTACCTCCCCTTCTCTCTATAGCACAGCTCCAAACAAAACTCTATATCACTACCTCCCCTTCTCTCTATAGCACAGCTCCAAACAAAACTCTATATCACTACCTCCCCTTCTCTCTATAGCACAGCTCCAAACAAAACTCTATATCACCACCTCCCCTTCTCTCTATAGCACAGCTATAAACAAAACTCTATATCACTACCTCCCCTTCTCTCTATAGCACAGCTCCAAACAAAACTCTATATCACTACCTCCCCTTCTCTCTATAGCACAGCTCCAAACAAAACTCCATATCACCACCTCCCCTTCTCTCTATAGCACAGCTCCAAACAAAACTCTATATCACTACCTCCCCTTCTCTCTATAGCACAGCTACAAACAAAACTCTATATCACTACCTCCCCTTCTCTCTATAGCACAGCTCCAAACAAAACTCTATATCACCACCTCCCCTTCTCTCTATAGCACAGCTCCAAACAAAACTCTATATCACTACCTCCCCTTCTCTCTATAGCACAGCTCCAAACAAAACTCTATATCACCACCTCCCCTTCTCTCTATAGCACAGCTACAAACAAAACTCTATATCACCACCTCCCCTTCTCTCTATAGCACAGCTCCAAACAAAACTCTATATCACTACCTCCCCTTCTCTCTATAGCACAGCTACAAACAAAACTCTATATCACTACCTCCCCTTCTCTCTATAGCACAGCTCCAAACAAAACTCTATATCACTACCTCCCCTTCTCTCTATAGCACAGCTCCAAACAAAACTCTATATCACTACCTCCCCTTCTCTCTATAGCACAGCTCCAAACAAAACTCTATATCACTACCTCCCCTTCTCTCTATAGCACAGCTCCAAACAAAACTCCATATCACCACCTCCCCTTCTCTCTATAGCACAGCTCCAAACAAAACTCTATATCACTACCTCCCCTTCTCTCTATAGCACAGCTACAAACAAAACTCTATATCACTACCTCCCCTTCTCTCTATAGCACAGCTCCAAACAAAACTCTATATCACCACCTCCCCTTCTCTCTATAGCACAGCTCCAAACAAAACTCTATATCACTACCTCCCCTTCTCTCTATAGCACAGCTCCAAACAAAACTCTATATCACCACCTCCCCTTCTCTCTATAGCACAGCTACAAACAAAACTCTATATCACCACCTCCCCTTCTCTCTATAGCACAGCTCCAAACAAAACTCTATATCACTACCTCCCCTTCTCTCTATAGCACAGCTACAAACAAAACTCTATATCACTACCTCCCCTTCTCTCTATAGCACAGCTCCAAACAAAACTCTATATCACTACCTCCCCTTCTCTCTATAGCACAGCTCCAAACAAAACTCTATATCACTACCTCCCCTTCTCTCTATAGCACAGCTCCAAACAAAACTCTATATCACCACCTCCCCTTCTCTCTATAGCACAGCTATAAACAAAACTCTATATCACTACCTCCCCTTCTCTCTATAGCACAGCTCCAAACAAAACTCTATATCACTACCTCCCCTTCTCTCTATAGCACAGCTATAAACAAAACTCTATATCACTACCTCCCCTTCTCTCTATAGCACAGCTACAAACAAAACTCTATATCACTACCTCCCCTTCTCTCTATAGCACAGCTATAAACAAAACTCTATATCACTACCTCCCCTTCTCTCTATAGCACAGCTACAAACAAAACTCTATATCACTACCTCCCCTTCTCTCTATAGCACAGCTCCAAACAAAACTCTATATCACCACCTCCCCTTCTCTCTATAGCACAGCTCCAAACAAAACTCTATATCACTACCTCCCCTTCTCTCTATAGCACAGCTACAAACAAAACTCCATATCACTACCTCCCCTTCTCTCTATAGCACAGCTACAAACAAAACTCTATATCACTACCTCCCCTTCTCTCTATAGCACAGCTCCAAACAAAACTCTATATCACCACCTCCCCTTCTCTCTATAGCACAGCTATAAACAAAACTCTATATCACTACCTCCCCTTCTCTCTATAGCACAGCTCCAAACAAAACTCTATATCACTACCTCCCCTTCTCTCTATAGCACAGCTACAAACAAAACTCTATATCACCACCTCCCCTTCTCTCTATAGCACAGCTATAAACAAAACTCTATATCACTACATCCCCTTCTCTCTATAGCACAGCTCCAAACAAAACTCTATATCACTACCTCCCCTTCTCTCTATAGCACAGCTCCAAACAAAACTCTATATCACTACCTCCCCTTCTCTCTACAGCACAGCTACAAACAAAACTCTATATCACCACCTCCCCTTCTCTCTATAGCACAGCTATAAACAAAACTCTATATCACTACATCCCCTTCTCTCTATAGCACAGCTCCAAACAAAACTCTATATCACTACCTCCCCTTCTCTCTATAGCACAGCTCCAAACAAAACTCTATACCACTACCTCCCCTTCTCTCTATAGCACAGCTACAAACAAAACTCTATATCACTACCTCCCCTTCTTTCTATAGCACAGCTCCAAACAAAACTCTATATCACTACCTCCCCTTCTTTCTATAGCACAGCTCCAAACAAAACTCTATATCACTACCTCCCCTTCTCTCTATAGCACAGCTCCAAACAAAACTCTATATCACTACCTCCCCTTCTCTCTATAGCACAGCTCCAAACAAAACTCTATATCACTACCTCCCCTTCTCTCTATAGCACAGCTCCAAACAAAACTCTATATCACTACCTCCCCTTCTCTCTATAGCACAGCTACAAACAAAACTCTATATCACTACCTCCCCTTCTCTCTATAGCACAGCTATAAACAAAACTCTATATCACTACCTCCCCTTCTCTCTATAGCACAGCTCCAAACAAAACTCTATATCACTACCTCCCCTTCTCTCTATAGCACAGCTATAAACAAAACTCTATATCACTACCTCCCCTTCTCTCTATAGCACAGCTCCAAACAAAACTCTATATCACTACCTCCCCTTCTCTCTATAGCACAGCTCCAAACAAAACTCTATATCACTACCTCCCCTTCTTTCTATAGCACAGCTCCAAACAAAACTCTATATCACTACCTCCCCTTCTCTCTATAGCACAGCTACAAACAAAACTCTATATCACTACCTCCCCTTCTCTCTACAGCACAGCTACAAACAAAACTCTATATCACTACCTCCCCTTCTCTCTATAGCACAGCTCCAAACAAAACTCCATATCACTACCTCCCCTTCTCTCTATAGCACAGCTATAAACAAAACTCTATATCACTACATCCCCTTCTCTCTATAGCACAGCTCCAAACAAAACTCTATATCACCACCTCCCCTTCTCTCTATAGCACAGCTCCAAACAAAACTCCATATCACTACCTCCCCTTCTCTCTATAGCACAGCTATAAACAAAACTCTATATCACTACCTCCCCTTCTCTCTATAGCACAGCTACAAACAAAACTCTATATCACTACCTCCCCTTCTCTCTATAGCACAGCTCCAAACAAAACTCTATATCACCACCTCCCCTTCTCTCTATAGCACAGCTCCAAACAAAACTCTATATCACTACCTCCCCTTCTCTCTATAGCACAGCTACAAACAAAACTCCATATCACTACCTCCCCTTCTCTCTATAGCACAGCTCCAAACAAAACTCTATATCACTACCTCCCCTTCTCTCTATAGCACAGCTCCAAACAAAACTCTATATCACTACCTCCCCTTCTCTCTATAGCACAGCTCCAAACAAAACTCTATATCACCACCTCCCCTTCTCTCTATAGCACAGCTATAAACAAAACTCTATATCACTACCTCCCCTTCTCTCTATAGCACAGCTCCAAACAAAACTCTATATCACTACCTCCCCTTCTCTCTATAGCACAGCTATAAACAAAACTCTATATCACTACCTCCCCTTCTCTCTATAGCACAGCTACAAACAAAACTCTATATCACCACCTCCCCTTCTCTCTATAGCACAGCTATAAACAAAACTCTATATCACTACATCCCCTTCTCTCTATAGCACAGCTCCAAACAAAACTCTATATCACTACCTCCCCTTCTCTCTATAGCACAGCTCCAAACAAAACTCTATATCACTACCTCCCCCTCTCTCTATAGCACAGCTACAAACAAAACTCTATATCACTACCTCCCCTTCTTTCTATAGCACAGCTCCAAACAAAACTCTATATCACTACCTCCCCTTCTTTCTATAGCACAGCTCCAAACAAAACTCTATATCACTACCTCCCCTTCTCTCTATAGCACAGCTCCAAACAAAACTCTATATCACTACCTCCCCTTCTCTCTATAGCACAGGTCCAAACAAAACTCTATATCACTACCTCCCCTTCTCTCTATAGCACAGCTCCAAACAAAACTCTATATCACTACCTCCCCATCTCTCTATAGCACAGCTACAAACAAAACTCCATATCACTACCTCCCCTTCTCTCTATAGCACAGCTACAAACAAAACTCTATATCACTACCTCCCCTTCTCTCTATAGCACAGCTATAAACAAAACTCTATATCACTACCTCCCCTTCTCTCTATAGCACAGCTCCAAACAAAACTCTATATCACTACCTCCCCTTCTCTCTATAGCACAGCTATAAACAAAACTCTATATCACTACCTCCCCTTCTCTCTATAGCACAGCTCCAAACAAAACTCTATATCACTACCTCCCCTTCTCTCTATAGCACAGCTCCAAACAAAACTCTATATCACTACCTCCCCTTCTTTCTATAGCACAGCTCCAAACAAAACTCTATATCACCACCTCCCCTTCTCTCTATAGCACAGCTCCAAACAAAACTCTATATCACTACCTCCCCTTCTCTCTATAGCACAGCTACAAACAAAACTCCATATCACTACCTCCCCTTCTCTCTATAGCACAGCTACAAACAAAACTCTATATCACTACCTCCCCTTCTCTCTATAGCACAGCTCCAAACAAAACTCTATATCACCACCTCCCCTTCTCTCTATAGCACAGCTATAAACAAAACTCTATATCACTACCTCCCCTTCTCTCTATAGCACAGCTCCAAACAAAACTCTATATCACTACCTCCCCTTCTCTCTATAGCACAGCTACAAACAAAACTCTATATCACCACCTCCCCTTCTCTCTATAGCACAGCTATAAACAAAACTCTATATCACTACATCCCCTTCTCTCTATAGCACAGCTCCAAACAAAACTCTATATCACTACCTCCCCTTCTCTCTATAGCACAGCTCCAAACAAAACTCTATATCACTACCTCCCCTTCTCTCTACAGCACAGCTACAAACAAAACTCTATATCACCACCTCCCCTTCTCTCTATAGCACAGCTATAAACAAAACTCTATATCACTACATCCCCTTCTCTCTATAGCACAGCTCCAAACAAAACTCTATATCACTACCTCCCCTTCTCTCTATAGCACAGCTCCAAACAAAACTCTATATCACTACCTCCCCTTCTCTCTATAGCACAGCTACAAACAAAACTCTATATCACTACCTCCCCTTCTTTCTATAGCACAGCTCCAAACAAAACTCTATATCACTACCTCCCCTTCTTTCTATAGCACAGCTCCAAACAAAACTCTATATCACTACCTCCCCTTCTCTCTATAGCACAGCTCCAAACAAAACTCTATATCACTACCTCCCCTTCTCTCTATAGCACAGCTCCAAACAAAACTCTATATCACTACCTCCCCTTCTCTCTATAGCACAGCTCCAAACAAAACTCTATATCACTACCTCCCCTTCTCTCTATAGCACAGCTACAAACAAAACTCTATATCACTACCTCCCCTTCTCTCTATAGCACAGCTATAAACAAAACTCTATATCACTACCTCCCCTTCTCTCTATAGCACAGCTCCAAACAAAACTCTATATCACTACCTCCCCTTCTCTCTATAGCACAGCTATAAACAAAACTCTATATCACTACCTCCCCTTCTCTCTATAGCACAGCTCCAAACAAAACTCTATATCACTACCTCCCCTTCTCTCTATAGCACAGCTCCAAACAAAACTCTATATCACTACCTCCCCTTCTTTCTATAGCACAGCTCCAAACAAAACTCTATATCACTACCTCCCCTTCTCTCTATAGCACAGCTACAAACAAAACTCTATATCACTACCTCCCCTTCTCTCTATAGCACAGCTACAAACAAAACTCTATATCACTACCTCCCCTTCTCTCTATAGCACAGCTCCAAACAAAACTCCATATCACTACCTCCCCTTCTCTCTATAGCACAGCTATAAACAAAACTCTATATCACTACATCCCCTTCTCTCTATAGCACAGCTCCAAACAAAACTCTATATCACCACCTCCCCTTCTCTCTATAGCACAGCTCCAAACAAAACTCCATATCACTACCTCCCCTTCTCTCTATAGCACAGCTATAAACAAAACTCTATATCACTACCTCCCCTTCTCTCTATAGCACAGCTACAAACAAAACTCTATATCACTACCTCCCCTTCTCTCTATAGCACAGCTCCAAACAAAACTCTATATCACCACCTCCCCTTCTCTCTATAGCACAGCTCCAAACAAAACTCTATATCACTACCTCCCCTTCTCTCTATAGCACAGCTACAAACAAAACTCCATATCACTACCTCCCCTTCTCTCTATAGCACAGCTACAAACAAAACTCTATATCACTACCTCCCCTTCTCTCTATAGCACAGCTCCAAACAAAACTCTATATCACTACCTCCCCTTCTCTCCATAGCACAGCTCCAAACAAAACTCTATATGACCACCTCCCCTTCTCTCTATAGCACAGCTACAAACAAAATTCTATATCACTACCTCCCCTTCTCTCTATAGCACAGCTCCAAACAAAACTCTATATCACTACCTCCCCTTCTCTCTATAGCACAGCTCCAAACAAAACTCTATATCACTACCTCCCCTTCCCTCTATAGCACAGCTCCAAACAAAACTCTATATCACTACCTCCCCTTCTCTCTATAGCACAGCTCCAAACAAAACTCGATATCACTACCTCCCCTTCTCTCTATAGCACAGCTATAAACAAAACTCTATATCACTACCTCCCCTTCTCTCTATAGCACAGCTACAAACAAAACTCTATATCACTACATCCCCTTCCCTCTATAGCACAGCTCCAAACAAAACTCTATATCACTACCTCCCCTTCTCTCTATAGCACAGCTCCAAACAAAACTCTATATCACCACCTCCCCTTCTCTCTATAGCACAGCTACAAACAAAACTCTATATCACCACCTCCCCTTCTCTCTATAGCACAGCTACAAACAAAACTCTATATCACTACCTCCCCTTCTCTCTATAGCACAGCTATAAACAAAACTCTATATCACTACCTCCCCTTCTCTCTATAGCACAGCTCCAAACAAAACTCTATATCACTACCTCCCCTTCTCTCTATAGCACAGCTACAAACAAAACTCTATATCACTACCTCCCCTTCTCTCTATAGCACAGCTACAAACAAAACTCTATATCACTACCTCCCCTTCTTTCTATAGCACAGCTCCAAACAAAACTCTATATCACTACCTCCCCTTCTTTCTATAGCACAGCTCCAAACAAAACTCTATACCACTACCTCCCCTTCTCTCTATAGCACAGCTCCAAACAAAACTCTATATCACTACCTCCCCTTCTCTCTATAGCACAGCTCCAAACAAAACTCTATATCACTACCTCCCCTTCTCTCTATAGCACAGCTACAAACAAAACTCTATATCACTACCTCCCCTTCTTTCTATAGCACAGCCCCAAACAAAACTCTATATCACTACCTCCCCTTCTCTCTATAGCACAGCTCCAAACAAAACTCTATATCACTACCTCCCCTTCTCTCTATAGCACAGCTATAAACAAAACTCTATATCACTACCTCCCCTTCTCTCTATAGCACAGCTATAAACAAAACTCTATATCACTACCTCCCCTTCTCTCTATAGCACAGCTCCAAACAAAACTCTATATCACTACCTCCCCTTCTCGCTATAGCACAGCTACAAACAAAACTCCATATCACTACCTCCCCTTCTCTCTATAGCACAGCTCCAAACAAAACTCTATATCACGACCTCCCCTTCTCTCTATAGCACAGCTCCAAACAAAACTCTATATCACTACCTCCCCTTCTCTCTATAGCACAGCTCCAAACAAAACTCTATATCACTACCTCCCCTTCTCTCTATAGCACAGCTATAAACAAAACTCTATATCACTACCTCCCCTTCTCTCTATAGCACAGCTCCAAACAAAACTCTATATCACTACCTCCCCTTCTCTCTATAGCACAGCTCCAAACAAAACTCTATATCACCACCTCCCCTTCTCTCTATAGCACAGCTACAAACAAAACTCTATATCACCACCTCCCCTTCTCTCTATAGCACAGCTCCAAACAAAACTCTATATCACTACCTCCCCTTCTCTCTATAGCACAGCTACAAACAAAACTCTATATCACTACCTCCCCTTCTCTCTATAGCACAGCTCCAAACAAAACTCTATATCACTACCTCCCCTTCTCTCTATAGCACAGCTCCAAACAAAACTCTATATCACTACCTCCCCTTCTCTCTATAGCACAGCTCCAAACAAAACTCTATATCACCACCTCCCCTTCTCTCTATAGCACAGCTATAAACAAAACTCTATATCACTACCTCCCCTTCTCTCTATAGCACAGCTCCAAACAAAACTCTGTATCACTACCTCCCCTTCTCTCTATAGCACAGCTCCAAACAAAACTCCATATCACCACCTCCCCTTCTCTCTATAGCACAGCTCCAAACAAAACTCTATATCACTACCTCCCCTTCTCTCCATAGCACAGCTCCAAACAAAACTCTATATGACCACCTCCCCTTCTCTCTATAGCACAGCTACAAACAAAACTCTATATCACTACCTCCCCTTCTCTCTATAGCACAGCTCCAAACAAAACTCTATATCACTACCTCCCCTTCTCTCTATAGCACAGCTCCAAACAAAACTCTATATCACTACCTCCCCTTCCCTCTATAGCACAGCTCCAAACAAAACTCTATATCACTACCTCCCCTTCTCTCTATAGCACAGCTCCAAACAAAACTCTATATCACTACCTCCCCTTCTCTCTATAGCACAGCTATAAACAAAACTCTATATCACTACCTCCCCTTCTCTCTATAGCACAGCTACAAACAAAACTCTATATCACTACATCCCCTTCCCTCTATAGCACAGCTCCAAACAAAACTCTATATCACTACCTCCCCTTCTCTCTATAGCACAGCTCCAAACAAAACTCTATATCACCACCTCCCCTTCTCTCTATAGCACAGCTCCAAACAAAACTCTATATCACGACCTCCCCTTCTCTCTATAGCACAGCTCCAAACAAAACTCTATATCACTACCTCCCCTTCTCTCTATAGCACAGCTATAAACAAAACTCTATATCACTACCTCCCCTTCTCTCTATAGCACAGCTCCAAACAAAACTCTATATCACTACCTCCCCTTCTCTCTATAGCACAGCTCCAAACAAAACTCTATATCACTACCTCCCCTTCTCTCTATAGCACAGCTACAAACAAAACTCTATATCACTACCTCCCCTTCTTTCTATAGCACAGCTCCAAACAAAACTCTATATCAGTACCTCCCCTTCTTTCTATAGCACAGCTCCAAACAAAACTCTATACCACTACCTCCCCTTCTCTCTATAGCACAGCTCCAAACAAAACTCTATATCACTACCTCCCCTTCTCTCTATAGCACAGCTCCAAACAAAACTCTATATCACTACCTCCCCTTCTCTCTATAGCACAGCTACAAACAAAACTCTATATCACTACCTCCCCTTCTTTCTATAGCACAGCTCCAAACAAAACTCTATATCACTACCTCCCCTTCTCTCTATAGCACAGCTCCAAACAAAACTCTATATCACTACCTCCCCTTCTCTCTATAGCACAGCTATAAACAAAACTCTATATCACTACCTCCCCTTCTCTCTATAGCACAGCTATAAACAAAACTCTATATCACTACCTCCCCTTCTCTCTATAGCACAGCTCCAAACAAAACTCTATATCACTACCTCCCCTTCTCGCTATAGCACAGCTACAAACAAAACTCCATATCACTACCTCCCCTTCTCTCTATAGCACAGCTCCAAACAAAACTCTATATCACGACCTCCCCTTCTCTCTATAGCACAGCTCCAAACAAAACTCTATATCACTACCTCCCCTTCTCTCTATAGCACAGCTCCAAACAAAACTCTATATCACTACCTCCCCTTCTCTCTATAGCACAGCTATAAACAAAACTCTATATCACTACCTCCCCTTCTCTCTATAGCACAGCTCCAAACAAAACTCTATATCACTACCTCCCCTTCTCTCTATAGCACAGCTCCAAACAAAACTCTATATCACCACCTCCCCTTCTCTCTATAGCACAGCTACAAACAAAACTCTATATCACCACCTCCCCTTCTCTCTATAGCACAGCTCCAAACAAAACTCTATATCACTACCTCCCCTTCTCTCTATAGCACAGCTACAAACAAAACTCTATATCACTACCTCCCCTTCTCTCTATAGCACAGCTCCAAACAAAACTCTATATCACTACCTCCCCTTCTCTCTATAGCACAGCTCCAAACAAAACTCTATATCACTACCTCCCCTTCTCTCTATAGCACAGCTCCAAACAAAACTCTATATCACCACCTCCCCTTCTCTCTATAGCACAGCTATAAACAAAACTCTATATCACTACCTCCCCTTCTCTCTATAGCACAGCTCCAAACAAAACTCTATATCACTACCTCCCCTTCTCTCTATAGCACAGCTCCAAACAAAACTCCATATCACCACCTCCCCTTCTCTCTATAGCACAGCTCCAAACAAAACTCTATATCACTACCTCCCCTTCTCTCTATAGCACAGCTACAAACAAAACTCTATATCACTACCTCCCCTTCTCTCTATAGCACAGCTCCAAACAAAACTCTATATCACCACCTCCCCTTCTCTCTATAGCACAGCTCCAAACAAAACTCTATATCACTACCTCCCCTTCTCTCTATAGCACAGCTCCAAACAAAACTCTATATCACCACCTCCCCTTCTCTCTATAGCACAGCTACAAACAAAACTCTATATCACCACCTCCCCTTCTCTCTATAGCACAGCTCCAAACAAAACTCTATATCACTACCTCCCCTTCTCTCTATAGCACAGCTACAAACAAAACTCTATATCACTACCTCCCCTTCTCTCTATAGCACAGCTCCAAACAAAACTCTATATCACTACCTCCCCTTCTCTCTATAGCACAGCTCCAAACAAAACTCTATATCACTACCTCCCCTTCTCTCTATAGCACAGCTCCAAACAAAACTCTATATCACCACCTCCCCTTCTCTCTATAGCACAGCTATAAACAAAACTCTATATCACTACCTCCCCTTCTCTCTATAGCACAGCTCCAAACAAAACTCTATATCACTACCTCCCCTTCTCTCTATAGCACAGCTATAAACAAAACTCTATATCACTACCTCCCCTTCTCTCTATAGCACAGCTACAAACAAAACTCTATATCACTACCTCCCCTTCTCTCTATAGCACAGCTCCAAACAAAACTCTATATCACCACCTCCCCTTCTCTCTATAGCACAGCTCCAAACAAAACTCTATATCACTACCTCCCCTTCTCTCTATAGCACAGCTACAAACAAAACTCCATATCACTACCTCCCCTTCTCTCTATAGCACAGCTACAAACAAAACTCTATATCACTACCTCCCCTTCTCTCTATAGCACAGCTCCAAACAAAACTCTATATCACCACCTCCCCTTCTCTCTATAGCACAGCTATAAACAAAACTCTATATCACTACCTCCCCTTCTCTCTATAGCACAGCTCCAAACAAAACTCTATATCACTACCTCCCCTTCTCTCTATAGCACAGCTACAAACAAAACTCTATATCACCACCTCCCCTTCTCTCTATAGCACAGCTATAAACAAAACTCTATATCACTACATCCCCTTCTCTCTATAGCACAGCTCCAAACAAAACTCTATATCACTACCTCCCCTTCTCTCTATAGCACAGCTCCAAACAAAACTCTATATCACTACCTCCCCTTCTCTCTACAGCACAGCTACAAACAAAACTCTATATCACCACCTCCCCTTCTCTCTATAGCACAGCTATAAACAAAACTCTATATCACTACATCCCCTTCTCTCTATAGCACAGCTCCAAACAAAACTCTATATCACTACCTCCCCTTCTCTCTATAGCACAGCTCCAAACAAAACTCTATATCACTACCTCCCCTTCTCTCTATAGCACAGCTACAAACAAAACTCTATATCACTACCTCCCCTTCTTTCTATAGCACAGCTCCAAACAAAACTCTATATCACTACCTCCCCTTCTTTCTATAGCACAGCTCCAAACAAAACTCTATATCACTACCTCCCCTTCTCTCTATAGCACAGCTCCAAACAAAACTCTATATCACTACCTCCCCTTCTCTCTATAGCACAGGTCCAAACAAAACTCTATATCACTACCTCCCCTTCTCTCTATAGCACAGCTCCAAACAAAACTCTATATCACTACCTCCCCTTCTCTCTATAGCACAGCTACAAACAAAACTCCATATCACTACCTCCCCTTCTCTCTATAGCACAGCTACAAACAAAACTCTATATCACTACCTCCCCTTCTCTCTATAGCACAGCTCCAAACAAAACTCTATATCACTACCTCCCCTTCTCTCCATAGCACAGTTCCAAACAAAACTCTATATGACCACCTCCCCTTCTCTCTATAGCACAGCTACAAACAAAATTCTATATCACTACCTCCCCTTCTCTCTATAGCACAGCTCCAAACAAAACTCTATATCACTACCTCCCCTTCTCTCTATAGCACAGCTCCAAACAAAACTCTATATCACTACCTCCCCTTCCCTCTATAGCACAGCTCCAAACAAAACTCTATATCACTACCTCCCCTTCTCTCTATAGCACAGCTCCAAACAAAACTCTATATCACTACCTCCCCTTCTCTCTATAGCACAGCTATAAACAAAACTCTATATCACTACCTCCCCTTCTCTCTATAGCACAGCTACAAACAAAACTCTATATCACTACATCCCCTTCCCTCTATAGCACAGCTCCAAACAAAACTCTATATCACTACCTCCCCTTCTCTCTATAGCACAGCTCCAAACAAAACTCTATATCACCACCTCCCCTTCTCTCTATAGCACAGCTACAAACAAAACTCTATATCACCACCTCCCCTTCTCTCTATAGCACAGCTACAAACAAAACTCTATATCACTACCTCCCCTTCTCTCTATAGCACAGCTATAAACAAAACTCTATATCACTACCTCCCCTTCTCTCTATAGCACAGCTCCAAACAAAACTCTATATCACTACCTCCCCTTCTCTCTATAGCACAGCTATAAACAAAACTCTATATCACTACCTCCCCTTCTCTCTATAGCACAGCTACAAACAAAACTCTATATCACTACATCCCCTTCCCTCTATAGCACAGCTCCAAACAAAACTCTATATCACTACCTCCCCTTCTCTCTATAGCACAGCTCCAAACAAAACTCTATATCACCACCTCCCCTTCTCTCTATAGCACAGCTACAAACAAAACTCTATATCACCACCTCCCCTTCTCTCTATAGCACAGCTACAAACAAAACTCTATATCACTACCTCCCCTTCTCTCTATAGCACAGCTATAAACAAAACTCTATATCACTACCTCCCCTTCTCTCTATAGCACAGCTCCAAACAAAACTCTATATCACTACCTCCCCTTCTCTCTATAGCACAGCTCCAAACAAAACTCTATATCACTACCTCCCCTTCTCTCTATAGCACAGCTACAAACAAAACTCTATATCACTACCTCCCCTTCTTTCTATAGCACAGCTCCAAACAAAACTCTATATCACTACCTCCCCTTCTTTCTATAGCACAGCTCCAAACAAAACTCTATACCACTACCTCCCCTTCTCTCTATAGCACAGCTCCAAACAAAACTCTATATCACTACCTCCCCTTCTCTCTATAGCACAGCTCCAAACAAAACTCTATATCACTACCTCCCCTTCTCTCTATAGCACAGCTACAAACAAAACTCTATATCACTACCTCCCCTTCTTTCTATAGCACAGCTCCAAACAAAACTCTATATCACTACCTCCCCTTCTCTCTATAGCACAGCTATAAACAAAACTCTATATCACTACCTCCCCTTCTCTCTATAGCACAGCTCCAAACAAAACTCTATATCACTACCTCCCCTTCTCTCTATAGCACAGCTCCAAACAAAACTCTATATCACCACCTCCCCTTCTCTCTATAGCACAGCTACAAACAAAACTCTATATCACCACCTCCCCTTCTCTCTATAGCACAGCTCCAAACAAAACTCTATATCACTACCTCCCCTTCTCTCTATAGCACAGCTACAAACAAAACTCTATATCACTACCTCCCCTTCTCTCTATAGCACAGCTCCAAACAAAACTCTATATCACTACCTCCCCTTCTCTCTATAGCACAGCTCCAAACAAAACTCTATATCACTACCTCCCCTTCTCTCTATAGCACAGCTCCAAACAAAACTCTATATCACCACCTCCCCTTCTCTCTATAGCACAGCTATAAACAAAACTCTATATCACTACCTCCCCTTCTCTCTATAGCACAGCTCCAAACAAAACTCTATATCACTACCTCCCCTTCTCTCTATAGCACAGCTCCAAACAAAACTCCATATCACCACCTCCCCTTCTCTCTATAGCACAGCTCCAAACAAAACTCTATATCACTACCTCCCCTTCTCTCTATAGCACAGCTACAAACAAAACTCTATATCACTACCTCCCCTTCTCTCTATAGCACAGCTCCAAACAAAACTCTATATCACCACCTCCCCTTCTCTCTATAGCACAGCTCCAAACAAAACTCTATATCACTACCTCCCCTTCTCTCTATAGCACAGCTCCAAACAAAACTCTATATCACCACCTCCCCTTCTCTCTATAGCACAGCTACAAACAAAACTCTATATCACCACCTCCCCTTCTCTCTATAGCACAGCTCCAAACAAAACTCTATATCACTACCTCCCCTTCTCTCTATAGCACAGCTACAAACAAAACTCTATATCACTACCTCCCCTTCTCTCTATAGCACAGCTCCAAACAAAACTCTATATCACTACCTCCCCTTCTCTCTATAGCACAGCTCCAAACAAAACTCTATATCACTACCTCCCCTTCTCTCTATAGCACAGCTCCAAACAAAACTCTATATCACCACCTCCCCTTCTCTCTATAGCACAGCTATAAACAAAACTCTATATCACTACCTCCCCTTCTCTCTATAGCACAGCTCCAAACAAAACTCTATATCACTACCTCCCCTTCTCTCTATAGCACAGCTATAAACAAAACTCTATATCACTACCTCCCCTTCTCTCTATAGCACAGCTCCAAACAAAACTCTATATCACTACCTCCCCTTCTCTCTATAGCACAGCTACAAACAAAACTCTATATCACCACCTCCCCTTCTCTCTATAGCACAGCTATAAACAAAACTCTATATCACTACATCCCCTTCTCTCTATAGCACAGCTCCAAACAAAACTCTATATCACTACCTCCCCTTCTCTCTATAGCACAGCTCCAAACAAAACTCTATATCACTACCTCCCCTTCTCTCTACAGCACAGCTACAAACAAAACTCTATATCACCACCTCCCCTTCTCTCTATAGCACAGCTATAAACAAAACTCTATATCACTACATCCCCTTCTCTCTATAGCACAGCTCCAAACAAAACTCTATATCACTACCTCCCCTTCTCTCTATAGCACAGCTCCAAACAAAACTCTATATCACTACCTCCCCTTCTCTCTATAGCACAGCTCCAAACAAAACTCTATATCACTACCTCCCCTTCTTTCTATAGCACAGCTCCAAACAAAACTCTATATCACTACCTCCCCTTCTTTCTATAGCACAGCTCCAAACAAAACTCTATATCACTACCTCCCCTTCTCTCTATAGCACAGCTCCAAACAAAACTCTATATCACTACCTCCCCTTCTCTCTATAGCACAGGTCCAAACAAAACTCTATATCACTACCTCCCCTTCTCTCTATAGCACAGCTCCAAACAAAACTCTATATCACTACCTCCCCTTCTCTCTATAGCACAGCTACAAACAAAACTCCATATCACTACCTCCCCTTCTCTCTATAGCACAGCTACAAACAAAACTCTATATCACCACCTCCCCTTCTCTCTATAGCACAGCTATAAACAAAACTCTATATCACTACCTCCCCTTCTCTCTATAGCACAGCTCCAAACAAAACTCTATATCACTACCTCCCCTTCTCTCTATAGCACAGCTATAAACAAAACTCTATATCACTACCTCCCCTTCTCTCTATAGCACAGCTCCAAACAAAACTCTATATCACTACCTCCCCTTCTCTCTATAGCACAGCTCCAAACAAAACTCTATATCACTACCTCCCCTTCTTTCTATAGCACAGCTCCAAACAAAACTCTATATCACTACCTCCCCTTCTCTCTATAGCACAGCTACAAACAAAACTCTATATCACTACCTCCCCTTCTCTCTATAGCACAGCTACAAACAAAACTCTATATCACTACCTCCCCTTCTCTCTATAGCACAGCTCCAAACAAAACTCCATATCACTACCTCCCCTTCTCTCTATAGCACAGCTATAAACAAAACTCTATATCACTACATCCCCTTCTCTCTATAGCACAGCTCCAAACAAAACTCTATATCACCACCTCCCCTTCTCTCTATAGCACAGCTCCAAACAAAACTCCATATCACTACCTCCCCTTCTCTCTATAGCACAGCTATAAACAAAACTCTATATCACTACCTCCCCTTCTCTCTATAGCACAGCTACAAACAAAACTCTATATCACTACCTCCCCTTCTCTCTATAGCACAGCTCCAAACAAAACTCTATATCACCACCTCCCCTTCTCTCTATAGCACAGCTCCAAACAAAACTCTATATCACTACCTCCCCTTCTCTCTATAGCACAGCTACAAACAAAACTCCATATCACTACCTCCCCTTCTCTCTATAGCACAGCTATAAACAAAACTCTATATCACTACATCCCCTTCTCTCTATAGCACAGCTCCAAACAAAACTCTATATCACCACCTCCCCTTCTCTCTATAGCACAGCTCCAAACAAAACTCCATATCACTACCTCCCCTTCTCTCTATAGCACAGCTATAAACAAAACTCTATATCACTACCTCCCCTTCTCTCTATAGCACAGCTCCAAACAAAACTCTATATCACCACCTCCCCTTCTCTCTATAGCACAGCTCCAAACAAAACTCTATATCACTACCTCCCCTTCTCTCTATAGCACAGCTACAAACAAAACTCCATATCACTACCTCCCCTTCTCTCTATAGCACAGCTACAAACAAAACTCTATATCACTACCTCCCCTTCTCTCTATAGCACAGCTCCAAACAAAACTCTATATCACTACCTCCCCTTCTCTCTATAGCACAGCTCCAAACAAAACTCTATATCACTACCTCCCCTTCTCTCTATAGCACAGCTATAAACAAAACTCTATATCACTACCTCCCCTTCTCTCTATAGCACAGCTACAAACAAAACTCTATATCACTACATCCCCTTCTCTCTATAGCACAGCTCCAAACAAAACTCTATATCACTACCTCCCCTTCTCTCTATAGCACAGCTCCAAACAAAACTCTATATCACCACCTCCCCTTCTCTCTATAGCACAGCTACAAACAAAACTCTATATCACCACCTCCCCTTCTCTCTATAGCACAGCTACAAACAAAACTCTATATCACTACCTCCCCTTCTCTCTATAGCACAGCTATAAACAAAACTCTATATCACTACCTCCCCTTCTCTCTATAGCACAGCTCCAAACAAAACTCTATATCACTACCTCCCCTTCTCTCTATAGCACAGCTCCAAACAAAACTCTATATCACTACCTCCCCTTCTCTCTATAGCACAGCTACAAACAAAACTCTATATCACCACCTCCCCTTCTCTCTATAGCACAGCTACAAACAAAACTCTATATCACCACCTCCCCTTCTCTCTATAGCACAGCTCCAAACAAAACTCTATATCACTACCTCCCCTTCTCTCTATAGCACAGCTCCAAACAAAACTCTATATCACCACCTCCCCTTCTCTCTATAGCACAGCTCCAAACAAAACTCTATATCACTACCTCCCCTTCTCTCTATAGCACAGCTCCAAACAAAACTCTATATCACTACCTCCCCTTCTCTCTATAGCACAGCTCCAAACAAAACTCTATATCACTACCTCCCCTTCTCTCTATAGCACAGCTCCAAACAAAACTCTATATCACTACCTCCCCTTCTCTCTATAGCACAGCTCCAAACAAAACTCTATATCACCACCTCCCCTTCTCTCTATAGCACAGCTACAAACAAAACTCTATATCACCACCTCCCCTTCTCTCTATAGCACAGCTCCAAACAAAACTCTATATCACTACCCCCCCCTTCTCTCTATAGCACAGCTACAAACAAAACTCTATATCACTACCTCCCCTTCTCTCTATAGCACAGCTATAAACAAAACTCTATATCACTACATCCCCTTCTCTCTATAGCACAGCTCCAAACAAAACTCTATATCACTACCTCCCCTTCTCTCTATAGCACAGCTACAAACAAAACTCTATATCACTACCTCCCCTTCTCTCTATAGCACAGCTACAAACAAAACTCTATATCACTACCTCCCCTTCTCTCTATAGCACAGCTATAAACAAAACTCTATATCACTACCTCCCCTTCTCTCTATAGCACAGCTACAAACAAAACTCTATATCACTACCTCCCCTTCTCTCTATAGCACAGCTCCAAACAAAACTCTATATCACTACCTCCCCTTCTCTCTATAGCACAGCTACAAACAAAACTCTATATCACTACCTCCCCTTCTCTCTATAGCACAGCTCCAAACAAAACTCTATATCACTACCTCCCCTTCTCTCTATAGAACAGCTCCAAACAAAACTCTATATCACTACCTCCCCTTCTCTCCATAGCACAGCTACAAACAAAACTCTATATCACTACCTCCCCTTCTCTCTATAGCACAGCTATAAACAAAACTCTATATCACTACCTCCCCTTCTCTCTATAGCACAGCTATAAACAAAACTCCATATCACTACCTCCCCTTCTCTCTATAGCACAGCTACAAACAAAACTCTATATCACCACCTCCCCTTCTCTCTATAGCACAGCTCCAAACAAAACTCTATATCACTACCTCCCCTTCTTTCTATAGCACAGCTCCAAACAAAACTCTATATCACTACCTCCCCTTCTCTCTATAGGACAGCTACAAACAAAACTCTATATCACTACCTCCCCTTCTTTCTATAGCACAGCTCCAAACAAAACTCTATATCACTACCTCCCCTTCTCTCTATAGCACAGCTCCAAACAAAACTCTATATCACTACCTCCCCTTCTCTCTATAGCACAGCTCCAAACAAAACTCTATATCACTACCTCCCCTTCTCTCTATAGCACAGCTACAAACAAAACTCTATATCACTACCTCCCCTTCTTTCTATAGCACAGCTCCAAACAAAACTCTATATCACTACCTCCCCTTCTCTCTATAGCACAGCTACAAACAAAACTCTATATCACCACCTCCCCTTCTCTCTATAGCACAGCTCCAAACAAAACTCTATATCACTACCTCCCCTTCTTTCTATAGCACAGCTCCAAACAAAACTCTATATCACTACCTCCCCTTCTCTCTATAGCACAGCTACAAACAAAACTCTATATCACTACCTCCCCTTCTTTCTATAGCACAGCTCCAAACAAAACTCTATATCACTACCTCCCCTTCTCTCTATAGCACAGCTCCAAACAAAACTCTATATCACTACCTCCCCTTCTCTCTATAGCACAGCTCCAAACAAAACTCTATATCACTACCTCCCCTTCTCTCTATAGCACAGCTACAAACAAAACTCCATATCACTACCTCCCCTTCTCTCTATAGCACAGCTCCAAACAAAACTCTATATCACGACCTCCCCTTCTCTCTATAGCACAGCTCCAAACAAAACTCTATATCACTACCTCCCCTTCTCTCTATAGCACAGCTCCAAACAAAACTCTATATCACTACCTCCCCTTCTCTCTATAGCACAGCTCCAAACAAAACTCTATATCACTACCTCCCCTTCTCTCTATAGCACAGCTCCAAACAAAACTCTATATCACTACCTCCCCTTCTCTCTATAGCACACCTATAAACAAAACTCTATATCACTACCTCCCCTTCTCTCTATAGCACAGCTACAAACAAAACTCTATATCACTACATCCCCTTCTCTCTATAGCACAGCTATAAACAAAACTCTATATCACTACCTCCCCTTCTCTCTATAGCACAGCTCCAAACAAAACTCTATATCACTACCTCCCCTTCTCTCTATAGCACAGCTCCAAACAAAACTCCATATCACTACCTCCCCTTCTCTCTATAGCACAGCTCCAAACAAAACTCTATATCACTACCTCCCCTTCTCTCTATAGCACAGCTCCAAACAAAACTCTATATCACTACCTCCCCTTCTCTCTATAGAACAGCTCCAAACAAAACTCTATATCACTACCTCCCCTTCTCTCTATAGCACAGCTACAAACAAAACTCTATATCACTACCTCCCCTTCTCTCTATAGCACAGCTCCAAACAAAACTCTATATCACCACCTCCCCTTCTCTCTATAGCACAGCTATAAACAAAACTCTATATCACTACCTCCCCTTCTCTCTATAGCACAGCTCCAAACAAAACTCTATATCACTACCTCCCCTTCTCTCTATAGCACAGCTCCAAACAAAACTCTATATCACTACCTCCCCTTCTCTCTATAGCACAGCTCCAAACAAAACTCTATATCACTACCTCCCCTTCTCTCTATAGCACAGCTCCAAACAAAACTCTATATCACTACCTCCCCTTCTCTCTATAGCACAGCTCCAAACAAAACTCTATATCACCACCTCCCCTTCTCTCTATAGCACAGCTATAAACAAAACTCTATATCACTACCTCCCCTTCTCTCTATAGCACAGCTCCAAACAAAACTCTATATCACTACCTCCCCTTCTCTCTATAGCACAGCTACAAACAAAACTCCATATCACTACCTCCCCTTCTCTCTATAGCACAGCTCCAAACAAAACTCCATATCACTACCTCCCCTTCTCTCTATAGCACAGCTACAAACAAAACTCTATATCACTACCTCCCCTTCTCTCTATAGCACAGCTCCAAACAAAACTCTATATCACCACCTCCCCTTCTCTCTATAGCACAGCTATAAACAAAACTCTATATCACTACCTCCCCTTCTCTCTATAGCACAGCTCCAAACAAAACTCTATATCACTACCTCCCCTTCTCTCTATAGCACAGCTACAAACAAAACTCTATATCACCACCTCCCCTTCTCTCTATAGCACAGCTATAAACAAAACTCTATATCACTACATCCCCTTCTCTCTATAGCACAGCTCCAAACAAAACTCTATATCACTACCTCCCCTTCTCTCTATAGCACAGCTCCAAACAAAACTCTATATCACTACCTCCCCTTCTCTCTATAGCACAGCTACAAACAAAACTCTATATCACCACCTCCCCTTCTCTCTATAGCACAGCTATAAACAAAACTCTATATCACTACATCCCCTTCTCTCTATAGCACAGCTCCAAACAAAACTCTATATCACTACCTCCCCTTCTCTCTATAGCACAGCTCCAAACAAAACTCTATATCACTACCTCCCCTTCTCTCTATAGCACAGCTACAAACAAAACTCTATATCACTACCTCCCCTTCTTTCTATAGCACAGCTCCAAACAAAACTCTATATCACTACCTCCCCTTCTTTCTATAGCACAGCTCCAAACAAAACTCTATATCACTACCTCCCCTTCTCTCTATAGCACAGCTACAAACAAAACTCTATATCACTACCTCCCCTTCTCTCTATAGCACAGCTCCAAACAAAACTCTATATCACTACCTCCCCTTCTCTCTATAGCACAGCTCCAAACAAAACTCTATATCACTACCTCCCCTTCTCTCTATAGCACAGCTACAAACAAAACTCCATATCACTACCTCCCCTTCTCTCTATAGCACAGCTACAAACAAAACTCTATATCACTACCTCCCCTTCTCTCTATAGCACAGCTCCAAACAAAACTCCATATCACTACCTCCCCTTCTCTCTATAGCACAGCTATAAACAAAACTCTATATCACTACCTCCCCTTATCTCTATAGCACAGCTACAAACAAAACTCTATATCACTACCTCCCCTTCTCTCTATAGCACAGCTCCAAACAAAACTCTATATCACCACCTCCCCTTCTCTCTATACCACAGCTCCAAACAAAACTCTATATCACTACCTCCCCTTCTCTCTATAGCACAGCTACAAACAAAACTCCATATCACTACCTCCCCTTCTCTCTATAGCACAGCTACAAACAAAACTCTATATCACTACCTCCCCTTCTCTCTATAGCACAGCTCCAAACAAAACTCTATATCACTACCTCCCCTTCTCTCTATAGCACAGCTACAAACAAAACTCTATATCACTACCTCCCCTTCTCTCTATAGCACAGCTATAAACAAAACTCTATATCACTACCTCCCCTTCTCTCTATAGCACAGCTCCAAACAAAACTCTATATCACTACCTCCCCTTCTCTCCATAGCACAGCTCCAAACAAAACTCTATATGACCACCTCCCCTTCTCTCTATAGCACAGCTACAAACAAAACTCTATATCACTACCTCCCCTTCTCTCTATAGCACAGCTCCAAACAAAACTCTATATCACTACCTCCCCTTCTCTCTATAGCACAGCTCCAAACAAAACTCTATATCACTACCTCCCCTTCTCTCTATAGCACAGCTCCAAACAAAACTCTATATCACTACCTCCCCTTCTCTCTATAGCACAGCCCCAAACAAAACTCTATATCACTACCTCCCCTTCTCTCTATAGCACAGCTATAAACAAAACTCTATATCACTACCTCCCCTTCTCTCTATAGCACAGCTACAAACAAAACTCTATATCACTACATCCCCTTCTCTCTATAGCACAGCTCCAAACAAAACTCTATATCACTACCTCCCCTTCTCTCTATAGCACAGCTCCAAACAAAACTCTATATCACCACCTCCCCTTCTCTCTATAGCACAGCTCCAAACAAAACTCTATATCACCACCTCCCCTTCTCTCTATAGCACAGCTACAAACAAAACTCTATATCACTACCTCCCCTTCTCTCTATAGCACAGCTATAAACAAAACTCTATATCACTACCTCCCCTTCTCTCTATAGCACAGCTCCAAACAAAACTCTATATCACTACCTCCCCTTCTCTCTATAGCACAGCTCCAAACAAAACTCTATATCACTACCTCCCCTTCTCTCTATAGCACAGCTACAAACAAAACTCTATATCACTACCTCCCCTTCTCTCTATAGCACAGCTACAAACAAAACTCTATATCACCACCTTCCCTTCTCTCTATAGCACAGCTCCAAACAAAACTCTATATCACTACCTCCCCTTCTCTCTATAGCACAGCTCCAAACAAAACTCTATATCACCACCTCCCCTTCTCTCTATAGCACAGCCCCAAACAAAACTCTATATCACTACCTCCCCTTCTCTCTATAGCACAGCTCCAAACAAAACTCTATATCACTACCTCCCCTTCTCTCTATAGCACAGCTCCAAACAAAACTCTATATCACTACCTCCCCTTCTCTCTATAGCACAGCTACAAACAAAACTCTATATCACTACCTCCCCTTCTCTCTATAGCACAGCTCCAAACAAAACTCTATATCACTACCTCCCCTTCTCTCTATAGCACAGCTCCAAACAAAACTCTATATCACTACCTCCCCTTCTCTCTATAGCACAGCTCCAAACAAAACTCTATATCACTACCTCCCCTTCTCTCTATAGCACAGCTCCAAACAAAACTCTATATCACTACCTCCCCTTCTCTCTATAGCACAGCTCCAAACAAAACTCTATATCACTACCTCCCCTTCTCTCTATAGCACAGCTCCAAACAAAACTCTATATCACTACCTCCCCTTCTCTCTATAGCACAGCTCCAAACAAAACTCTATATCACCACCTCCCCTTCTCTCTATAGCACAGCTACAAACAAAACTCTATATCACTACCTCCCCTTCTCTCTATAGCACAGCTACAAACAAAACTCTATATCACCACCTCCCCTTCTCTCTATAGCACAGCTCCAAACAAAACTCTATATCACTACCCCCCCTTCTCTCTATAGCACAGCTACAAACAAAACTCTATATCACTACCTCCCCTTCTCTCTATAGCACAGCTATAAACAAAACTCTATATCACTACATCCCCTTCTCTCTATAGCACAGCTCCAAACAAAACTCTATATCACTACCTCCCCTTCTCTCTATAGCACAGCTACAAACAAAACTCTATATCACTACCTCCCCTTCTCTCTATAGCACAGCTCCAAACAAAACTCTATATCACCACCTCCCCTTCTCTCTATAGCACAGCTACAAACAAAACTCTATATCACTACCTCCCCTTCTCTCTATAGCACAGCTCCAAACAAAACTCTATATCACTACCTCCCCTTCTCTCTATAGCACAGCTCCAAACAAAACTCTATATCACTACCTCCCCTTCTCTCTATAGCACAGCTCCAAACAAAACTCTATATCACTACCTCCCCTTCTCTCTATAGCACAGCTCCAAACAAAACTCTATATCACTACCTCCCCTTCTCTCTATAGCACAGCTACAAACAAAACTCTATATCACTACCTCCCCTTCTCTCTATAGCACAGCTCCAAACAAAACTCTATATCACTACCTCCCCTTCTCTCTATAGCACAGCTACAAACAAAACTCTATATCACTACCTCCCCTTCTCTCTATAGCACAGCTCCAAACAAAACTCTATATCACTACCTCCCCTTCTCTCTATAGCACAGCTCCAAACAAAACTCTATATCACTACCTCCCCTTCTCTCTATAGCACAGCTCCAAACAAAACTCTATATCACTACCTCCCCTTCTCTCTATAGCACAGCTCCAAACAAAACTCTATATCACTACCTCCCCTTCTCTCTATAGCACAGCTCCAAACAAAACTCTATATCACCACCTCCCCTTCTCTCTATAGCACAGCTACAAACAAAACTCTATATCACTACCTCCCCTTCTCTCTATAGCACAGCTACAAACAAAACTCTATATCACCACCTCCCCTTCTCTCTATAGCACAGCTCCAAACAAAACTCTATATCACTACCCCCCCTTCTCTCTATAGCACAGCTACAAACAAAACTCTATATCACAACCTCCCCTTCTCTCTATAGAACAGCTCCAAACAAAACTCTATATCACTACCTCCCCTTCTCTCTATAGCACAGCTACAAACAAAACTCTATATCACTACCTCCCCTTCTCTCTATAGCACAGCTCCAAACAAAACTCTATATCACCACCTCCCCTTCTCTCTATAGCACAGCTATAAACAAAACTCTATATCACTACCTCCCCTTCTCTCTATAGCACAGCTCCAAACAAAACTCTATATCACTACCTCCCCTTCTCTCTATAGCACAGCTCCAAACAAAACTCTATATCACTACCTCCCCTTCTCTCTATAGCACAGCTCCAAACAAAACTCTATATCACTACCTCCCCTTCTCTCTATAGCACAGCTCCAAACAAAACTCTATATCACTACCTCCCCTTCTCTCTATAGCACAGCTACAAACAAAACTCTATATCACCACCTCCCCTTCTCTCTATAGCACAGCTATAAACAAAACTCTATATCACTACCTCCCCTTCTCTCTATAGCACAGCTCCAAACAAAACTCTATATCACTACCTCCCCTTCTCTCTATAGCACAGCTACAAACAAAACTCCATATCACTACCTCCCCTTCTCTCTATAGCACAGCTCCAAACAAAACTCCATATCACTACCTCCCCTTCTCTCTATAGCACAGCTACAAACAAAACTCTATATCACAACCTCCCCTTCTCTCTATAGCACAGCTCCAAACAAAACTCTATATCACCACCTCCCCTTCTCTCTATAGCACAGCTATAAACAAAACTCTATATCACTACCTCCCCTTCTCTCTATAGCACAGCTCCAAACAAAACTCTATATCACTACCTCCCCTTCTCTCTATAGCACAGCTACAAACAAAACTCTATATCACCACCTCCCCTTCTCTCTATAGCACAGCTATAAACAAAACTCTATATCACTACATCCCCTTCTCTCCATAGCACAGCTCCAAACAAAACTCTATATCACTACCTCCCCTTCTCTCTATAGCACAGCTCCAAACAAAACTCTATATCACTACCTCCCCTTCTCTCTATAGCACAGCTACAAACAAAACTCTATATCACCACCTCCCCTTCTCTCTATAGCACAGCTATAAACAAAACTCTATATCACTACATCCCCTTCTCTCTATAGCACAGCTCCAAACAAAACTCTATATCACTACCCCCCCTTCTCTCTATAGCACAGCTCCAAACAAAACTCTATATCACTACCTCCCCTTCTCTCTATAGCACAGCTACAAACAAAACTCTATATCACTACCTCCCCTTCTTTCTATAGCACAGCTCCAAACAAAACTCTATATCACTACCTCCCCTTCTTTCTATAGCACAGCTCCAAACAAAACTCTATATCACTACCTCCCCTTCTCTCTATAGCACAGCTCCAAACAAAACTCTATATCACTACCTCCCCTTCTCTCTATAGCACAGCTCCAAACAAAACTCTATATCACTACCTCCCCTTCTCTCTATAGCACAGCTCCAAACAAAACTCTATATCACTACCTCCCCTTCTCTCTATAGCACAGCTACAAACAAAACTCCATATCACTACCTCCCCTTCTCTCTATAGCACAGCTACAAACAAAACTCTATATCACTACCTCCCCTTCTCTCTATAGCACAGCTGCAAACAAAACTCCATATCACTACCTCCCCTTCTCTCTATAGCACAGCTATAAACAAAACTCTATATCACTACCTCCCCTTATCTCTATAGCACAGCTACAAACAAAACTCTATATCACTACCTCCCCTTCTCTCTATAGCACAGCTCCAAACAAAACTCTATATCACCACCTCCCCTTCTCTCTATAGCACAGCTCCAAACAAAACTCTATATCACTACTTCCCCTTCTCTCTATAGCACAGCTACAAACAAAACTCCAAATCACTACCTCCCCTTCTCTCTATAGCACAGCTACAAACAAAACTCTATATCACTACCTCCCCTTCTCTCTATAGCACAGCTCCAAACAAAACTCTATATCACTACCTCCCCTTCTCTCTATAGCACAGCTACAAACAAAACTCTATATCACTACCTCCCCTTCTCTCTATAGCACAGCTATAAACAAAACTCTATATCACTACCTCCCCTTCTCTCTATAGCACAGCTCCAAACAAAACTCTATATCACTACCTCCCCTTCTCTCCATAGCACAGCTCCAAACAAAACTCTATATGACCACCTCCCCTTCTCTCTATAGCACAGCTACAAACAAAACTCTATATCACTACCTCCCCTTCTCTCTATAGCACAGCTCCAAACAAAACTCTATATCACTACATCCCCTTCTCTCTATAGCACAGCTCCAAACAAAACTCTATATCACTACCTCCCCTTCTCTCTATAGCACAGCTCCAAACAAAACTCTATATCACCACCTCCCCTTCTCTCTATAGCACAGCTACAAACAAAACTCTATATCACCACCTCCCCTTCTCTCTATAGCACAGCTACAAACAAAACTCTATATCACTACCTCCCCTTCTCTCTATAGCACAGCTATAAACAAAACTCTATATCACTACCTCCCCTTCTCTCTATAGCACAGCTCCAAACAAAACTCTATATCACTACCTCCCCTTCTCTCTATAGCACAGCTCCAAACAAAACTCTATATCACTACCTCCCCTTCTCTCTATAGCACAGCTACAAACAAAACTCTATATCACTACCTCCCCTTCTCTCTATAGCACAGCTACAAACAAAACTCTATATCACCACCTTCCCTTCTCTCTATAGCACAGCTCCAAACAAAACTCTATATCACTACCTCCCCTTCTCTCTATAGCACAGCTCCAAACAAAACTCCATATCACCACCTCCCCTTCTCTCTATAGCACAGCTCCAAACAAAACTCTATATCACTACCTCCCCTTCTCTCTATAGCACAGCTCCAAACAAAACTCTATATCACTACCTCCCCTTCTCTCTATAGCACAGCTCCAAACAAAACTCTATATCACTACCTCCCCTTCTCTCTATAGCACAGCTACAAAGAAAACTCTATATCACTACCTCCCCTTCTCTCTATAGCACAGCTCCAAACAAAACTCTATATCACTACCTCCCCTTCTCTCTATAGCACAGCTCCAAACAAAACTCTATATCACTACCTCCCCTTCTCTCTATAGCACAGCTCCAAACAAAACTCTATATCACTACCTCCCCTTCTCTCTATAGCACAGCTCCAAACAAAACTCTATATCACTACCTCCCCTTCTCTCTATAGCACAGCTCCAAACAAAACTCTATATCACTACCTCCCCTTCTCTCTATAGCACAGCTCCAAACAAAACTCTATATCACTACCTCCCCTTCTCTCTATAGCACAGCTCCAAACAAAACTCTATATCACCACCTCCCCTTCTCTCTATAGCACAGCTACAAACAAAACTCTATATCACTACCTCCCCTTCTCTCTATAGCACAGCTACAAACAAAACTCTATATCACCACCTCCCCTTCTCTCTATAGCACAGCTCCAAACAAAACTCTATATCACTACCCCCCCTTCTCTCTATAGCACAGCTCCAAACAAAACTCTATATCACTACCTCCCCTTCTCTCTATAGCACAGCTATAAACAAAACTCTATATCACTACATCCCCTTCTCTCTATAGCACAGCTCCAAACAAAACTCTATATCACTACCTCCCCTTCTCTCTATAGCACAGCTACAAACAAAACTCTATATCACCACCTCCCCTTCTCTCTATAGCACAGCTCCAAACAAAACTCTATATCACCACCTCCCCTTCTCTCTATAGCACAGCTACAAACAAAACTCTATATCACCACCTCCCCTTCTCTCTATAGCACAGCTACAAACAAAACTCTATATCACTACCTCCCCTTCTCTCTATAGCACAGCTCCAAACAAAACTCTATATCACTACCTCCCCTTCTCTCTATAGCACAGCTACAAACAAAACTCTATATCACCACCTCCCCTTCTCTCTATAGCACAGCTCCAAACAAAACTCTATATCACTACCTCCCCTTCTCTCTATAGAACAGCTCCAAACAAAACTCTATATCACTACCTCCCCTTCTCTCTATAGCACAGCTCCAAACAAAACTCCATATCACTACCTCCCCTTCTCTCTATAGCACAGCTACAAACAAAACTCTATATCACCACCTCCCCTTCTCTCTATAGCACAGCTCCAAACAAAACTCTATATCACTACCTCCCCTTCTCTCTATAGCACAGCTACAAACAAAACTCTATATCACCACCTCCCCTTCTCTCTATAGCACAGCTCCAAACAAAACTCTATATCACTACCTCCCCTTCTCTCTATAGAACAGCTCCAAACAAAACTCTATATCACTACCTCCCCTTCTCTCTATAGCACAGCTCCAAACAAAACTCCATATCACTACCTCCCCTTCTCTCTATAGCACAGCTACAAACAAAACTCTATATCACCACCTCCCCTTCTCTCTATAGCACAGCTCCAAACAAAACTCTATATCACTACCTCCCCTTCTCTCTATAGCACAGCTATAAACAAAACTCTATATCACTACCTCCCCTTCTCTCTATAGCACAGCTACAAACAAAACTCTATATCACTACCTCCCCTTCTCTCTATAGCACAGCTCCAAACAAAACTCTATATCACTACCTCCCCTTCTCTCTATAGCACAGCTATAAACAAAACTCTATATCACTACCTCCCCTTCTCTCTATAGCACAGCTCCAAACAAAACTCTATATCACTACCTCCCCTTCTCTCTATAGCACAGCTACAAACAAAACTCTATATCACCACCTCCCCTTCTCTCTATAGCACAGCTCCAAACAAAACTCTATATCACTACCTCCCCTTCTTTCTATAGCACAGCTCCAAACAAAACTCTATATCACTACCTCCCCTTCTCTCTATAGCACAGCTACAAACAAAACTCTATATCACTACCTCCCCTTCTTTCTATAGCACAGCTCCAAACAAAACTCTATATCACTACCTCCCCTTCTTTCTATAGCACAGCTCCAAACAAAACTCTATACCACTACCTCCCCTTCTCTCTATAGCACAGCTCCAAACAAAACTCTATATCACTACCTCCCCTTCTCTCTATAGCACAGCTCCAAACAAAACTCTATATCACTACCTCCCCTTCTCTCTATAGCACAGCTACAAACAAAACTCTATATCACTACCTCCCCTTCTTTCTATAGCACAGCTCCAAACAAAACTCTATATCACTACCTCCCCTTCTCTCTATAGCACAGCTCCAAACAAAACTCTATATCACTACCTCCCCTTCTCTCTATAGCACAGCTATAAACAAAACTCTATATCACTACCTCCCCTTCTCTCTATAGCACAGCTATAAACAAAACTCTATATCACTACCTCCCCTTCTCTCTATAGCACAGCTCCAAACAAAACTCTATATCACTACCTCCCCTTCTCTCTATAGCACAGCTACAAACAAAACTCCATATCACTACCTCCCCTTCTCTCTATAGCACAGCTACAAACAAAACTCTATATCACTACCTCCCCTTCTCTCTATAGCACAGCTCCAAACAAAACTCTATATCACTACCTCCCCTTCTCTCTATAGCACAGCTATAAACAAAACTCTATATCACTACCTCCCCTTCTCTCTATAGCACAGCTCCAAACAAAACTCTATATCACCACCTCCCCTTCTCTCTATAGCACAGCTATAAACAAAACTCTATATCACTACCTCCCCTTCTCTCTATAGCACAGCTACAAACAAAACTCTATATCACTACCTCCCCTTCTCTCTATAGCACAGCTCCAAACAAAACTCTATATCACTACCTCCCCTTCTCTCTATAGCACAGCTATAAACAAAACTCTATATCACTACCTCCCCTTCTCTCTATAGCACAGCTATAAACAAAACTCTATATCACTACCTCCCCTTCTCTCTATAGCACAGCTACAAACAAAACTCTATATCACTACCTCCCCTTCTCTCTATAGCACAGCTCCAAACAAAACTCTATATCACTACCTCCCCTTCTCTCTATAGCACAGCTCCAAACAAAACTCTATATCACTACCTCCCCTTCTCTCTATAGCACAGCTATAAACAAAACTCTATATCACTACCTCCCCTTCTCTCTATAGCACAGCTACAAACAAAACTCTATATCACTACATCCCCTTCTCTCTATAGCACAGCTATAAACAAAACTCTATATCACTACCTCCCCTTCTCTCTATAGCACAGCTCCAAACAAAACTCTATATCACTACCTCCCCTTCTCTCTATAGCACAGCTCCAAACAAAACTCTATATCACCACCTCCCCTTCTCTCTATAGCACAGCTACAAACAAAACTCTATATCACTACCTCCCCTTCTCTCTATAGCACAGCTCCAAACAAAACTCTATATCACTACCTCCCCTTCTCTCTATAGCACAGCTACAAACAAAACTCTATATCACTACCTCCCCTTCTTTCTATAGCACAGCTCCAAACAAAACTCTATATCACTACCTCCCCTTCTCTCTATAGCACAGCTCCAAACAAAACTCTATATCACTACCTCCCCTTCTCTCTATAGCACAGCTATAAACAAAACTCTATATCACTACCTCCCCTTCTCTCTATAGCACAGCTATAAACAAAACTCTATATCACTACCTCCCCTTCTCTCTATAGCACAGCTACAAACAAAACTCTATATCACTACCTCCCCTTCTCTCTATAGCACAGCTCCAAACAAAACTCTATATCACTACCTCCCCTTCTCTCTATAGCACAGCTCCAAACAAAACTCTATATCACTACCTCCCCTTCTCTCTATAGCACAGCTATAAACAAAACTCTATATCACTACCTCCCCTTCTCTCTATAGCACAGCTACAAACAAAACTCTATATCACTACATCCCCTTCTCTCTATAGCACAGCTATAAACAAAACTCTATATCACTACCTCCCCTTCTCTCTATAGCACAGCTCCAAACAAAACTCTATATCACTACCTCCCCTTCTCTCTATAGCACAGCTCCAAACAAAACTCTATATCACTACCTCCCCTTCTCTCTATAGCACAGCTCCAAACAAAACTCTATATCACCACCTCCCCTTCTCTCTATAGCACAGCTCCAAACAAAACTCTATATCACTACCTCCCCTTCTCTCTATAGCACAGCTATAAACAAAACTCTATATCACTACCTCCCCTTCTCTCTATAGCACAGCTACAAACAAAACTCTATATCACTACCTCCCCTTCTCTCTATAGCACAGCTCCAAACAAAACTCTATATCACTACCTCCCCTTCTCTCTATAGCACAGCTCCAAACAAAACTCTATATCACTACCTCCCCTTCTCTCTATAGCACAGCTATAAACAAAACTCTATATCACTACCTCCCCTTCTCTCTATAGCACAGCTCCAAACAAAACTCTATATCACTACCTCCCCTTCTCTCTATAGCACAGCTATAAACAAAACTCTATATCACTACCTCCCCTTCTCTCTATAGCACAGCTCCAAACAAAACTCTATATCACTACCTCCCCTTCTCTCTATAGCACAGCTACAAACAAAACTCTATATCACTACCTCCCCTTCTCTCTATAGCACAGCTCCAAACAAAACTCTATATCACTACCTCCCCTTCTCTCTATAGCACAGCTATAAACAAAACTCTATATCACTACCTCCCCTTCTCTCTATAGCACAGCTCCAAACAAAACTCTATATCACTACCTCCCCTTCTCTCTATAGCACAGCTATAAACAAAACTCTATATCACTACCTCCCCTTCTCTCTATAGCACAGCTCCAAACAAAACTCTATATCACTACCTCCCCTTCTCTCTATAGCACAGCTACAAACAAAACTCTATATCACTACCTCCCCTTCTCTCTATAGCACAGCTCCAAACAAAACTCTATATCACTACCTCCCCTTCTCTCTATAGCACAGCTACAAACAAAACTCTATATCACTACCTCCCCTTCTCTCTATAGAACAGCTCCAAACAAAACTCTATATCACTACCTCCCCTTCTCTCTATAGCACAGCTCCAAACAAAACTCTATATCACTACCTCCCCTTCTCTCTATAGCACAGCTACAAACAAAACTCCATATCACTACCTCCCCTTCTCTCTATAGCACAGCTCCAAACAAAACTCTATATCACTACCTCCCCTTCTCTCTATAGCACAGCTACAAACAAAACTCCATATCACTACCTCCCCTTCTCTCTATAGCACAGCTCCAAACAAAACTCTATATCACTACCTCCCCTTCTCTCTATAGCACAGCTCCAAACAAAACTCTATATCACTACCTCCCCTTCTCTCTATAGCACAGCTACAAACAAAACTCTATATCACCACCTCCCCTTCTCTCTATAGCACAGCTATAAACAAAACTCTATATCACTACCTCCCCTTCTCTCTATAGCACAGCTCCAAACAAAACTCTATATCACTACCTCCCCTTCTCTCTATAGCACAGCTCCAAACAAAACTCTATATCACTACCTCCCCTTCTCTCTATAGCACAGCTCCAAACAAAACTCTATATCACTACCTCCCCTTCTCTCTATAGCACAGCTCCAAACAAAACTCTATATCACTACCTCCCCTTCTCTCTATAGCACAGCTCCAAACAAAACTCTATATCACTACAAAGGAATAACTTTGATATCTTTGTGTTATGTATAACAACTTTCTGTAAAATTAAGATCTTTTCCAGGTGGTTAATTTTGAGAGGCGGTTGTTTGAGATTAAAGTATACCTTTTTTGAGAGTAAATTTTTACCTTTTACTAATTGATGATAAGATTTATACCAGTTATCTCGGTTTTCTGTTGTGAGTATTCCAACTGCATCACCTGCATGTTTACTTTGTTCTACAATTACTTTTAATTGCTGATAAATCTGTTCTACATTTAATGGCTTCATACCTTTACCATATACTTCCAACTCAAAAAACTGAAGAATAAAAATAAAAGAAAACTGTTATTAGAAAAAGAATGAGATTTGTGTTTCCGTGGTTATAGTACTATAATTACATGAGTAGACAGAGACAGCAGAAGTGGGAAGGGGAGAGTGCGTAGAGACACAGGGGTAGACTGTTGGACTTCTATGCTGGAGGTCCCGAATTCAATCCCCGTCCGAAACGACCTGCGTTGTGTCCTTGGGCAAGGTATTTTATCCCGGTTGCCTACATGGGGGCACGATGACGCCATGTACTAAGGCGTACTGCACTTCAATGGTGCGCATGTCTTCAACCACTGTAACCCTGCTTGAGCAGAGCTTGAACAGAGTTAGAATGTTGAGGAGCAGACAGTTGCTTGTCGATGCTTGGTGGTTCTCTCCAGGTACTCTGGTTTCCTCCACCCGTAAAACTGTCATGGTCATGATTAGCCATCGTGCATAAGTATGTGACCTTAAACACCAATAAATGAATAAATACTAGGAAGGGGAAGCGGGAATGGGTGAGCATATGAAACTTTCACCCCACGCATAAGTGACCGGGTCCCATTTTACAAGTGAAACAGAGCTGGTTTACCAGACTAAATAAGAGACCTGCATTGCAAAGTGCTGCTAATGCCCATGACCGAAAAAAATTTCCTAAATTGAAAGAGTGAAAAAGGGCTATAACTCTGGAAAAATGTGTGGAAGAAACTCACACTGTGAGGTATCGTTCCCCCATGATCCTCTATCACAACACCAAATATCATTCAAATCTGAGTAGCTGTGGCTGAGATACAAGCGAAAATGAATGGACAGACAAACGGACGGAGGTCTCCACTAGACACCCCTTCAACTTTTCAAGTCAGGGGCATAATAAGCACAGCTTCACTTCCTGGAGTCACCACAAGGAAAATATAACACTGAGATTTACCATTTATGTGTAGACGTGTAGAATGGATTGTAACTAAATCACCTGGGGAATGGAGTTATCACCCACAATTTCACTTTCTAATTCTGTACATATGGACAAAAATGCAAGCAATGTTTCAGCCAATGGACCTCTGGGTTTAACCCATGGTACTGTAACACGGGTCTAACCCGGAAGTCCATTGGCTGGAACTTTGCTTGCAATTGTTATGCTTTGCAACAAATTTGCAATTATTGCTTGGGTGGAATCTCCACTCTGTGGGTGATTCATTGATAACACACTAACACATACTGTATATCTGCTAATGATATATTGGCAATTAACAAGAACCCACTTTGCCGAACAACCTGGATTAATATTTTCCTGAACTACAATTTAGCTCGAAAGTTAAAAAATTTATAGTAATTTATATATTTTTTATACTTACCAATGACCCAGACTTAGCTGGTGCTAACCCTAAAATATTTAGGGCCAAACACAAATTGTGCCCCCAAATCCCCAAAATTTGCATGCAAAACCGAAAATTAAAAGTCCTATCTGACCCTCCATACATTTTACCTTCTGCACATACGCAGACTCCAGGAAGTCACCGAATCTGGCGCCAAATAAATCATTCTTTGTATAAAAAAAGATTAAAATAATTCAGCGGGGAGGTATGAGTGCCCAGTACTGCCCACTCATGATCGTCTGGGTCACTGGTAAGTATAAAAAATATATAAATTACGATAAATTTGTTAACATATTTATACTTTACCAAGGACCCAGACTTAGCTGAATCGTAAAAAGGCGGAGGGCCTAGAACTTCCGAAATAGTACATCAACATGGATCAAATCCTTCAATCCATGATGAAGAAATTAGAATTTACATGTATGTCTCTTAATACCATAATAGAAGAGACATAACCTAATATGTATCAAATAATGTAAATCCTAAATCTAAGCATAAAATCATGTTAATTAGGGTGTAACAAATAAACAATTTTTGAGTCTAGTATGGTCTAGGCCCTAAAAATTATTAAGGCATACTGAGAATGAGAGAAAATTTCCCATAAACCTACGTCACACAATAATACTGCAGCTAATCACCGAACATAGTATGGACAAGACAGCTTCCTCAATAGTTATTTATTTATTTATTTATTGGTGTTTAAGATCATATACTTATGCACAATGGCTAATCATGACCGTGACAGTTTTACGGGTGGAGGAAGCCGGAGTACCCGGAGAGAACCACCGAGCAACGACGAGCAGCTGCCAGCTCACCAACATCGTAACTCCGTGCTGCAGCACAGGCAGGATTAGATTGGTTGAAGACATGTGTACCATTGACATGCAGTACACCTTAGTACACGGCGTCATTGTGGCGTCATCGTGCCCCCATGCGGGCAATGGAGATGAAGTGTCTTGCCCAAGGACACAACGCGGTTGCCGCAGGTGGGATTCGAACCGAGGACCTCTTGGCTTGCAGCCTGCACCTCTACCTACTGATCCACCGCGCCCCCCCCTCCTCAATAGTTACATACCCCATAAGGCAGAGAAGTGGACAAAATGACACCCCCCTGCCCTTTTTTGAACATAACTTCAAAAGAAAGAGGGGAGAGCTCTAGAATCAATAAGCAGAACCCAGAAACGATATAAATATCGATCAGGCACTCAAAAAATTAATTCATGAATAATAAATGGTGCTTAATGCCACTTCACAAGCCAAGGCTATAGCGATGATTTTAGTAAATAACATTAGCCGCTACAAAATATGCAATGCAGACACCGTATACAGGTACGACAAAATCAGTGAAAAATCAATTATAACGTACAAAAGCGGGATAAGATGAACAATCTCTACAGAGAAAACACACTTCAAGATCATTCACAGGAGGCCTCTGAAATATTAAATCCGGTAAAACACTCTCCAACATGTACTATTTGATATCTACAACTATAAACACGTGAGAATATGCGATTTGAGAACCGACAAACTAGAGACTAGGATCTAGAAATGGAGGTAGGTATGAAAAACTGGCTCCAAAATCAGATATTAAATACCGGAAACAAATGCAATAGAACTGCATGTTTACGTATGATGGTGCCATCCAACACGACCCAGATGCAAAGTATGTATGTATTAAAAAATATATATGCGACAGAGTGAGTGTGTGTGTGTGGGGGGGGAGGGGGGGGGGCGAATTCAAACATATGTCGAAACCTCCTCACCCACATTACTTAATCATTGCTGATACAGACAGCAATAATATAGAGACCATAAAGCTACTTCACGTCTGAATACTCCGTAATGCTACTGACAGCGGAAAATGACATGAAGAATAAAACTTCCCTTAAAGAAGAAAACCCTCTAATGGGGAAGCTTCTGGCGAATGCTCAATAGCAGACCCCATAACCTCAATGAAATCAATAGAAACAAATGAATTGAAGGATACACATATCCTATCATTCATTCCCATGAAAACGGTTGAGCATTAATGTATGCGCTCAAAAGCCTTATACTAGTGACACAAATAATGGAAACTATTATTCCCATGCACTGAAAACTTAACTATCCTGAAGAGATCCCACATAAGATTATATAATAGCCAAACAGTTAGAATAAGCTCAAGATATAGTCAGCGCTTACTTATGAGCTGAAATCTTAAGTATTGACTGCTAATTGGAAGATAAATAACCCAAGCAGTACGAATAGATAACTGACTTATTTAACAATAGAATGAACATTAATGTCCCTTCTATTGAAAAATAATGACGAAAGAAGCGTTACTTCTCTTCTGATAAACTCTGATGTGCATAGAGAGACACTCGGACTCAGGATTGTAATGCAATATATGAACTCACATCCGAAATAATAGAGAAAACCGTAATATATGCCCAAACTTGACCTTATGTTAAAAGATTCTCTAAAACAAAACAGGTCAAGAGGGAAAAACGTCTACCACTCCAGTTAATAACTGGGGTAAACATGTGTGTAAGCGACCCATCGAAAAAATGTTCCAGTTAATGCGTCAGATAACAGAAAAAAGCGAGTCAAAACAGCTGGTTAATTCGCTCTGTGAAACAGAAGAACCTGCCAAATGAATAGTGTGATACATGAATGCTATCATAAATCCCATGAGACATTATCTAGTTCACAGTACAAGTGATCTAAAGAAGTATACTTGCTGCAATTGCCGAACGTTTGCTTATAGACTGAAAAATAATCATAAATAATTTAATTATCAACATCCAGTCAAAATATGCCGGACCGAGTTCTATAAGAGCCTATAACCACTGGCTCAGGGGAGTCTGATCAGTAACTCAGTCTGACGAGAAACCCCAATAGTATATACAAACCTAAACCGAATTATGAATAGGAGAGATACCTATTCCTTCGCTATGAGCCTTATAAGCGAATTGAGTCTAGGACATAGGACAAACTCTCCTACTCTTTTGTTGGCTGTGGTCGATTAAACCCCAACTTAAAGAGTCGAAAATAGATGCTTTCTTGTATTTTAATCCTACAATAATGAAAGCTTACCATCAAAGACTTAGGTATATCTATACCTTTGCTATGAGTCCTAATAGACGATTTGAGTCTAGGACAACCTCTCATACTCTTTCTGCTGGCGATGGTACATTAGACCCCAGCTTAAAGAGAAAGGAATAGATTCTTATCATAAAAACTAGAGTTGGAAGACTAAAGCAACCTATGGCAAGTTAGGCTTCGTTGCATCAGCATAACTCTCACTTAACATAAGTTAAGATCGAGAAATAAATACTATGTCTGGAAAGAATTTTTAAAGGTACAACGACCACAAAATTCCTTCCATATAGACAATGTGTCACAGTACTTAAAATTAAGTACATAAGACCATGAGACTAAATTCGCTCTAAGAAATTATCTTCTCAATTGCGTCCGAGCAAACAGCTAAATGATGAAGGTAAGGCTTAAACTAGGATCTTAGCTTGCTCAATCAACACTGAGGAACTCGCAACATCTTCCCCTGTTGTTGTCAAAAGTATGTGAACCATCACAAATGATTAAAAATACAGAGGAAGAAGATAAGAAACTTTTGCCGCCGAAGATAAATATGGTGTCGTATACGGAATCGAAGATCTGTGACACCTGTGTAGAGTTAACCGGAAAGAGATCTTATTACCCTGCTCTTAACTGGATGAAGTCAGCCTCTAACTACGCTAACTGTTTCTCATAATTGCTCGCAGCATTTTGAATCACTGGAACAAGATCAAGGAAATGATAATGTATGATATCTATATCATCCAAGAGTTGTTCCGAAAGGAGAAGTTATCCTTTCCATCATATGTTCAAATCAGTTAGAATCACAGTCACCAACATCTAAACGGGCAGGTGACTGGACCAAATAAGCACTATGCAACAGCTCAAGATTTTGAGATCGACGTTGAGTGCTTCTGCCTTAGCAGGAATACTGCGATTAGCTGTGCAACTGCGACAGCAAGTCTGTTACAGAGGCCTGAGGAGCAGCAGTCACGAATAGCCTCTTCGCCGACTGCTCCTAGGACAGGGAGTCCAATATAGTTATTACTGCGGACGACCCGATGAATGAAGCCTCATCTCCTTGGCAACTAGATGGTGCGACTTCTCACTAAAGATGGACCCTTGATGATGAAGACCGGGAAACCTGAGTCACTAATTAGCCAAGGTGTGGTCAGGAGTGTTTGATCCTCTTCTTTTCTTTTTACCGGACAATAGCTATAAGCACAGACTGATGCAAGTTCCTACCAACAACACCCGGTTCCCGAGAGAGAGGGGCTCCCTCTTGCTTGTGCATACCTCAGAACTTTCCGTCTTCTACTTTCCATCAACATTAGGGGAGCATGGATTTGATCAACAGTGCTCACTACACCCTATTCTCTCTCGACCGCCACGGACATACCCGGCATCACATCATCCACATACGAGTGAGATCTGCCGGATGAGCTAGCTGTTTTAGACAAGGGACGTAAGCCTCCGTGAAACCTAGCCCTTGTCTTTTTAAAATCATTGTGCACTCTCCCACTAGCTCTAAATACAATGCATATGCGACACATCCAGGGTCACGGTCCAAGTATCCAATCTAAACTGTTACACCAGCACAGGGAACTGACACCACTCATTGGGTTTTATAGCCCTGTGCAATATAAAGATCACTTTATCCGTATGTATAGGAAACCATAAGACTAGCCAGCCTCGGACCTTATCGGTTTCCTCCTTCCGTCATCACTGGGTGAGCATAATTGCATATCATATCGTTCGGTTCACCCTATATGATCTCTCTTTTTGTAGCCCGGATCGTCTACACCCGGCGTCATAGTTCTCAGGGACCTGAGTAACTACTTCACCATGCAAGCTAACAAGCGACAACGGACCTGCGCGGTCATATGTGCTTTTTGAACATAGAGGAAGCTATAATACTGGCCGCCGTGGCAGTCTATGGAAGGAGCATCCTGTGGACGTAAGTTTCAACTGACACAAGTTCGTACCAACAACCTCTGTCCCCAGATGTTGTTATCACAGACGACCTGAACGAACATACCTCAGAACTTGTCCGACAAGTTCCTACCAACAACATCTAGCCCAAGAGTTGTTATAAGAGAGAGGGACCTCCCTGTTGCTTGCAATCACAGACGACCTGGACGAGCGTACCTCCGAATTTGTCAGACCGGCACAAGTTCCTACTAACAACCTCTGATCGCCAGGGACCAGCCTAGGGGGGAATTTTAGGGAGACTTCAAGTCTCCCTCCAGAAAAAATAGGGAGACTGCAGAGTCATGTAGGGAGACTTCATAGGCAAGTGGGGAAAATTAAGAATATTCATGTACCACCCCCGCCGCCCCTTCATATTTTCAATTTATGGTCCTCCATTAACGTACAAATAATCCCGGTCCAGTTGTCTATGATGAATCTGTGCCAGGTTAAAAAATCACAATGTAATTATTGACTGAAAATCCCCCACTGCTACCTTCTCCTTCATGACCCCTCACCTCTTCTTCGTGCCAATCCCCCATCATCCTCCTGTGGTTGCCTTTCAACAAAGTCTACTAAGCTAATAATTTCCTAAGTCTGAAAGTGTGAACAGGACCAGATGTAAGAAGGTTGCTTGGGAGGTACTTTGTTAGTTAATAAACAAAATACATTCTGGGGTGGAGTATTTTGTAAAAGAAATGTCATTCCGCATCATTTTTATGGCATTCCGGTGTCATTCCGCGTCATTTCATGTCATTCCGATGTTTAGGAGGACCCTTTTTCAAGATCGTCCACATGCACACTTGTGTCCTGTACAAAGCTTTTCTTGACATCACTAAAGCTTTTTTTTCATGTGTTTCAATTCCATTCGTGTTTTTCTGGGAATAGACAGCCCAACAGATAACAGTCGTCAGCAAATCGAAATGAAAATAATGTGTTATAAAATACGTACGTTGTGTATACATTTTCGGCATCCTAAGCGACGTAACCTACTTTCAAACTGGGTTGTTTTGTTCATAGAAATGGTTTTGTTGAGTCGCGTAAGTCACCTATTTTCGTTTCGACACTTGAAGCTCCGACTGGAACGCAACAAAATAGAAATAAAAAATCCGCCAAAAGCGACAATGGACAATTGCTTGTCGTGTGATTTCAAATAAATGGACGTTTATTTGACGAATTAAAATGCCCATTTATCACACTCGAGCACATTCGATTTTTGAAAATACTCGTTTTCATGTAAATTGATAACCTCGCATCACTCAGTTCAGCCTTTTCTCATTTTGGCCAATTTTTAGAGGGCGACTTGTAATCGCCCCGACTATTTTTCTAGGCGACTTTGGGCTTAGAAGGGTGACTTAATTGCCCTAGTCGCCCTCACGGCTGGTCCCTGCTGATCGCAGATGTTGTTATAAGAGAGAGGGACCTCCCAATTGCTCGCGATCACGAAGACCTGGATGAGCATACCTCGGAACTTGTCTACTTCCTCCTTCCTGTGCTTCCTCCTTCCTGACATCGTAGGGTGAGCATGTTTGTATATTTATAGTGCTCACTACACCCTTATTCCTCTTCTTGATCGCAACGGACATACCCGGCATCATGTCCCTCACATACGAGTTAGATCTGCCGGTCGAGCTAGCTGGCGACAGGGTCATCAATCCTACTAAGGATCTAGGCCTTGTCTAATACCTGAGCACTTTTGTCGCTAGCTCTTGACTGATTTGCGATGACAGCACACTCCTTGACGGCGTCAGGAAGCCACATCATGTTCCTGTTCCTCTGTAAATAGAAACTAAAAAAACTATAGTGACCTTTTGATGAGAGGACACCGAGTCCCCTCACCGCGATAGGACCGATAGTGTCCACTCGCCTAACACAAACCAGGACGCCCATCATTCAGATTATCAAATCTGATACATGGAGTAGAATTAGTGATAGTACATCAAGTAAACTCATTACAACGCCCGAGTAAATAGAGGAAATGTTTCCTCTATTTGCCATACTATTAGATAAAAATAATTACCTAAAACTAATATATGTCATTGTACCACCACCAAATCTAATATAATAAAAATTTTCCTAATATAAGAGCCCAAGTTCCCAAAGGGAATGATGAGCCCAAAAAAGCCTAAGTGTGGACAAAATTATAAAAACTGTGTAAAATTAACTACGACACTATCAGAATATTTAATGTTACTTACAACTGTTGTTCCTAAATAAAAATAGGAAACTACCTAAAGATGTAAACAAAACACCAGAATCAAGACCACAGGCAACACGGCCAGTAACAGAAACAAGACTATCCGATGTAAAGCAAGATCTTCCTCAGAAGAAAAAACGATACATGGGATGTAAGATACATGACCAAAATGCCTGAACACCCTAAGGATAAGGACGTAACCCTGGGGATGTACAGAATAATGTTCTGCATAAAACGTTAAACTCCCAATAAATTTCATAAAAAGCTTTATTAAAACAAGCCCAAAAGCTTGGGAGCTTAACTGGGGAAGGCAGGGAAGGAATGCTAAATAAACAGTGGATAGATCATAATCAATCAGTGATAACATCAGGCTCATGTCCCGAAATTAGGGAACATGAACTAATTTTACTAAATTTAAAAAATGACAGCCCTGAACGTATCTAACCACCGTTTCTTCCTTCCTTCATCCAGTTCTGTCCTTGGATCCACCAATTTAACCATTGATTTGTGTCTGGCATATTTATTAATGGAGATTTAAAAGCACAAATATCAGTTTGTTGTTATCTGACAAGGGCCAAACAAAGAATGATTTATTTGGCGCCAGATTCGTTGACTTCCTGGAGTCTGTGCATGCGCAGAGGGTAAAATGTATGGAGGGCCAGATAGGACTTCTAATTTTTGGTTTTGCACGTAAATTTGGGGGATTGGGGGGCAAAATTTGTGTTTGGTCCTAGATATTTTTGGGTTAACACCAGCTAAGTCTGGGTCATTGGTTATAGTATAAAAATATGGACCCAGTGATTTGCTTTCATTAAACTTGTGAAACATTCTTTGAAAGATGTTATATGTGAAATCTGAAAGCTTTTGGAGCAGTGGTTTGGAAGAAAAGTAGTCTTAAATGTTTTTCCCATTACCCAGAGTGTTAAAAGATGCTGATTCAGCACTTTTTCAAAGTCAAAAAAAGTACCCCATGATAAAACCGATGGCAATTTTTTTTTACCATTTCATTCTGTTGGTCCTAAGGAAGCTTCACACCAAATAAGAATGCTCAGTGCCATGTAGTTCTGGAGATATGGGCGTTTTAATTTTTTTTAATTTTTAGCTCCTGCGGTTCCCATGGGCGACGGGAAAAAAAGATTTGGGCATAAATTAAGTACTTATGACCCAATAAGCCCTCATATCAAATTTGGTTCAAATCTGCCTCTCGGTTTGGAAAATAGAAATTTTGGACGGGGCAAAAATTCTTGCCCCTCCCATAATGAAGGCAAATATAGCTCCTCGAACTTCTCTGGAACAAATCTGAGTCTACACCTCAAAAAGAAGCTGCACACCAAATATCAAGTCTCTGCAACTGCTGGTTCATGAGAAGAAGATTTTTTAAGATTAAAGCACACTTTTTGGGCGTAGCCCCACTGAGGGGTGAGGCAACTTGATTTGAACAAAATCAAATTGTGATGTCATAACAAACTTGTTTCTCAAATATCAATTAAATTGGTTCACTGAAAGTCAGGTGAGCTTAAAAAAAAAAAAAAAAAAATTGGGCAGCACTTCCCCTATAGGCACTGGACAGTAAGAATAAAGCTGAAATTGGAAAATTTGTGATTTTTAATTCAAAAAGAGGCATAACTCTTGCAAGAATGGTTGGAGTAAACCTCCAAATCGAACTTAACCTGTATTTTGACATTAGTAATAAGCAAATAAAATTTGAAATTGATTCATTACGTGTACAGTACCCATATGAGACTGGTCAATTAAAACCCCAGTTATTGATGCTAAATTTAGATTAGTGCTGTCTATTTATAGAGGAACTATTTATGAGTGGGCGTGTACAATTAATTACTTATCTTCATTGGCATCAGAGCAACATTAACAAGAACATTGGCTTTGATATATTTTATTTCATTCAAGTGTTCCAACTTTTAACAAGCGATAAACTAGAAACATAATACACTGAACATAGATATTGACATAAAAAAGTTTGTTTTTTGCACATAGATATTTACATAAATGACTTGTCTTTTTTAATCTTTTAACTTCATTTGGTTTCTTATAACTAACATTACAGTACGTTCAACGTGCATTGAAACAAAAACGCTGCCGCGGTGTGTTCTCCATTGTGGAGTTTCAATGGGCCGCAGTGTTTGATCAGTGGAAGACAGTTTTCAAAACACTGACCCACCATGGTCACGAGCGTTAAGGGATTAGCTTATAATTGCTTTTGCATGTCAGTTTCTCTGCTGATTAATAAATACTGTCTTGTGACGTCAACTGGCAAGACAACTGCGTTTGTTACTGGTAGTAGATAATTTATTTTAAATTAAAATTGGAATTTGGAGGAGGCAGACGGCGACTATTTCTGTGGTTTGAAATTGTAAATTGGGAACAGAACAGTCAGTTCCATTTGGTTAAGTACAAAGTCCTCGTCACTTTCGAAACTAAACTGTTGTGTTTGCGCGATCGATTTGATCGAGGAAATAAATAAATCAGACTTGAGAAAAACAACTAATAATCGCG